>OX438757.1:4377700-4749700 GCA_949316235.1 Oegoconia quadripuncta | reverse complement strand
AAACACCTACAAACAAGGGGGAAATGATAATAAAACCAAAAAGAAACGAAATAGATAAAAAGAGCATTACGTTTCAAAATAAAAATATAATCTACATATAAATACTATTATGTATTACGAATACATATTGGTGATTGTGAAAAAATAAATACAAAACGAACATAAAGGTGAGTAATACACATTTCATAAAATATAACAATACATCAATATCCGAATTAAATCTCGCAACAGGCTTCAATCTACTGAAAAATAAAAACAACATCGATGCTACAACAACTAATCCAGAAGTCGCAAACCTGATGCGACACTCCGTTGACTTCGATGAAGATATTATTGAAGACGGCTATTAGTAGGTTTACAAGCAAAATGTTCGCGATGAGGAGGTAGATACTCATGACTACAGGAGGGACCCAGTGTCCCACCCGGCACTCCTCGAGCCCAGGGAGGCCGCAGGGAGGTGCCATTTGTTCCGCGAAAACCTCCCCGTAGAGCATGAAGTATGGTTGAAAGAAAACCTGTAAAATGTTAGTAATGACAGTTTTGGATGATGGGTTAGAATTACATTTTGAATGAGAACTTGATTGACTTGATTACTGAATTTTGGAGGAAATATAGGGATCAAATGTAATATTACGTGTTACACTGTAACTATATACTTAAATTCTCCATCTAACTTGGCTCATAGAGTAGAATAGAAAAAAATCATTTATTCATTAAACTATGATACGATACATTTGTATCGTATATGTACAGCTATTTAGCTGTATTGGCATGAATTATTTTAAGAAAATAACAAAGTAGAAGTAGAACTGTGTGGTTTCAGCACCTAAAAAGAATAGAACCAACTCGTCTCTTCCCGTGGGTGTCATATAAAGCGACTATGGGACATTCCACCAAAAAAAAATATATAGAATTTCACCTTTTAATGGCGATGGGCTCACCCCATGTAACCTGTGCATTTCTGTATTTCGAAAGGTGCACACCATTTAGAAATCATATTTTGATTCTGACCAATTTGGGATAAAGGTCGTAACGTTATGTATGTTATATACAAAGTTAATGTTTATACAATTTACTAAGTAGTGCAATCTTATTTTCTAAAGAAAGATATAAGTAATTCTTCGAATTTTTCAATGTAGAACAAAAATTACTTACTTCTCTAATTAAGTACCAACTGGCTTCTTTATCTGGATATAGTATCGCTTGTCGTGCCACTCCGAACGACATGAGCACCACTAACAATAGCACCACAAAGTATATCATATTCTTCACCATTTTACCCATCATAGTGACTAGGGGACCTGTTAAATTTAAGATAAACAAGTACAATAGTGGTCATATCATTACGGGAAGATGTATGGGATTACGTTGTTAATGGATTTTACATAGAACTTACCTAAATACTTATTAACACCCAATATGTTTAGTATCCTTAAGTACCAGTAGATGATATCCACGCAGTAGATAACCCTGCCGACGTCCATGGACGCGGTCCTTAACCGGAGGGTTAGTCCGACAAGGAAAAATATTATGAAACCTGCATCGTATGTGTTCCACATATTCCAAGCCCAAACGCTGAACTTATGTCTAGAAATGAAAGAGGATGATTAGGAAATAATTGATGAAAATACTGGTATTGTGTTTATCATTGAAGGATTCTGATCATTCTCAAACATAACTCACAAACATTAAAAAAATGTTAATTTGCCCCACAATACAGTTTATATATCATGTACATTATTAAGATTATTACAGAAGATTCTCAATTTACAAAAATCCGAATTTACTATAAATATTTTGAGCTATTTACATAGAGTGCTGATTTGCTTCACTCCACATTTAATTAACAGCCAGATAAAGTATCTTGTTTTATAGATATTAGAAATGAAATGATTAAGCGAACCATACATGTTTTTGAACTAAATATAGGTACCTAACAATTTCAGTTCATCAAAACTTTTCCATGTTGCATATTTTTAAACGACTTCAAAAAAGGAGGAGGTTCTGTATTCGGCGCGTATTTTTTTTTTTTTTATAACTTTATTACAGATTCGTGCAAATATCTGTGCTTGTGTTTAGATTTTGCACAACTGACGCCAACTTGTGGGAATATCAAATGTATAGCAATAGCTGTGTACACCTCAATCGCCTGGTATTAAGGTGGAGTCGCTATCTTCTTCAATTTAAGAGCTATGCTCGTCGGTGGAGTAATGACCACGCTTCTCTGCAGTCCGCTCTCGAGTACCTAGATTTGATTAAAAATATCGTCTGTTTTTCCCTAAAAGCCCATTTATTTACCATCAGATTTAACGGTCTCTAAATCAATGTTAATCTCTTCTAAAAATAGATGTAACAAGGCAAATTTTAAGTGGTATTGGAACTGGAAAAGGTCTGAGCAAACTTTTTATTTTTAAGCAAAAGTAAATGCCGCATCAGAATTGCTGATTGCGAGTTGTGAATATTATTATCAAATTAATTAGGAACCCTATCTAATTTAGATGTTACGAACAAAATCTATGACGTGTATAATACTAGACTAGAATGATATGATAATCAGTTTTACCAGGATAAAAGTAACCCGTCTTCTATTATAGGGCATATTCTATCAGTGTACAAAAATCTTCTAAATTAGTTCTTCCACTTCGACGTGATAGAGCAACAAACAAACACTCAAACTTTCGTATATAATAGTAGTTTATATCAAATTTGTCACATTTTTGGGCTCTTTTTCGACACATGAAATTATAAAATCATTATGCTCTTGGATTTTTAGACACGTTATAATATCGATCGCCCGCACTCGTCTCGTATAGCAAATAGTATTCTAATGGCCGTATGTATAGTTTACAGTCGAGCGTATTTTTTTTTTTTATGCACAACGGGTTAGCACTTAACCTCAATCACACCTGATGTTAAGTAAAGTAGAGGCCGAAGGTGGCAGCGTACTGACCCGGAAACCCCATCTTATTTGGGGGACTGGCTATGTTATCTGTGACAACCGGAATATAACAATGCTAATAACATTGCTGTTTGGCGGCAGATTTAGATAAGATGGTGGTAGATAGCCAGGCGGACATTTAAAATGCCCTACCACCAACCAAACCGAGTACTAAATATGTACCCCGCTGGGGATCGAACCCGCGACCTTCGAATCGTAAACCCAATGTTGTTTACATTGAGCCACGGAGGCGGTTAATCAAGGTAATTTTTATTATGGGGACTAAAACCATACTAAAGTATCACGCCAGACATGCAAGTCACCATAAGTAATTTCAACCAAGAATTCATCCTGCTCGTACGTCTCTGGTGACTCAGCTTTGTGTGTCAACAGTATCAATTCTAATATTAAGTTAAAAGATATAACATTTTCAAGTGATATTTTTATTCTAAGAGATAAATCCTTTGACCATTACATAAACGTTTGTGTTGGACAAGTATCAAAAGATAAATTCTGTGGCTCTGAAAATGATGCATCATTCAATAATATTTCATTAACTGGTAAGCATTTCCAAACGCTTTATCACCCTGTTAGCGAATGCTATAAATTCATAGCATTTCCAGCTGCCGTACATGAGATAATACTGAAGGCAATTGATTTACGCGAGGAACCGCATATACATAGCTATAATCCCTAAACTATGCGTGTCCATTTTGTTATGGAGATCGCATACCGAATGCATAGGTGTCGGTCCGTATGTGAATAGGTCGCATATCCGAAAGTGTGTAAGGGAATTCAGTTTGTGACATTCCAATGTCAAATTTCACAATTATATTCGGAATATTAAACTAACAATCTAGACATTTGATTCGGGCCCATATCGAATTAATTGATATGTCAAATTTGATATCGAATGAAAATGTTATTAGACGAGTACTTTCAGAAACTTTCCGATATCGAATAGAATTCCGATATCCAACCATTGTGACTAAAGTAAAATCACGCTATGATTGCTGTTATGACAGATTACAATAGTGAGGTGAAAAATATAATGAAATGCGTGTTGTATCTATAAATTTTCATATTTATAGCTAGTATTGCAAGTGGTAGCTGATTAATGTTTTAATAAAACGAAAATATAAATGTTTAGGTACTTAATATTGACGCGAGTTTGCCAGAGGTACCTAGAAGTTGTGCCGGACAGCGATTCCATAAGTGACGATCGTATTAGAATTAATTTGTTAAAATTTCGAATTTCGAAAAACAAATGCCGAGTTGTGTCGTAAAATTTTACTGCGTGTCACTATTGACAATAAAGTACACCAATTAGCACGAAGTTATGAATTAATACGAAACTTGATGAGCGGGCAAACGTCAAACGGCCATCACAGCGCGCCGTTCCTTTAGTACCCATTTATGATATTTAGGCGCATGGCGGTATATAGGACAATTTTAAAAAAAAAGAGACCGCTAGTACGCGGGACGTGCATCATTTACATGAACCATTTCCAGCTACGTTCGCATCACCCCCAGAGCAGTAACTATTTGACATACATGTGTACTATTTTACTCTGATAAAGAAGTTAAACGTTACACAAATATTCAGATTTTGAAAACTGTTACTTTAATATATTCAATATTATTTAATTAAGTATGTACATGAAACAACAAATTTATAAAACATAATTCAAAATATCTATATCTTATAAGAAAAATATGCCGTCCAACTCGTTTCCGTGAGGTATAAGTACCTAGTACGCTAGCGCTATTGCCCCGCTGAATGCATAAGCTCAGGTGCTGAGCAAAGTAGGCACCAGCTCTCACATGTCCAGAGGCGTGGATCAGTCTAACGGATAAATCGTTTACAAATTGTTTCGTGTCAGAAGACCACGGACCCGATGTCTCCACTGCAGCAAACTCGTGGTTTATAGAGATTGACGAATATTTACGGCGCTTGTGACTTTGAGCTTGTTCAGCCGCGGTTCCAGCTCTTTGCGCAGTTCCTTGTATATGGGACGGTGTCAAAGTATCCGCACAAGTTGCGTCCCATACCAAGGTGCGCCCCAAGCACCAGATATTCTGAGATAAAATCTACAAAAAAAGCTGATTGTGGCATTCGCTAATTCTCTCACTCACATTCGCTCACTGACAGGTAATCAAAACTTTTAGACCACTTCCAGAACCTCCTCCTCACCTCATTAACTGCCTTGAGCATAAACATCAAAAGAAGGCATATCATGGAATAAATCTAGGCAACTTTGGCATTGATCTACGTAGTTACTTCTTTTGTAGGTCTAAATGACAGCTTACAAAAAAAGGGTTATGTAAACAGTCTTTACATTAATATTTCTGATGTGAATGAACTGCATGAATAGATTCCATTCTTTCCATAAAAGTACATGGATAAACGATACCAGATCAATATTCGCCACACTAGGTATCCGTGTGGGAATTCGCAGACGGCGATTAATATTCAATAGCTTATGGTGTAACCTGTGTAACTCATCAATTCGACTTTTTTTTGATCAGCTTATCGTCCCCTTGCTGGGTAAAGGCTAAGTGCGACTAGTAATATGCATTTTTTCTATACAGTGCTTAGTCATAATATTGTATTTATTATATTCTGTGGTTTGACACCATTTGTGTTTCGTATTAAGTAGATATTATAATAATAATAATAATAATAATAACTTTATTCCAAAAAAATTTACAGTTTATCTTATAATCTATATTAAGCTAGTAATTTTGTATTCCAATAATATAGCCCCTGTTGCCGAACTAGGTTGAAAAAACCTGTATTTCAGCATACAGTGCCCTTCCCCATAGGACAGTATCACTAGCCTTATAGTCATCATAACCAAAAACATAATAATAACATTATTGACACGTGTAGGGATACAACTTGACTCTCGACATATAAAACAATAAAAAGCATATTGTGTCTGATGCAGTATCCCTAAAACGTGTCACAAATATCGATTAACTTAAAAACTAACATAAACTAAAGAATTAACAGTATATGTGTAACAAAATTGGTAAGTATAGGCGAAGTGTAGAATTATATGTGAAAACTTGTTAATTTAAATTCAAGTTCAAAAAAAAATATCTCGTAGGTTTTATCAGTTGAAAACGTCACATTCTTTAACTTAATGTTACAATTACTGACATTACTGCTCATTCGCAAAGCTGACTTACCAGAGAAGAACGATCAAGAAACTCTAGGTATGTAGTACTTAGTTAGGAATTTGCAGACGGTAGATAATTTTCAATAGCCTATAGTATAACTCATAAATACGACATACTCTCCATCTATTTAGTTGGATTAAACATAGAATAACAGTTATTTGCAAACGTTTCAAAATCAGATCCGCTCCTTTAGGTAGATAATTGAAACTAAGGAAACATTAAAATATTTGATTATAATATCTGGGACAGTATTGACCAGTCCCGGACAAGATCAGACGTGAGAGTGGGATAGTTGTATATTTAAATGTTTATCGCACGCCTGTCGTTCTACTAGTGCTGTTCTTATTACAAGCTTCCAATTAACTTACTTTGTATGTAGGATAAGTAATATACCGGATTACTTTTTTTACCGTAATGAAAAAAAATAGAGCATATCAGATACATAAGTGAAATAGAAGTTATTGGCATAGGTAGTTTAATTTTCTTACTTTTCAAAACCATCATCGACGCACGCGCCGACAGGAGATTGATATGCGACTGGAGGGATTCGAAGGGTTCCTTATCATGAGAAACTTATTTCAAACTCATATTTTCTCGAGGTTTTTTTTAATTTATTTATTTTAATGATGTAATTATATGAAATAGAGTACAAACGCGACCGTCAAATGACACAATGACAAGGACTTAAGGTTTATTGTTTTGAAAAAAACTTACCATTCGAATACTCTATGATATTCAAGACATAATCCCTCCCTAAGCCCGCGTGGGGAATGCGACCGATCTCCGACGATAAAACATATTATCCTAACGTGTGCAATGTAAATAATAAATAAACGGGTAGCGAGACAGGAACAGAAACTAGATAGACTACACTTCTTTTAATTCTCTTGGCAACCTTGCTCTTGACACCAGCAAATAAAATGTCCCGACCATTACAAGACATGGCTATTTATAGATTTTGATGACATTTAGCAATACAGCAATACGAATAACTCAATGAACCGTATTACAATATAAAATTATTAGTAAATTAATAGCGATATAAATGTCAATTAAATATGAATTGACCTCTTCAATCATTGTCATCATAGATATGAACTGTATTTTCCCAATGCTACTAAATAGCAGGAATTTAAATATCGATAAAAAAGGCATTGGTACCTTACCAATTAGTGGCGGTGCCTTCATATAAGCCCAAAAGCCCGGCTTGTCTCACTATTTAGTAAGACAAGCCGGGCTATTGGGCTTATCCTGTATTTACAGGACTATTAACTATTTAAACGTCATGCTTGGTTACCTATCTAAAAAACATTGTCGGGCTTGCCCTATTTTGAAATCTTAGGCACGCCACTGTTACCGATACCAAAATTTATCGATAAAAATATCTATAATTATAATATTGATAAAAATTATCACGATTTCAAAATTTATCAATAAAAGTATCGATAATTACTATTTATAGATATTTCTGTATTTTCTGGGTAGCGCAATATGACGCTTCGTCGTTGTTACGCGCCTCCCCGGCGGATTGCATCAATCAGGGAATCCCCGAATGGGCCGCAGACAGTAGGTACCTACACTTGGCAACGTCGCGACGCGCGTGTCGATATCGTAAGTTCCATATTATCGGTATTTAATACATATAATTTTATCGGTATTTTATCGATAATTTGGTAAATGTAGTCGATTATCGGTAAATCTAAAGAGAATATCAATATTTTAAATATATTGATGGCAGTCAAAGCGAAATAGGTGATATACACAGGAAAAAATCGATGGAAGTCGAATCAGTAGGTAATCAATATGTTTATAAAATAATTGTTATTGACAAAATGATAGAAGCTATAGATATAATTTATTATGGGATGGAATGATATATAACTTACCTAATAGCAACAGGTTCGGACGTAATGATTTCCCTTATCTTCTCACATAAGAACGTTAATATATAACATATAGAATATATCTCAGGCCAAGATGGCGTTATGTCCATCTTGACTAATACTGTGTACGTAAACATCAATAGGAACAATATATAGGCAATCTGAAACAAATAAAAATTATCCTTATGTATACGTACGAAAGTATTTAATCAATGTGTGTTACCAATGATGACTTATGACACTGAAAAGTGGTCCTCACTATGGGCCTCATGAGAATGCTGAAAGTCACGCAACGAGGCATGGAGAGGGTGATCCTCGGCGTTTTAGTACGTGAGCGAATCAGGAATGACTTGCATAACAAGCCCGCAATACAAAGATATAATTGTAACATATGTTGAGGGCAGGCTGAAAACCAGTGCTGAGCAATTTATGTTAGTCAGTGTTTACTGAGACTGTCCCCCACACACGTACTCATTGTAGTACCTAGTTAGTCATAGAGCCGTGTTAATGGATCGATCTTGAGATTGGGATCGCGTGTCGGTCTCGATATTATAGTTTGCTTTTTTTTTGATACTGTTTTAATGTGCAACATATTCTCAAGCGTCAGCTTGTGGCCATCTCAGTCTCGAGAGCGGTTTGTGGGATACGGGCTTTAGTCACCTCTGTTTTGAATTCTTGTATGTTATTGTGGTTTTTTTTTTTTTTTCGGTGTGTGGAAATAAATGTTTTAAAAAGAATGATTTAAACAAACACATGCACGCACGCACGCACGCACGCACGCACGCACGTTTTGGACCCATACTGTCTCACAATGAGAGAGCCACTCCAGAGGGTGAGAGGCTGGTGATCCGTCATACAGGTTTCCTAGTACGGACACCAGTCTCTCTCAAAAACCACTTTATATATGTCATAATATGTCATAAAATTTAAATGAAGAAATCCGTAGGCGGATGAAGGTTGCTAACATAATCCAGCGGATTAACAGGTTGCAGAGGGCAGGGCACATTGCTCAAAGACCTGATGGCCGGTACGGCATTAAAGTTCACGAGTGGAGACCACGAACCGGCAAGCGCAGCGCAGGACGTCCATTCATACGGTGGACAGTAGACCTGATACAGGTCGCGGGAAATCGCTGGATGCAGGCCGCTTACAACCGGTCACTCTGGATTTCTATGGGGGAGGTCTATGTTCAGCAGTGAACCTCCTGTGGCTGATATGATGCATACGTAGCCGATATTGGACCAAATATTTAAAAATACCCATCAAAACTGGGTCAACAAATAAATTAATACTACGATTAAATAATATAAAACATTTGCTTTTACAACTTTCTTTTAAAGCCTTCTCATTAAGGTAGTAAGTTTTATTATTACCGGAACTTCATTTAAAAACAGTTTTTTTTTATATTTTGTAAGTAACTAGAATAGGTAACTATTGTAAAATATGACGAAGTTCCTCATTCTTGTTTAAAATAAAAGTCCATCGTGGCGCAGTAGATATTGCATTCCTCTTTAAAATGCTGGTTATATCGACTCGCCGGACTTGCTAAGCTCTATATTGCTCGTATGACAATAAGGGTCAAGAAATAACCCGTCGCTTTGCATCTACTAAGTGAACAAATTCTTTGGTTTGTCACTAGCTTCCATGTGAGCAGTAATTTGCAAAAATATTTATTCAACACAGTAACTATTTAATTTTTTCCAAAAAACGCTCAGTCAGATTACTGTATTTGGTTAAGTTACACACTCATAAATTTTATTCCCTGCTGTGTAGATATCTGAAAACTTTTTATTGTGATGTTAATTTCACTATGTAAATTTGATAAAACACAAAATATCACTTTATGAAGATACATAATGAAATCAGCTGCATTAATTTGAAGGGAGAATTAGAGTTTAAAATTCGAATTTCCTTGATACAAGAATATTTTTTTATGATGCCCTGGATTCGAGTTTCACGACTATCTCACCTGATGCGAAGTGACAATGAGGTTGAATATAAACACAATTCAGTAACTTAGATATGTATTACTTCTTATATTAATACAGTAAAGTACTGTATATTATAGATAGAAAAGAGGAAACGTATAAAATGAATCGTGTCTGATATTGATTATCACTTATCTCATAATAAGACTGAGAACTGGGACGGGTCGGTTATTAACATACCTACTTGCAAGTAAGGCATTATCGTTGAATCGATTAAGAAAGTTACCTAGCTATAGGAAAATTGTTGGACTCTTTGACTAATGTTTTTGTGGAATTAAGAATGCCTTTTTGCATTATTGGTAACCAATGACACACCTAATTTAAGCGCCACTGTTGAGTATGCTTTACGGCAAAGACGCGCCCTCTTTGAATTGCTATAGCAACTACTATAATAGTAAGACCTAGCACAAACCACCGCTTTAAATCAGTCCGATAATAGGCGGAAAAAATAGAATATTAAGACAATTAAGAAGACCGCACACGTCCCACAAAAAGTCGGTCTTATAAAAATCGAAGCAAGTATGGTATACACTCACGGACCCGATGCGATACATGTAGGCGGTATGTAGTAGTAAAAAGTAGGACGTACGAGTGAACACGCACTAACGCAGACGACAGACATTACATCGCCGATGCACACCTCTGTTGCGGACTTCTTACACGGAATATACTGTTGCCAGGCGTAGGACGTGTGTTTTCAGACGGTGTGAAATCGGAATCTAATTCATGACATGTTTTACTTATGACGTCATATTCATTCCAGGGCCCTTTTTTGTCATATATGAATATTCTTCTATGTGAATTATTAGTACAAAAAGGAAGAACAGTGTGTTTGTGGTCTAATTGTGAATGTTGCAAAGTGGAGCAAAAAGGGTCTGTTCTCAGCATGGGTTCAAGTTGTTTCACTACACGCTGGTTTTCAGTGGAGGCTTCATCTTCGGCCACATCGTCACTTTCCATCAGGTGAGATTGTGGTCAAACGCGAATCCAGTCAATCATAAAAAAAGGCTCCAAATGACATTGTGGGAGATAGTTCTTTAATTCCGAAGTTTTACTTAATAGTGTTAAGAGTTTTACTCACCGAATCGGCCCAAAACTTGGTGATCGGTGCTGTGAAGAATTCATATATCTTCTTCCTCAGTCTCAAAGGCCTCATCCGCTTATCTTCCGGCGCGTGATATTCCGGCAGCTCCCTGTACATCGGCTCCCACCCTATTTTACCGACTTTTCCGTTCTGATCGACCCTCGTTTCGCATTCGGCCCCTGAGCCAATCAACGCCTGCTTGAGTCCAGACAAAATCGCATAAAGTTACATCTAGTCGAAAGAAGACTTTGGAAATAAGAAATTTATTAAAATCACAAATAGGCTTTAAAATATTTAAGACGAAATTATTAATGATGTTAAAAGATAATACAGACAAAGACAATCATCAGATTAAGACCCGTAAGTATTACATGGTACATAAAGAAGATTTTGTTAAAGTCCTTAGAATGCTAAAGATGATTAAGAAACTATCAAACCACTTCTATAAATCTTGCATGTAAAATAATTTGACCATGTAATAGATATGACTCTGAAAGCACGGATTTAAGCTTAGTTCAGACAATGCACAGATAAAAGCTACTATACAAAGTTAAACACACCCATAGATTTGTACAGAAGTCAAAGTTTTGTAGAGATCTAAAGAAATAATAAAATCCATATAATAGTAGACACATTACAAGAAAAAGTATAGTGACATCGCAAAAGCGTTTACGTTACACAAAAAAGTTTTATTACACTGACAAGACAGGTTGATAGCTTCACACAGTCCTATGAAGAGCGATGGCCCGTATATTCAATTTGTTTTCCTTTTTACGACCGTTCATGTTTCACCTCAGATTTCCACGTAAAATGTTACATTGCATTATCTAATTAAACGCATCTACATAGCTTTACGGCGCAGTAAAAGTTGATCGTAAATTCATAATTGTAGAGCTACTTTGTAGCAATCAGATTGAAAGCAATTTATTCGAAGGTCTTTAATATTCTTTTAGCGTATTTTGCCCTCTACTGTACAACATTGCGAATTATCTTATAAGTTTTATGACCAAATAATCTCAAACGAGACTTGGCACGCTTTTAAAGAATCTTGTTGGGATTATGTTTATTAATCATGGGCCTTTTTAAATCGTTTCTGTAAGAGACGAATATAACTAAAACAGGCTTATAAAGCGTTTGTAAATTTTTATGCTAAATCATATCAGAAGCAAGCTACCGATTTCGGTGAATCATAAACGGGCATCTGTGATATATAAATACGAACGGTAGTACTTAAAGGGTATAAGGATAAGGTACAGGAAGACATAACGAAAGTCTACGAAAGTGAGGCTCGTATAGACGTAGCGTTTTATCACCGCGCTTTAGAATTCATTTAATTAGCTAAATGATAATAACAATCATCCAAAATGTATTTATAGGTAGTTAAATTATTGTTTATCGCATGAAATTTTGGTTTAGAAATTATGGTTACATGCATGTTAGCATATTGTAGTGATTTAATTTCGAAAATTAATTCATTTATTTGTCGGAGATAGCAATAAATTAGCGAGAGATTTCATTATTCGAACGGTCAACTGACTATCATAATACGCGGTTAATGGGAAGTGAATCTGGTGACGTTGGTGTCGCCGTAAACGGCGCGGTGACGACGTTAACAGTAATATTAGGTTTGCACATCGAAAATGAGAGGGACTTTGCTACCAGTCTTCAAAGGAGTCAGAGCTCCGCTGAGCACATCAACGACTGTGAGTAATTCTGATTACTTACTATGACCGACGCGTGGAAAAATCCGGTGAGTCGTTAGTTAATAAGAAGTTGATCATGGGATTTCAGCAAGGAGGAATGATATACTAGGTCCGGCTGAATTCCACAGACACCAAATTGTATGGCATGAGGGGCGTGCAAATGTTTACTGTTCACCAGTAAGCATCTCAGGTTTCATGATCATAATCGAATGTGAATAAGTTGTCTATTCGCTTATAGTAGCTTACAATAATATCGCCATTGCCCGAGCTACCCTTTACCACGCGACTGGCACCGTCCCGATCCCTCGAAATGTCCACACCCCCGTCTCCGACATATTTATTATGAAATCACGATCGTGCTATTGAACATTGTTATGCAAGTAAACTTTCTTACACCACAATATTTTTGACATTACTGATATCCAATAATAACAATAACGCGTATCTTAAGTTGGAATAAATACTTAAATTTTGTAGTTTCCTCGCACATAAAAAAAAAATTCGCTGAAAATACTCGGCTGAAGAAAAAAACGCTACGTGTAAACGGGACCTTAAACGTATAGCCTTCACAGCAGGTCGTTTGCTACACGTAATACGAACACAATGACGTGGCTCAATTTTGATAATAATGTGCTTTGTAAATGTAGGTGTAACCTGCCAACACGTGTAACGCCCTATTGTGACCGGTGTCCGTGTAACT
The DNA here is from genome assembly GCA_949316235.1 of Oegoconia quadripuncta. Taxonomy (NCBI): domain Eukaryota; kingdom Metazoa; phylum Arthropoda; class Insecta; order Lepidoptera; family Autostichidae; genus Oegoconia; species Oegoconia quadripuncta. The sequence goes on along the minus strand of OX438757.1, from coordinate 4,736,218 downwards.
ATTTTTTCATACATTCCAGTATCAAAAATACTTTGTTAGTTATTTATTTCATTACGTTGCAGAATAAAATAAATAAATAACAAACATTATCCGATGTAATCCACGGTGTAATCCGAACTAAACAATTGACTGTATTATAAAAGAAGACTTTATGTACGGATCTAGAAAAAAAAATACCGTTGAATATAACAAAAGCAAAACAACTGTAGCGCCTTTTAAAAAACCGCTAGCGACATATAGCATTTCTTTTTAAAGCTATCGTCGACCAACATCCTTATTTATTATACGAATTTTTGTTATGTTTTTATGTTTTCAGAAAGAATTATGGAAAATGCTGAAACGAGTATTTATTTCTATAGTGGAGTTGAGAGAGTTACTAATTTTAATTTATCTAGAGTACCTGTTTCAGAAGATATTGATTTTTGTTTGAAATATTTCGCCATCCCCTTTGATAACCTTAAGAGTGGAATTTAAAAAAATCTGTTCTCAAAGCGTCTTACCCTAAGGACCTGCCAAATTACATTAACATCGGTCCCTGTGTCTATGCCTGTGTTTTAACTGTGCGATGATCTCTGGGCCAGTCAGTCAGAACACTGCATTTTATTATTGCAATAGACTTAAATTTGGATTTTTATGACATTTATATCGGTAATTATGGAGACTAAATCTAAACATCTTTAAAAATAGATGTATCGATAATGACGCCAATATAATCCTAAAAACACAAAAATTGTAACGAGACTTCAGAATTCCATACGCGAAAAAGATTACATAAGCTATGTAAAAAAACTGGTCACAAAAATTTCTAAGGTGTACAAGCGTATTCTAAATACACAGGTTGTTAACCACTTCGCAAAATGTGTCCAATGTTTTCGTTAACACTCTGTATAATGTATGTAAGCAAAAATTGGTGTGTGTTCGTGCAATCGAATACTGTTCAAACTACAACACATTTTTCGAGACAAACAATATTAACAGAGTGTATCGAATCCAATAGCGGTTACCATTAGACAAATTAGGATTTCTTTTGAAGTACAATATCTGGGTGCATTTCAGAAGAATAAAATCAATTAGTTTAATATCAAAACATCTCTGAATTCTAAATAAAAGTGGAATTTCTGTCAATATTTTTAACATATGGGGAGGTCTGAGGTATCCCAAACATTAGCGTTTGGGTGTTCCAAATATTACGAGCATTTGGATATTATATTGTATTTATTATTATTGTTAGGAGCCCATACTGTTCCACTGTGGGCAAAGGCCTCCCTCCTCTCTCTCCACGGCTCTCTATCTATCTCTCTATATTGTATTTAAAAAGTAATATTAATTTGTCAAATGGGAGTGCTACTGGACCAGTTACAGCCTCTCTAAGTAACGCTGTGTGTCTGTGTTCGTATCACAACGACCATACAAAGGAAGCTCTACCTTCTCAGCCTTCTGCTGACCCGGAGGTATAATCTTCTTTATCGATAGCGTCCGCCTTTTCACAACGCCGACCTATGTACCGATGTTACATTATTGCTTCAACAAAACAGACTTACACTCTGCATGATTAACTTTTATTCTAAGTAATGTGATTGGTATTACTGGAGTTCTAACGGAAATTCGTTCGAGATGTAATGTACTTGGATAATTCAAGTCAAATCAGCATTATTATTTATTATATGTACAGCTATTTTCTCATCAGTACCTAGGTAAATGATAAATAATATAAATAAATAAATATCCTTGCATATACACACAGCGCCTTCTAGTTCCACACTAAGCAACTAGGCTTGCGTTGTGGATACCAAGTGGTTGATATACTACACAAATAATTTTTTTTTTCTAAATAAATATTATGTAAATGAAAAACATCCATTACTCGGGTACACATGTCCGTATTCGTTATACAAACATATGCCCCTCGCGGGATTCGAATCCGAAATAATAAAATACGTTTTTTTTAATATCGAGTACTTATATAAAAAGTTGTGTCACTACAAAGTTCCACAAATATTATATTATGTTCACATTTGTCGCATAAAAATTAAGAAAATGACCTGCACAATTTACCACAGGTATATGTTACAAGAAAGAGAAAGGGTGGAAAGCAGAGAGATGTGGTCATTACTTCACTGACAATAGCAAAGCTCGTAAATAGAAGAAGAAGATATATGTTACAGTAACCACGCAATATTTGATTACTGTAAACTCTTAAATAGAAACATACAAGTCATTTCTATGTCTCCATTGAATTATATAACGAAAGTATGTTTTTCTCTCACTGTCAAAAAAAAATAATTGAATACTGATTCAAAAATAGTCATGAATAGTTAAGTAGGTAAACAAAGTAAGTTTCAACATCTCGAAAGAATAGTCTCGTTTTCCTTTTCGCCAAATCGATATTTTCATTATGCATTACTAGCATTAGCTTCTAAACACCGTCGTCCTCTCTTTCATGGATTCCTATGATGATTTATTAATCAATTTGGATCTTTTAAAATGGGGCTCCAAAATATTATTTAATAAGTATAAGTACAGATTTTTATATTACAAAAATAGGAACAGGTTTATTACGTTTACCATCACCAGATAAGTATACAAAATGGTAGGATATGTTAATAGTGTATATCGTTAGTTCGCGTGTATTTACAGTAATGTGAATATTATCAAAACTGTTGCCCAAAATATGAAAATAAATTCCAATTTACAAAAGGCTAGTTTGCTGTTATTTTGCTTCGAAGAAATATGCATCTAAGCGAGAGAAAACTTTGAAGTATGTGATCAATGAACCGTCAGTTTTAAACTCTCGATACTTTCAGTGTTTGTACAAAACTTTCCAGTTTGTTAAAGTGTGGTCTGTATAAAGTACGAAATATTGAAAATTCTTGATTAATAAAGTTGTAGCATAACCAATACGTCATGTTTACCATTTACTAATTATTGGGAATTATTTTTGATACTTGTAACCGGTATATACCAACGTCCTTTAAACATTATTTTCTGGTCTGCTCTGACAGCTGCGCTAATATATTATTTCCTGTCTTCTACAGCCTTTAAAATAAGGTCCAGTTCTTTTAGTTTCTAATATTAGGTCCTTACCTATGAAATTGGCGTTTTGTATGAAGAATTTCATTAAGACTGTTTTCTCCATACAAACATTGTTGATTTTTTTTTGGGAACGGCAAATCCAAATTAAGCTAAACTTTGTGTGTATTATCGGATAACATTAAGTTAAGTATAGGCAGCGTTAATTTTTAAAAGTAACCGCTTTATAAAAGTATCAGCGAATCTAAGGAATGATTATGGGAAGAACATGAAAAGTGCTTTTTTATTATGTGATTTATCCCAGAAATTAAAAAAATTTCATGTGAAACCTTGAAATAATATTCCATTTTCCAATTAAAAAACAAATTTGGATATAGCTTTGAAAATCGCAGGAATTGGTCCATATGATTAACGAAGAAAAAAAACTCCAATTTCATAGGTAAAGACCCAATATTAATCTTAAATTAGGTATAGCATTTATACAGATTGTAATGACATAGTATCGCGAATGTGCACACACGTGAAATGACATCTATGCGAAATGACAGGTGTATAAGCATGTATACGCCCTTCATGATTCGGCTGTCTTTAACAAAATCAGATTATATTTTTGGAATTATAATGGCTACACTTCTAGACTAATTCCCTTAACATACCAGTAAATGCACCAGCAAACTAACCCATTGTAAATGGTACTCTAAAAAGGAAGCAGCTGAATTACCAAACTTTACCTCGGCATCGTTGGGGTCCTTTGTGCTTCTATCGTCTTCCATGCTCTCGTTTTCAAGATGCTCCTCCTCAGTTTGCGGCATTAGCTGGAGTTCCTCTTTCGACTTGAACTCGAGTTGGAGTAGGTAGAGTGGGCAGATCAGGCACAGAATTACCTTGAGACATCAAATCCGATGTGGCAAAGGGGACTGCGCGATCGTTGCAATCACTTTTACTTAAGCGTGTCATGCTACGTTTTACTAATACAGTGTTTTGACGCCGATTGTGTTCAGTTCAATTGTGTTTATACAGAAATTTGGAAAAGAGATTGAAAGTAAATTATTTATTGCCAACTAAGTATGAAGTGCTCAATTCACGAAAAATAACTTGTCTAGTCTTTTCTACATTCATGATTTTCCTTTTTGAAGCGGTAATAGTATGGATACGGTAATAGTGGCCACGTATATTTTCCGAGCAAGTTTTTAGATATGTATCATATATCGCAAGTATATGTTTCTCCGAGGGTGGACTGATTTAGAAGGTGTTTTTTTGCATTACATTGTTATTTCTGTAGAGCATGTTCGTTATACATTGTTTTTATCCCGTGGAATTTCTAAATTTTGCGTTTTTTTATGATTGAAGCACGCGATCCCAGTAACGTTTTTGTGTTGAAAGTATTAATATCAAACACTACCCCCAACTAATTTATTAATGTCGTCAAAGAGATACAGGAGCATATATCTATATGTGTTTGTATATACGTACTTCACTATTTCAAAATATTAATAATTTCTTTTATGCCACATTTTGGAAATATTTAATAATAATTAGGTACACAATCGGCGTCAAAATAATAATATTGCATGCTTATTTTCAAAATAAATAAAGCGGCTCATTGACACACAGACATCGAATTTATAATAATCGCAATATCACATTACTTATTTTAAGTATTACGTTAAAACGTTATTCTTGCTAACATCAAATCTACTCGTGCTACTAAAAGTGGCGTTTCCATAATTTTAAGAGAGATGCGTATATTTTCGTGCGATGTCTTGCATAAGATTGTAAGAAACTGCACGAATCTAAAGATATAAATTACCAAATATATAAAAACAATATTAAGTAGCATTCGTTTTGGGGAGAGAATTTTCATGAATTCTTTATAAAAAGCAAAACTGCAATATGGAAGCGACACAAAAGTCTGTGCGTTAATAAGGTGAAAAGACTAAAGAAGTTATTTCTTGAATTCCAAATTTCATTCGTACCTTCAAATTGGTGTTCTTTCTTGTTCGAAGGCCCCCCATCCAGAGATCAGCTAGGATGATCTGAGAGCAGGGATGGGCGAGAAGGGCGCGGTGGTTGGCTGCTACAGCAAGGCTTAGACATGTCTGGCCAGACCAGTTCTGGAGCTCGCATGTGAGGAGCTGCTGTGCTTGGTCATCGTCTTGACGGTAGCAGTAGTCTAGCAGCTCCAGTGCTAATAGAATGTAATAAAGAATTAAATAAATTGAAAATTTAGAATCCCCCTGAGTAAACAAATTATTTATCACCTAGATAGACCAGCCCAACTGTTGTAAAAGTTAATATCTTCGAAACATGGCCAAGAACAGCCGCTAGAAAACCTGCTTTACACACACATAGCGGCAAATGAGACCCCTCTTTTTGTGTCGGGGGTTAAAACGATTACAATTGAGCGGCCTTATCACTACAGACACCGGGTGTCACAGTCGTTATGTAGGTACAGTCTGAAACAGAGTAACCTATACAGGCTGGCATAATACAAATTAAGTTAATCGACGTTTTCGGATATTTTTTTAATAATAAATATTAATTATTTCCTGAGAAAATTTAGATTGTATTATGCCGGGCTGTATAGGTGTATATGTGACTGTACATTCCGGAAGTAGGTAATAAAATTTTACGGTAATGTACATTATAAACCACGAGCTTGATAGGTAGTACATTATTCACGTTCAGTATCACAAAAATTGATTCGACAAACTAAAATGTTAACAGGGTTTCGGCCCTCATGTACACTGCTGTTCTAGCTCAATCAACAAGATTTTCCTTTGCATGGATTCATGATCCTCAATAATAACCCTGTCGGTAAAACTATGCGGTGGGATGTGTGTATTGTTTCATAGGCAGACGATTAAATTAGCAATTCAATTGAATGCCTGGGCGAATCGTAATAAAGTTGAAATTCAATTTTGTGACTTGAAGACGGATTTAACTGATGATGAACGATTTGATTTACTGGAAGAATATTTTTTCAATGGGAGAAGTGCTATTAGCCCATTGGTATGGTATGAAAAATAAAAAAATATTTTGTTAAAAAAGAACCATGTGAATCAACCGCCAAGTCTCGGAGATATCGGTGTACATATTTAAAAAAAAATACGCCCCGAATACAAAACCTCCTCCTTTTTTGAAGTCAGTTAAAAATGAGCTCTTTCCTTAAGTTTGCCGTACCTATGTCATTACTTTCTAGAACTCGTTTATTATTCTTATTAGCAAAACAATCGAATGGTGTGCTAGGAATATTGATATTTCAAAAATCGAATGATGTAGTTTTCATCAAAATCGAGCCTGAGACTCTAGTTTGACTATTTTTCGGTATTCTTCATAGTTTCGGATTTGGCCATGCACGCCCACTTTAAAAATTCACCTGTATACACATACATGACATCACGGTCTTTATCTTAAATGGGGTGGTCAGAGATATCCCAAACATACGCGTTTGAGTGTTCCAAACATTTTTTTTTTAGAAATATTTCGGACACTTACTCAATCTAAATCTAGTCCCAAACTAAGCAAAGCTTGTGCTATGGATACTAGATAATGGATAAACATACATAAATATTTATATAAACAGCCATGACTCGGCAATAAAATAAATAAAATTCATCACACAACTAGTTACCCCTCGCGGGATTCGAACCCGCAACCGTTGGTTTCGCTGAGAGGGTCACTATACACTAAACCAATCGGTCGTCATTAAAGTTAATTAGTCGTCACATTAAAAGTTAATGCTTGAAACAACATCCACGGTCAACCTATACTTCGAAATATACAGAAATCTATATGTGACAGCCCATCGCCGTTGAACCGTGAATGTCTAAAGATGTTTTTGGGTAGAAAGTCCCTTAGTCGCCTTTTACGATACCCACGGGAAGAGGCGGGTTGGTTTTATTCTCTTAACGTACCAAAGCCATAATCCATTGGTCTATTTACGTTTGTATTATATGTCAATCGTAATCTTTAACTACAAGGTTTCACTTCTACAAAGTTTCACCGGCGGAGGAATTTATGTATTCCTCCAACTCGGCGTTCATTGGACTATTCCACCGAACGGCCGAGGGTTGGGTAATCACTTGCAACTTTCAGCGTTAATTAATTATGATTTGGAGCAAGTGCAAATAGAAAAGTTCTAATAAAAACCCCAGCTCATCGTCAAAATCGTCTCTCCCTTTTGCGTTTAAGGGAGTAACAGCGTGAAAGTTAGTCAACAATTTTGACAGAATATATTTCAGTAAATTAAATTATATATTACTACGTTTTTTTATGCATAACCGGTTGGTACTTGACCTCAATCACACCTGATGTTAAGTGAAGATGAGGTCGAAGGTGGAAGCGTACTGACCCGGAAATCCCAACACATTTGGGGGACTGGCTATCTTATCTCTGACAACCGGAACACAACAATGCTATTAACATTGCTGCTTGGCGGCAGATTTAGATAAGATGGTGGTAGCTAGCCAGGCGGACATTTAAAATGCCCTACCACCAAGCAAACCGAGTACTTATACATGTACCCCGCTGGGGATCGAACCCGCGACCTCCGAATCGTAAACACAATGTTGTTTACATTGAGCCACGGAGGCGGTTACTAGATACTAGACGAGGGGAGGGATTATCTGTATATAGTTAATATACCGAACATTCGCACTAATAAGTTCGACACTTCATTCATTATACGAACAGCCACGGCATACAACTACCTTAAATATAAGTATAAAGAAATAACCTACATATACATACACACAGCGCCCTCTAGTTCCACACTAAGCAACAAGGCTTGTATTATAGATACCAGAACTTTGATATACTACACAAATACATATTTTTTGTAAATTTTTACCGTAAGGAAAAAAATAGGGCATATTAGGTAAGTCAAATAGAAGTTATTGACATGTGTACATAGTTTAATTATTTCTTTTTCTAAAACCATCATCGACGCACCCGCCGCCTGGAGATTGTTATGTGACTGGCGGGATTCGTACCATGCTAAATTTATATGGAATTCATATTTTCTCTAAGTTTTCTTAATTTATTTTATGTATGCGCCGAGTACTAATTTTACTGAGTATCCGAGTACCGAGTATTACTCGGTTTAATGTTTGCCGAACCGAGTACTCGGCCGAGTTACTCGGTTAATAAAAGAAGATATCCACAAATGGCACATCTAGCACGAGTATTTTTGTGTGCACCGCAAGCACAACTGTGAACAGTAAGCGTTTATTTTCTGAAGCAGGCGATGCCTAGCCTTCCATTCGTGCATCACAACTTGCCCTTGCTAAATTTCAAATATGAATTGTTTCTTTTTTATTTGATTAATAAACAAATCACTACATCTCTTAAACATAACTTGAACCGAGTTATTCGACCGAGTACGAGTATCAAAAATAACACCGAATATGCCGAGTACCAAGTAGTAACTGAGTACTCTGCTCATCTCTAATTTAATGATGTAATTATGTGGAATAGGCTACAAACGCAACCGTCAAATGACACAAAGATAAATTCGATGATCGTTTTGAAAAAAAAAATAAACTACCCATACCAATACCTTCTATTTCACTTACCTAATATGCCCTATTATTTTCCTTACGGTTAAAAAACTCATCCGGTATACGTAGGTACATACATCACTTTATCACTACGATGTTAAACCGACCGAGGAATTATTGTCAGTGTCGACGACATACAAGGAAAATCCTTATTGATTGGGCTAACAACAACGTTGCTGCGCACTGAGCTGCATCTGGTTTGACCCAGGCTTAAGCCTTGTAGAATTTTTCAGAATTGCGACGCGAGCGAAGTATGCGGGTATAAAAATGTAATAAACTAAATTTAGAAAATCCAGATGATACGAACGATTATGTCATCCAGAGCGACCGAACAATACATACAAATACAGTTGATTACGCCACATAAAAAGAAAAGATAGCTACAAAAATTTTATTCAATGAAGGATACAAAAATATCACTTATTTGAAAGTCTTGTTTTTAAAGCTAAATATCGATTTAGCTTTTACCAACTTCTATGAATCGTCATAGAAGTTGGTAAAAGTAGAACGTATAATTTGGCGACCTTATCACTAAAAGCGAAATCTTCCAGACAACATTTGGGTATAAGGACATTACATTTGAAATAGGCAGGTTGTGCGATATTAAATAACGATGCAGATATAAACTATGTGAAAATATATTACGTACATACATACACACATCAAAATTAAAACTTTTTAATGCTATAAAAAAGTTTGTATACAGAATGAAAGGTCTTTACTTCTTCTTTCAAATAATAAAAATAAATAAAGAAAAAAGGGAAATAAACAAAAGATAGCGTGAAAATTCCAATTGCACAGTTTTGTTCGTTGTCTTCATTTCTAGTCGTTTTTAATTAATTTAAAAAGACACTTAAGTCGACAGGTAATACTACGTGCTGCTCCGGGATCACGATATCAAAGTTTTGAGATGGCCTGCCCAGTCGCCCGATCTGAATCCGATCGAGCATGCGTGGGACATGTTGCAACGAAGGGCATTACGCAATTTTCCACCTAATTTAACTACTGAAAACGAACTTTTTAAGCATTTGCAAAGAACATGGGAAAGGATTCCTCAACAAGATATTGACAACCTGATATTAATCATGAGAAATCGATGCTGATGCGTTATTAATGGCTCAGGAGGCAATACTGATTACTAGTTTTAAGATTTATTAAGTTTTTTCATAACTGTCGTTTTAGTAAATTTATAAAAACAAATGTAAAAAAATATTTTTCCTAATAATGACATGAATTATTAAAAAAAAAATAGTAAATCTCAACGGTTTGTATTATTTTTTAAGATCATAAAATAACCTTTCATATAATTATACCCTCTCCAAACAAACTATGTACAGTTTTTCCGATAATCGATAAAATACTAAATATCCCTAGACTTTGTTGATGTGTGTATACACTTTGTAAAACACACACACACAACGCCTAAAAACGGTGGTTAAAATCCGATCCCTGTGCTTATGTAAGAGGATAAATATGGTCCATCTTTTGTACGCGTATGACTCATCATTACGCTTTCATTTCACACTAATTGAAGTTCCAAACTTCCACAGAAACTCTGATTGCTTCACGGAGTCTAAATCATTTATTGTCTTGTTAGTGAGTGGAATTCGCTTCTAACTATTTGGGGGAGGCACTTAGGCGGCCGTCGACTTGAGTGTGAGACGCGTACGTGTTTTAGCGGCTGACAACCAATTGTGAGCCATAGGCACTAGTCCCACCAAGGGCGAGAAAGCGATTAGCTATCGACTATTTTCTCGCTCAAGAAACGAACAAAAGATAAAGATCCCGTTTCGGTAAAAGTGAGAGATATATATTTATCGCTGGCTGGATTTTTTTATGTACGACGGGTTCGTACTTCACCTCAATCACACCTGATGTTAAGTGAAGATGAGGTCGAAGGTGGAAACGTACTGACCCGGAAACCCCAACATTTGGCTATCTTATCTCTGACAACCGGAACACAACAATGCTGCTTGGCGGCAGATTTAGATAAGATGGTGGTAGCTAGCCAGGCGGACATTTTAAAATGCCCTACCATCAACCAAACCGAGTACTTAAACTTGTACCCTGCTGGGGATCGAACCAGCGACCTCCTAATCGTAAACCCAATGTTGTTTACATTGAGCCACGGAGGCGGTTAATGGATGTGTCGGCATCGCTCGATAGTCGATTAATGTCCAATTGATGGCTGATCGGTTTGATGAAATAGCACACAATGATCGATATTGAGCAGTCTATAATCTACGTTGATCAAACTCCCGATCGATGTGTCGGCATCGCTCGATGCTCGATAAATGTCCAATTGATGGCTAATGTGTTTGGTGTTGTAGCACACAATGATCAACATTGAGCAGGCTATAATCGACTTTGATCGAACTGCCGATCGATTTGTCGGCATCGCTTAACGCTCGAACAATGTCCAATTGATAGTTGATAATGTTTCGTGTTATAGAACATATAGATAGGCGTAGAGCGGTATATGATGGACTTTGATCAAACTCCCCATCGATGTGTCGGTATCGGTCAATGATCGATCAAGTCTAATTGATGGCTGATCGAATAATCGACGTTGATCAATACCACCGATCTATGTCGATCGTGCAGGTACACGTGCATAGGGTCAAATGTGTCTACAATTTCTATCTTTTGCGCGTTTCTTGGGAATAATAAAACTTACGTTACCTACTATCTCAGTTCAATTTAAATACATTGTGGATATTTTTCACGGATTCCTAAAAAGCAGGTGGAATACTTTTCGTCCTATTTTTTTTACGTAATCATGTGCCGCGCTTTAATATATATTTCTTTAAGGGTATACCGCAATTGTAGTCCCATATTAATTTGGGGAGATATCATAATGAAATACGGAGATAGAGGATGTAACGTTACTGTAGTAATTTTTTTGTAAATATTTGGCGATCGTTTATATTGGTCGATAATTTTAATACTTCTTTACCTTTGGTCTCAAACTCCTTCCCATAATGCCTCAGCTCTTCATACACTTCCGTCTCCATATCGTCTTCGGCAGCCTCGTGAGCCATGGCTTTATATAGCTTACATGCCACCAGAGACTTGGCTAAGGCCTCCTCGCCATGCGTCCACATGAGTAGAGCCATCTGGTGCCTTTTTGTTAGTACAGCCCACATCTGTGTGAAAATTTGAAAACATTAAAAATGTAGAATAGTAAAACTTTTAATTAGTCAATATTTATAAAACAGTTGTTGAAATTAAATAACTAAAAAAAATGTCTTTCAAAAGAAATTATGTCTTCTGCCACATGATAATCTTTTTATATTATGTAGTGTTTTAAAACATCCTGTAGCACTGGAAAGCGATGACGTCTGCCAAAAACTTGTTTCGTCAAATCTTTGATTCGGCAAAATTTTATTTGTCCCAATCTTGTCACTATTTAAACTGTATGCACATTGTGTAGTGTACATATCGACACGTGTCACGCACCTATTGTCATATACTTACTTCAATATTATGATTTGAGGTATATACACATTCTAGAGGTCAAAAAGTACAGTTTTGTACAATATTTAAATACCCATACGGTAGGATATTGATATGGCATTAGGTAATGGGGGCCTAGACTAGGTACGTGGACGCCTCCATTTAAAACAGCGAGTGTTTTGGTATCTATATGAAACAAAATGACAATTTGTTAGAAAATTCGGATTCTATCCAAGAATGCGGATACCTTGAAAAGACGTAAGATGTAGCTCTTGGTTTTGCTCATGTGGAATTATCTGGTGCTCGAATAGATACTAGCGATTACTAATCGAGGCAAACTTTTACTACTGCAGACTTACCAGTAGCTCATTGAATGGATAGTCGAACAGTGCCATCTCTGTAGTGACAGGCATAAACCCGGTGATGAGAGAGAGTCCTCCGGCATTGTGACGTGTGAACGATGCACTGTTGCGGTGAACATTCACACTCTTGTTCATCACCTTAGCGTAGATCGGACGGAACTTGCGCCTAGTGTAGTAGCACCTTTAAAACAATGTTCAACATAAGTACATAGTTTATACATAGCTTATAGGTAGGTTTAAGTATGTAACACACAATTTCCATCCTAGTTAAGAAGGACAAGGTATATAATATATATTTGTTATATGCAAAAAAAATTATAACGTTATTCGCTAAAAATAGTGATAGGCACAATGTTAATACAAGGAATAAGAACCAGTTTACTGTTTATGTTAGCCGAGTTCACAAAATTAGTAAATCCTTCAAAGTGCAACGTATATGCTTTTGTAATAATCCAGTAGACATTCAAACTTTGCCTTTAAATAAATATAAAGCAATCATAAAACAGAAATTATTAGCAAAAGGCTATTATAAAATCACTGACTATTTGAATGATAAGCAACCATGGACAGCTGTCATAATATTCATATAATTATCAAATCACAAATTGCAACCCTAATTTGTTTAAAAGAGCAACCCTAGAGTTTCTTGCTCGTTCTTCTCTGGGGAGTCAGTTTTGTGAATGAGCCGTAAATTTAAATGTAATATTAATATTAATAGTGACGTTTTCAAGTGATAATTTTATCCTATGAAATAAAATATTTTGATTTAATTTGAATCACTTCTAAATAGATAACAATTATTAGTGGCCAGTACCTACTCAAGGAGATGCATTAGCACATCTAGGTGCATTATAGATTTAACGGGGCGTAGACTTTGTACTCCTATATAGGTGATTTACCGGTACGTCGAGTCTAACGGTAAGTAGACTTTATTCACCTAGGTGATTCACAGGTGTATTAAATCTCACGATAAGTAGACTTAGGTTACCCAGGTGATTTACTCTGGGTTCAAACCTTATTTGTCCCACAGTTGTAAAATTTTCAGAATATAAAAAACAAATGACATTTTAAATCTTGGAATGGCCGTATGCTATGAATCTGGCTGCAACTCTCAGAAATAAGTAGGTAGCTACTTTACGTGGGTATAACACGAGCATGTTAGGCGAGATTTTGAGGATGTATTACAATAATTTTTAAATCACAATAGAGGTCCAAACTTAACCATAAATACGGCTTTTCCATTACGCGCTTTTGACATTTCCTATAAGAGGATTATTGTTTATTTGTTTATTTATTTTCAAAAAAATAATTACAAGTAACAGTCTAATTACTAAAGTATTTAAAAATTCTAATGCTTGGACTCTGATCCTCAAACTAGGTCAAACCTGTATTTTGAGGATCAGTTCCTTCCTTATGCACATAGGTAATAGTACTACTACTGTAATACTCGTATAATATAGACTGAGTCCGTTTTACCATTTATCGAGTCACAATCTATGGCTTTGATGGATAAAGATGGATAACAATACAATTAACATCTGAATTACATATATGTATAGCCTATACTGATACAGATATCTACCAATACTTATTCTAGGTGAGACGAACTATTCTTGGGAACATAAATTAAAAATGCTCTGTAGCGGTGTATGTTTGTAAGTCTAAATCGGTAGATAGGTTAACCATCCATTCGATCGATTGTAGAATTACTGGACATCTCCGTACAAATGCATGATACTGCTGCTTGCCATCACTACTCTATGTGGTTACCAAAGAATGCTCACGACAACTTTTGCAACTCTCACGGAAACGGTAGTCTTAATTGGTGAATCCAAGGATGCAGAATCGCTAGATTCACTGTGGTGTAAAGTCAAGTCTTCGGAACCCTTTCTAGACAGCATGGAATTATGACGCTCATCGAGCCACTCTTTCAAAGTTTGTTGGCAGAATGTCATTTGAATGTATAGTGTAGCCCATTTTAAGTTAACTCTTGAACAGTTTTCGTACTCCTTGCTGTAATTACAAATGGCGTTGTTTCTGTCTGTTGCTTCAACATCGAATCCAGCACTATCTTTTAACATGATCATCATATCAAGCCCAGGACGACCGTCCACTCGAGAACTTTAATGTCATCGACCATCAGTTCTTCGAGCTATGTACCCTGCCCACTGTCACTTTAACTTACTAATCCGTTGGGCTATGTCGGTGAATTTCGTTCGATCACAGCGATATTTAATTACCTGAGATTTCTTTTGTACGATTAACTGGATACGCGTTTGACCACAATCTCACCTGATGGAAAGTGACGATTTGGCCGAAAATGAAGCACGCGATCTCAGTAGATGCGTATCCACCCTGCTCTTAAAGAAAAGGTTGTAGGTGGTTACTATGGGAGCAATATGGAAATCGTAAAAAAAATTGTGATATATGTAAAAAGAGACTGGGTCTATTCTCTTCACCATAAAAACACATATCTCCCTTCTATTTTATGACGTTTAAGACATGGTTTAGTTAGATCATCATACGAACCTTTTACTAAGCGACCAATCTTTAATTAGCAAATACTAAAGGAAATTTTTGCAAGTGGGTGAATAATATCACTGTGTATTTTTTGCGATACAATTAACCGGATTGCACTTCCCCTTAATCATACCTGATGTTAAGTGAAGAGGATGTCGAAGGTGGAAACTTACTGACCCGGACACCCCATCTTATTTGGGGGCACTGGTTATTTTATCTCTGGCGATTGGAACACAACATTGCTGTTTGATGGTGGTAGCTAGCCAGGCAGACATTATTAAAATGCCCTACTACCAACCAAACTGAGTACTAAACATGAACCCCGCTGGGGATCGAACCCGCGACCTCCAATTCGTAAACCCTATGTTGTTTACATTGAGCTACGGAGGCGGTTAATGTTATGTCTATGACTAGCTAAAATATACAATGAAGTTAATATTTTATCCTATCGCGTCGCAGAGAGAGAAAATATATTCCACTTTCGAAACACTCATTCATTATTTACTCTTATGATTACGTACACTTTTAGTTTCCATTTATTTCTACAAAGGTAGCTTTAACTATCACTTGCTATTGTTATGGAAACATTAAAAATGTTCTTTGTATCCCAGTAAGTCATGTGACTCATGACCTCTGAAGTGTCAGAGAATGAATGAGAAAAGAGCGAAGTTATCAAATATGAAAATGTTTAATGCTGATACGTAAAAAGAGGTAGGTATAACAATTCATGTATATTTACCAGTGCTTAGTGAAAGTAGGCACTCAAATAGTTCCGCATAAGTGTATAGTTACTGAGACTACTAATATAGGCTTAGGTACAAAAGGCAATCAGTGTTCCTTGACTTGGAATAATTAAGTTACCCGAGTTTTCATACTGCACATAGAATTCTTCGTTTTCAAAGGGTTAAAATTTAATCAACTGCTACAAAATTAAGCACCGAATCAATAGGGTTCCAGAATTTAAGCCCTGATGAATCAATTTGGAAGTATGGGAACGACTAAAGCCGTTTTTGGGTCTACACTAACCACCGTTGTGTATTAGTAGGTCATTTACTGATATTTTCGAACTCTATGTTTTTATTCTGTCCAGTCCAGTGGGCGCCCTCATTGGATAAATTTCTTTTTAAATCTAAACTAATATTATAAATGGGAAAGTTTTGATGTTCGTTTATTTCTTTGTTGCTCAATCGTGTATCGGATCATCAAGAACAAATTTCACTGGACGGAATAAATCGTCTTAATTATCAGTATATTTATAGGTCAATTTACATATATATTAACAAAATTAAAGTGAAAAAGAACGAAAACGTCATCCACACTGAACAGCCCGAAGATGAAACGAAGCCAGAACCAATCTGGTTGAGAGATCATGGATTAATTTCTGCGTGTCCGATGACCACGGGCCCATAGTCTCTACAGCAAGCCCCACAAACTCATAGTTATCAAGTCACAATGAGTATTTGTGGCGCTTTAGTAGCTGACTTGTATATGTTTCCAAACTTATATTAAACATAAATTGTGCATAAAAAAAAAAAACTTATATTAGAAAGAAAGGAAGAAAAATTTATTTAAACCCATCTCATGACACACCAATCAGGTACAAATATTACACAGTCGAGACACATACAAAAAATAACATTGTGTTTGCCATCTAATTGTCGGTGTCGCAAGGATTGCATGTTTATGGATTTCTATTTATTTACATCAGTCTTGTGATATAAATATATTCTTTATCTTATAACTTGGGCTAAAGTTCAATATAATGAAGAATCGTACAATGCACCATTCTAAAACTTAGGGAAACTTCTAATCAGACCGTACTACAATGTTAATTATTTATAGTGTATGTCTGAATGGACAGACAATAAACATGAACTTGCCGTTATACTTTGTCGTGTAGTCGTTTTGGTCCAATACAATGGACGTTATGCCGAAGGAACTAAATTACATTAAAGGCATTTTGCTTTGAATGGTTTCACCCTTTAAAGCATGACTAACTGTCAGTAAAACAAAACGCATTTGATAAACGTGAAACTGACCGGAGTGCGCTGGTCGCGTAGAACTCAGCTCGTACAAATAATAAAAAAAAATTTCTCGTCTGTTTGACGAACCGACTTTCGCTAACTCATCGTCATCTATCACCTTTAATTTCTACTTTTCGTCTTTCCCTCCAATTTTAATAATTTACTTTTCATTAAATCTAAAAGGGGTTTATCTCGCTTGGTCCATACAAATCAAGTCCAAGTTTTCGAAATTAAAAAACCGATTCTAATTAAACTTTATACGCATAAAGTACGTACATTGATCTAAAAAGTTAGAACTTACCGAACATTGTCTATAAATAGTATTGAAACTAAATTAAAATAAAATAAAAAAAAACTAAACTAAAATAAAACATAAAAAAATCATATATTCTTATAGATTCGATATTTTGAACATGTTCTCTATTAACTTTTTAGATCTATGCACATGCTTTATGCGTATATAGTTTCATTACAATCGGTTTATTCATTTATGAAAATTTGGACTTGAAAGTTTGTATGAAATAACGTGTGGGATAAGCCATCTTAATTGATGCTTGCAGTATCCTGATCCATTAAAATATAGTCTCACCATCCTCTCATCCACCAGCACGGTTGTGATTAAGGGCAAGTCAATGGGGATTTATCAAATAACCCGTCTACAACGACACGCGTTTTTGTGGTAAGACTTTATTCGTCTACGGCGGACAATAAAGGTCTTCGCAATCTACTTAAAGTGACTTCACCGGGAATTTAAACAAGGATTGTTAGGACCTTTTTTACTTAGCTTTAGTGATCGTGGATTACTGTTGTCAGCTTAAAAATAAGTAAGTAAAAATTGAGAAGCCGGAGTAAAGTAACGCAACCTGTAATTAAGTTCTTGCAAAGCGTTTGTAAAAGTTTCTACTCATGTTTATACGTTGGCAATATAATTATAGTACAGTTACATAACTCTTAGAATACTAAAAGTTTTTATTGCCTTAATTTAAAAGTATTACAAACAATGTTCAGTTCAATGTTTATTTTCATTCCTGTTGAGGAATATTGTACAAACGTCGATCGAGCTTCGATAAGTCGATAGATTTGTTGATATTATACGTATTTCTATGATGGGGGACAGCAATAATTTATAATACAGCGTGCAACTTACATATTTCATTGATTATGAAAATTACATGCATGAGGAATGGACAATCTATACCATTAATAAAGTTAGTCCTTCTGCTACCCTGATTGTCAGTTCCCTTCAGGTCTATCTGATAGTTTTCAACAGGACTATTTAATCGATTTGACTGTCCTAGAAAATTAAATTAGGGACGTCTAACTTCAGCGTCAGGTCCCCAAAGAATGACGGATCATCTAACTAATGAAGCTTCCTCACATTGTTTTCCATCATCCAGTCTACTGCTGTCTAAAGTCTCAGTGTCACTCCATTATCCTCAGTGGATCTGATTGCCTTTCGTACAATAAAATATAGATAGATACATAAAGCCTATTTGTTTCTACAGTCACGCACATACATTTAGCTTATTATAGATACAGAGATAAGGTAACAAATCAACAACATTACCTAACATAATTTTGTTGTGCTGCATTAGTACAAATGGATCATAGCTCATTGCCCATTGAACAAAACACTGATTTTCAGCTGTCCCCTAAGGAGCAGAGAACATGGAAGCAAAACAAGAGGAATCAATAACTAAATAGCAATTTTGCGACTCTTGAAATGGTGGCCCTAAAGAACATGGCATCACCATTTTCTGCATACCTATCGTACTTGCAGAGTTGAATTGACTACCATACTCATCAGCGGTCATGGGCCTCAAAGGAACGATAGAAGTTCAAGCTCACACGAGTTATAGACAGGGTGGTTAGCGCGTATCGAACTGATGGTTGCTGGGGCATAAAATCGCTGGTTGGATCCCTCTAATCGCTATGGGGCGAGGGTTCTGTGGCTGATGTGATTATGATGAACTGATTGAATACTAGATTGATTAACGAGGTTTTTGAAATGTTACGTCACAAAGGTTGCTTCTTAAGATGTTATTTTAGTTTCTTACCTATAAGCACCTCCCATAAGCTTATTGATCACCAGCCCGATATCGTGTAGGGTGTACACGTATCCTCTAGGTAGATGCGGCCGGACATCTCTTAGGATGTATCTCAGGGTATTGCTGGGTCCACTTTTAGTGTTATACAGTTCTTCTAAGCGAGGTATTGTGAGGAACTTCCTCATGGAGACTCCGTTCTCTAGGAGAAGTTTCACGAAGTCGATGCGATCGTGCTCGAGCGCCTGCATCATAGCCTCGTCGAGAGCTCCTGTAAAGAAAATGTGTAATGAGCTTTTTCTACTCCGCATTGTAAATTCTTGATTAAGTTATGAAACCAAAAACCGTTGAAATATTACACATTAGATCCAAAAGCTGTATTATTTTCATTACAATATACTTTAAGAGTGACATTTGGTCAGCTCTTTAATACTTAGAAATACCAGGGGAATATAAGTTACTAGAGGTTGGATTAGCGGCTCCAATGGCGCGCGTCGCATGCAGCCGTACGTTTCCACCATTCAATAGTAGATTGTATAACAAGGAAGCAAAATAATATTTTTACGGGCGCTATTTTGTATCCAGAGCGGAACGAAGGAGTCAATGTCCATCTCCCGAGGTAAAAAATAATTTTGCGCTCGAGTGATACACTCTACTTTCATCTCTATGAGAAAAAAATAAGATAGTTCTTATTAATGTTAGAATGTCAACAAATTCGCGTATAGTTCGCGCGCTTTTTTTATACTATTTTTAAGGACGGTCGCCGGCAGCCATTACATATTTCATACAATATTTTAGTTCGATCTCCTTGTTAAAATCGTGTGTTGAGGGAGTATATATTTTATTAAGTCAATGTAAGAAACATTAATCATCTTCCATATTCCAAATTCAAAACTCTTTTATTTTTTGTTCTAAAGTCTCTTGGAGAAAAGACCTACTTTGGGCGTTTATTGAGGAACCAATCATCGTTTTTCGAATAGATGATATGAAAAATCTTTTCATACCCCGTACTTATGAAAAGGATTGCATCTGTTCAATTAATACGTAGTCTTCCTAAAAGTTTAAAATAAACTAAATAAATAGCTTTCTACAATATAGAGTATACAACGTGACTTGACACAGTGTCGTCATACCTACTTACAATGTGTAGAGGCGTAAGTTGCTCGCATTATTTGTAGTAAATTGCCTACTTAATTGTTTTGTAAGGCAAAAAATTACGACAGATTTTAATATCAGAATAAGTAAGCATGTTCATTAGATTCGATACTAATCGCCGTATTCGTGTAGTTTATGAACCATTGGTGTCCATAATACAAGCCCATATGAAACTAGAGGGCGCTATGTGTATGTCCAAGGATATTGATTTTGTTTTTTTTTTTCACACACTGCAATAATATCTAAGCCGAGTTATTAACATTTCACAGAACAGATAAGATGTATATTAGAGACTTTTATCTGGTTTGATTCACCGTAGAGATTAATATTCAACGGGTAAGCCCAATATGTGTCGAATGAGCTCGGTGTGTTTACCGACCTACATCGATGCTTCCATTGACAGCGTCCAGCACCTAGTACCTACACTACACCCTCACGTCTGGACACTGTCAGATATAAAAAGGTTCGAAATTACCTATGTATTCGCAGCCTGACAGTGAAGTCGTTATGTAATGAAATGAAATGATTTATTACGTAACATTAATTCACGACAGTAATTAGTTGTTGAGGACCCCTATTAAGTAAATAAATACCTGTACCAGGAGTCCCCCCCCGCTCTTCCATAGACTTATGTTACAGCAACATAGGAAAGTAAAACACAATTTTTACAATTAAAAGCTGTGTGTGCGTGTGCGTGTGTGTGTGTGTGTGTGTGTGCGTGTGTGCGTGTGTGCGTGTGTGCGTGTGCGTGTACGTGTGCGTGTGCGTGTGCGTGTGCGTGTGCGTGTGCGTGTGCGTGTGCGTGTGCGTGTGCGTGTGCGTGTGCGTGTGTGTGTGTGTGTGTGTATGTGTGTGAGTGTGAGTGTGAGTGTGTGTGTGTGTGTTATGTGCGAATGATAACGCTACGAAATATAATAGAGCAGGATAATTACATTTTCATTCAAATCAAATCAAAAAAATATTTATTACGTAGGATGAAAATTATCACTTGAAAACGTCACATGTTTTATCTTATAATTTTTATGTATCTGAAGCTAAATAACTATATTTTTAGTTGTCCGTATCAAAACTAACAAAACGGATTCACCTCAATACCTGTCCGCTTTTCACCTGCAGAAAAAGTAGAAATATATAAAGAAGTTTTACTAAATAATTTACCTTTACCTTCGTCTGAAACAATTGACTGTGATAAATTTTATACAGATTTCTTCAATGTTTTGAATAAAGAGTTTGAACAAATCTTTCAAATTAAAAAAGTTAAAAATACAAATAAATTTAAATTCAGTAACTGGGCCACGAAAGGGATTCGAATAAGTAGAGATAAGTTGTTTCAGCTCTATGAAGATAGGACAATTAGGCAGGGTGACCTAGAGTTCTGCGAATTTGTTAAAAATTATTCAAAAATATTTAAAAAAGTTTGTACTGCTGCTAAGTCCAGATACATTAGTAATATTGTAAATATTGCTGATAACAAGATTAAAGCAGTCTGGAAGGTTATAAAAGTTTTATACAGTTTTTCGAAAATGCTTCAAAATTTAATAAAATTATGAACAAGAATTGAAGTGTAAGATTAAAGGAATATTAAAAGATTTGTACTAATTTGGATAGTTTGGTATTACACAAAAAGTCAGCTCTTCGATAATTTTTTTTTGTGTTTTAGGTTTGAAACCAGAATTAGGCAGTTAGATCAGTATTTATTTGCGTCTACAGTGACACACAAGTACCTACTTTTATAGTTATGTTAAGTAATTTAATAGTTTTCAGCTACAATTTAATATCAAAGTTTTAGTTTAATGTCAAAGTTTGTATGGTTAAGATTCCTTTCAGGAACAGCAGTAAAACAATTTTTTTTATGCACAACCGGTTGGTACTTGACTTCAATCACACCTGATGTTAAGTGAAGATGCGGTCGAAGGTGGAAGCGTACTGACTCGGAAACCCCATATTTGGGGGACTGGCTATCTTATGTCTGACAACTGGAATACAACAACACCATTAACATTGCTGCTTGGCGGCAGATTTAGCATGAAGCAATGAAGATACAATCAGAAGCTTATCGAGCAGCAAATATGGTAAAATCCTAACATTTATGCCATTGGCTAAGACCCTAAAAATATACCTAACAAAACTACATAGTTACGTTGTGTTTCAGTTACACCCCGATGGCGATAGCGGGGTGTTCCAGTGTTTACGTACACCGTACACAAACAATACACAGTGCAAACATGTCGGTTAACCAGAACCGCATTCAGGTAAAGTGGCACAAAAGCGGGGGCATTAATTCTCATAGAATCTACGTCGTTAAGGCAAGTTTATGTTGACCCACTACCTGCCGATAGTTACACTAGCTCGCTGGCTCTATGATGGACTTGTGTAAATACTTTTAGTAACAGTACAGTTCCTGCCCGTGACCTTCGCCCGCTTCGCCTTTATCCAAAAGACATTTATTCTTATAAGCAATACAAAGAATAATTTAAATGAGAGAATTCGACCTTGTTAGTAAAAACTAATTAAATAATACGAATTCACTCATCCGCGTCGAAACGGGGTATTGACTGTTCGTTTAATCGCCCTGTCTCATGTCCAATATTAGTTTGTTTGTAAACGCTTTATTGTACTTCATATGAATAAATATACATTGATAAATTAAATGTACCTTAAAATTAAGTACAAAGGCGGACTTATCCCATAAAGGGATCTCTTCCAGTCAACCTTGGTAAATATAAAAGAACACATTGACCGGGCGTACAAAAAGCTAAACATTTTCATCAAAACTATACTACAATAGCTATTATTATTATAGTATTGACATTTTCTTAATCCAACTCTGCCGTTGCCGTTGGTGGGGAAAATGACCGCAATAGAAATTTAGTAATTTATTGAAAGGCAAGAAAATGATTCGTTGATGGCATGATAACTGTATTCGTGATTGTAGGAGAATGAGCGCTTTAATCATGAGGGTCGCTCAGTTCTGATTGGTCAATTGAAAGCGATGAAATATGTAATATTGAAAATTGTTCCATGAGTAGGTAATACAAGATTGGTTACGTGTTCGAAATTCCATAAAAAAAGCAAACTTTTTTTAATAAAAACCAATTTTTCCGCTTCATATGGTAATTTCGATTGGGGTGCGTCAATTCCGCTTGAGAGCACATCAAACAAAAGCACTGGATGGACAAAATATTAATTGTCTGTTTAGAATAAAATTGTATTGTATCGTATTATTCAAATATCATAAAAAATCACTAGGTAATGGTGTCGATTCGAATGTACTTCAACTAAACTAAACTGAAACTGGTTTTAGTTTAGTATAATTGGTGTAGGTACATCCGAATCGACACCATTATCTATTTTATTCCTACAATAATATACATACATACATAACGTCACGACTTTTATTTCAAATTAGGTAGTAGTCAGAGAAATCCAAAACATTAGAATTTGGGTGTTCCATACATTAAGAGTGTAATGCTTGAAACAACATACATGGTTCACCTTACGAAATATACAGAAATACACACGTGACAGGTGAGCGCATCGCCGTCAATACGTGCAAATGCAAGTGCAAAACTTAGACCATCAACAACAAAAATTCTATTATGGGGTCAACTCTGTAAGTGAGGAAAAAGAACAGCTTTTCCATATATTTTAGTTGAGACCGAATTGAAATTTTCTATGAAATAGGAACAGACCCAACAGTGGAAGTTATTCAATTTGATAGTTTTGTGAACTGAAAGGATGTCCATCTTTTAAATTTCACTTAATAGTGTAGAAGAGAATATTCAGTATGTATTTGTTTTCTATATACAGGGCGTCCCAAAGTTATGGGACATGAAGGGGAAGTACCTTAAATATCGTAGATAGTGAATTTTGCTCAAAGAAGACTTTATGTTGTTTTTAAAAGTTAGTAATTCTGCATTCATAGATTTTCTAAAAATTACTTGCTTCGGCTGGGAATCGAACCGACTTAAATGTGAAAAAAAAAACACCCTACTTTTATGATGCCAATCGAAAGAATAGCTAAAAAATAATAACTCTGCCTAAGTAACATAGTATTTTAAAAGAAAGGAACAACGTGAAATTAATCATTTTAATCAAATAAAAAACATACATGAAACTGCCGTAGTCAATTAAGTAGGTATTTTTTTGTAAATTAATTAATTAAATGCTCAAAATGTGATCCCTCTTGTCTTACGCAAATCGCCAATCTTTTAATGAGCCCGCTGCCTGTTGATTTTCTAATCATTTTATGGTGAACACTCGATGTGATATGGCACAATTCTGTTTGCAACTCGCCTACGTTCTCGTATCGCTTTTTGTATAGCATATCTTTCACGTATCCCCAAAAGAAGAAATCTAATGGTGTGAGGTCCGGGGCATTCAAACAAACGCTGTCATAAACTGTTCCATTTTCAAATTATAAATTATTTATTTTTGTTTTTAATTTGCCTTCTGTCTAGCTTACAGAGGACGTATTGAAATACAAGTTTTATCATTTCATCTACACGTGCACTTATAATAAGGAAAACTATGTTAGTACCTATTTTATGAAGTGGGTACTTATTTACGAATAATCAATGCTATCTTTGGAATGATAATATCGCTACTTTTCGAACGTCGTCGGCAATAAATAACTTTCTTGAAATTTGACTCAATCATTTTATGTTGTTCCTTTCTTTTAAAATACTATGTTACTTAGGCAGAGTTATTATTTTTTAGCTATTCTTTCGATTGGCATCATAAAAGTAGGGTGTTTTTTTTTTCACATTTAAGTCGGTTCGATTCCCAGCCGAAGCAAGTAATTTTTAGAAAATCTATGAATGCAGAATTACTAACTTTTAAAAATAACATAAAGTCTTCTTTGAGCAAAATTCACTATCTACGATATTTAAGGTACTTCCCCTTCATGTCCCATAACTTTGGGACGCCCTGTATATATAGTCTTTGATCTATCAATCATTTTGATTTGATTGAGACAACCAGCAAAAACCTATCATAACGAATGAAGGCAGTCTGCTACGACATAGTAAGCGTTCGAGCATTGTGCAATAAAGTTTTGGTAGAAAGAGATCTAGTTTCAAAATTTATTTCGCCTGTCACTCTCTTCATTTAACCCTTTCACTGCTACAGTGGAGTTATGTTAGACCATTAACGAGTTATCTTGTGTATCAAAATTTGGCCATACGAGGCCAGCTGATCGTGTTCCAAAAGCTCTAAAGATACTTAAGTATTACCATTACCTAATAATAAACCTAAAGCAAAAATAGTAATAATGTTTCCCCTAGTTTCGTATTAAATATTAAAAAAGTGTACTCAAATCGGACCATTATCTAGATACATCCGGACAAAGACCCGAGATACACACACTACGCAGTTAAATACATAACTCTCATCGTCATTCGCCGGCGGTTAAAAGTTACAATAAATAGAAAATTTATTCCCCTAAATATAGTCTTGTAAAGCTAACTTTGCAGCAATGTACACAGTTTTTTATATTTTTTTTAATTATGCTATACTACCCTCAAGTTGTTCATGTTGCTATATGTTTTCGTGATGAGATGTCTCGTCGACAGTACCACAAGCGAGATTCTAACGAGAGTTATCTTACGTCACACGTCGGCAGTATACAAGTGCCGATTATTTTATGTTGAGACGGCACTTTTTTTATTTTATCCGCCCGCAGTGCTAGGGTTAACCTGACGTGAAAAATTTTCGCCTTCTATTTAGTTCTGACAAACCGAGTTAAACTGGAAAAGTGTTAACTGGTTTTCAGTTAGCGTTCGTTAGCAAAACTCGTTTCGTGTTCCCGGTTTTAATTTGCTGAATGGAAAGTTCGGGAGAGTTGTTGATCAATCAGCTATGAGACGGCGAATAGTAGAGAGATTGAATTGTGTAATGAGTTTTATGAAGGATGCGAAAAATTTTCTTTGTCAATTTCATGTGAGATCGTAGTCCAGTGCCATTTCTTTTATATTTAATGAGCCAATATTGCATTAATGTTGGGAAATCTGATGGGTCAGTTTACTAGAGTTACAGTTAACATCAGAACTAGAAGAAGAAAAAGTTAGATTTCTATATATTTAAGATAAGTAAAAAGTAAATACGTTTGTTTGTTTGTTTGTTTGTGTAAACGCTTTATCGTACAAAAAGGCAATACATTAATTTTGCATTGATGCAGAATTTATTTTATACTTTATTTGATACTTTTCTTATTATTACTTGAATTACTTGAGTAGATCAACGCTGACTCTTATAATACGGACATCATAGTTTGGGAGTCCCTAATTAAATCGCGTATAAACTTGTCTAATATTCTGTTGGTACGTCTATCGTTGGTATTTTCTTAGGAAATTCAAGGGTGTTCGAAAAAATGAATAGTTTGAACTGGGACTATGACTGCGATTTTGAACGCGACTGTACGTTTTGTGCGCGAACTAAACAAAAATTATACGAAGCTCATACCTGGTGGCCATTCCTGTCCGTACACGAAGATCTCAGACCTGGCGATATCCACTCGGTTCCATGTGAGAGCCAGAGATAGCTGCTCGCTCGGAGACAGGTGCTGGGCCCTGAACAGCGCCGTGAGTATCACCTGATCCAGCTCTTGGACCTCACCACCTTCAGCTCGCTCCTGGATACGGAACACTGTGATCTGCAAAAGAGATGCTGGGTTTAATACAAACGTAGACATGTGGAAGTCTGTCTCGTATCAGGCGTGTTTTTCAGGCACAATGATGATTTAACACTTGATGTTAATACTTGATTGTTCTTTAAGAAGCTATTTCCAAAATCACCCCTAGGACTAAACTCTTTCGGCATTTGATTGACAGTGTTCTTTTATTGTTTTTGGTGATTCATTTGAAAAATACGAGTAATAAGTGAGTTATAATATAAAGAATAAATGTTTTTTTCTTTAATAGAATTCTTCTTTCAATTAATGTTTTATCTTAATTAACCTTATAATCACAACTTATTAAAAATGCATATTCCTGGACATAACCAGCCCGTTCGCATAACCAGGCTATTGCACAATTTAATAATGAAATATTATAATATAAAATAATAATTAATAATTTTGTAATATAAAAACCTTTTTTTAAAGAGCAACTTCTCGAGTTTCTTGCTTGTTCTTCTCAGGGGAAAATTGCCTTTAAAACAAGCAGTAGCTTTAAAAATGTAAAATCTGACTATTTTAAGTGTACCCTGTGTACCCACAAAATAAAGCATTTATGTTCAACCAAGCCGTTTTTATCGCTTTTTAGTCTTCCCACTTTAACATTATTTTTTCGTAAACTATCCGAGATCTCGAAAATCTCGTAATTTCTAAGCTCGTGAGATCTCGAATTTGGGTTCTCGATTCAAGATTACATTCTCTATACACGATCGATATACATGTAGTGGTACATTGAGTTAATTAATTGCATGCCGCTTCAATGACTCTGTTTACATGTAGGTGAGCATAGTGCATTAGTTAGTTACTAAGATCCAAAACGCCAAGAGGGCAAGAAAAAAAATATAACATTCAGTATGGAATTACGCACGTAACTATGCATGTATACGTATACTATCTAGTGTGTAATTGATCAAGTACATACATACATAAAGGCGTGACTTTGACACTGACTGTTTCCGGTAGGGGTAAGCAGAGACCACAGACTTCCACTTGCTACGATCCTGACACACCTCTTTTCTTGCTTCATTCACTCTCATAAGATTGTTCATACATGTTCATCGGTACTCTTGACTTGGCGTTTCTTAAAGACGTCCCCGATTTGATCATGTTACGTTCGCCGTGGTCTTCCCCTACCAACACTACCATCCACATTGCATCATATATCTCTTTCGTTAGTTTTCTTTCAATCATCCTCTCAAGCAATGTATTTTTTTATTTATTTATTTGAATTTCAAACAAGTACATAATAAGGCTCGTCACTATATAAGTATGTTAATTATGTGCTCAACACATGTCACAGATAATTGCGGAGATTTACATGTACGCACACATATGCTTTAGTTATAAGTTATTAATAAAATAAAAATAAATAAATATTTCGGACACTTTATGGAAACTAGATAACGGATAAACATACATAAATATTTATATAAACATCCATGACTCGGGAATAAATGTTTGTATTCATCACACAAACATTTACCCCTCGCGGGATTCGAACCCGCAACCGTTGGTTTCACTGACAGGGTCACTATCCACTACACCAATCGGTCGTCAAAATTAATAGACACATTCTGTAGTTATACCTACATTATAAGTTTTATAAAAATTCTTGCAAAATAACAACGCTTTTTAAACGTTAAGGTATAAGTAACAAATAAACGCTTTATCTATCTATCTATATGTACGGAACTGGGTTTGAACTCATACCTCCAGATCACCTTCAGGCCACCTCCGCCGAATATAAACCAAATTTGCATTTATTTCGTGCTGAAATGTTTTTAACGACAATTAAGGGCTTTTCATACATTTTACGTTACAAGCTAGCATTCAGTGAAATATTTGTTTGTTTGTCGCATATAAAACACCACAAGCTCGCAGAGATTTACCAGAATATTTAAATATTTATTTATTCTCATGACATAAAAAACATTGCTTTAACGTTCGTCGCAAAATATGGCGGGCGGCGGCGGTATGAAATTCAAGTCAATGCAGCGTATACACCCTGATCGTTTCTGACTTCCAAATGAGAGATTATAAGTACCTACCTACCTACGGTTGACTGTAAGTTAAACACTTAATCTGCTTTTCTAAATAAACTCCGTTGATATTATAAATCAATTAGTCTCCGCCCTCGGATCAGCCCTTAGATTACGTAAACTTATCACGTTATAACGTAACGACGTAACGTACGTAAGGTATCGTTATCGATTACGTTGACCAATGAGACACCGTCAAATTGCCGAACGAGCGACGAGCCAACCAATTACATGTCAGAACGTAACCGATGACGATAACGATGAAATTATGTAATAGAACCCGTGTCTGCCAGGAATAGTTTTAATCACCTCAAAAAACGAAGAGGTTCTATGTTTGTCTGTATGTATTTTCAGGGTTCCGTGGTCAACAAGGAACCCTTACAGTTTCGCCATGTATGTCTGTCCGAGATTTAGTTCAGATGATCTTAGTACTAGAAAGCATTAATTTGGCATGTGTATACACGTTAAACACGCCGACAAATTGGTAAAATAAAATCATGAGAAATATTATATTTCCAGGATATTTTCTACCTGTGTGCCAAATTTCAGCTAAATCCAGTCGTTTAGCCGTAATTACATCTAAATTTTTGCATTTATAATATTAGTTTAAGTATGATTTCGTATGGCAGATTCATTGAGACCGATTATGCATGACGTAGTAGATGCTCCAATTAGCCGTCATAGGAATAATGTATACGAAAATAAGCACACCAAAAACTTCTCCAAAATTGCTTATATATACTAGTGTCCCATTTATGTCCAAAATTGATTATATATACTAGTGTCCCATTTATGTCCAAAATTGCTTATATATACTAGTGTCCCATTTATGTCCAAAATTGCTTATATATACTAGGGTCCCATTTATGTTCAAAATTGCTTATATATACTAGTGTCCCATTTATGTCCAAAATTGATTATATATACTAGTGTCCCATTTATGTCCAAAATTGCTTATATATACTAGTGTCCCATTTATGTCCAAAATTGCTTATATATACTAGGGTCCCATTTATGTCCAAAATTGATTATATATACTAGTGTCCCATTTATGTCCAAAATTGCTTATATATACTAGTGTCCCATTTATGTCCAAAATTGCTTATATATACTAGGGTCCCATTTATGTCCAAAATTGCTTATATATACTAGTGTCCCATTTATGTCCAAAATTGCTTATATATACTAGTGTCCCATTTATGTCCAAACAAACCAATTCTTGGAACGATTCATGTTATATAATAGTAATAAATATTTCGGACACTTACACCAATCATCTAGTACGAAACCAAGCAAAGCTTGTACTATGGATACTAAATAACGGATAAACATACATAAATATTTACATAAACATCCATGACTCAGGAATAAATGTTCATATTCATCACACAAATATTTACCTGTCGCGGGATTCGAACCCGCAACTGTTGGTTTCGCTGACGGGGTCACTATCCACTACACCAATCGGTCGTCATTATCTAAATTGAACGACATAAACGGTACAAACAAAGGGACCAGACAAAATTAAAAAAAACAGAGATCAGAATACGCTTTCAATTTTCCATTATTAAAAGTAAAAAGGGTACCCAAAACGCTGGCAGCATTACTTAGTTGAATGGCAAGGTTTATTCGCTAGCTAGTAGGTAGCTATCAGCTCTTTTGTCACTCGAGATAAAAAAAATATTTCACATATACACCAATTATTTGATCTCAAACTAGACAATGCCACTATGGATACTAAATAATAGATAAACATGCTTAAATACATATTTAATATTTTGTAATTATGAATATTCTCTGAACCAAATATATAAAAAAAAAATCACTATTTATCTTCAAAAATCACTAACTTTAATTTTTACTTACACAAGAAAACAAATTAAATATTACTCTACTAGTCAAATTAAATACTATACTCTAAAACACCAAGAATTCTGTTTTTAACTCATGAAGGGGAACTTGCCCTCATTCTTAGCCCACCATCTCTAAGGACAGCAAACTATCATTCAGATATTTACTCACCAATAATCTAAGTTAGGCCGAAGCTCGGCCGAATTTCGATTTTTTATCAAATATTTAAGCCACATTGGGCCCATCTCTAATATTGATATAAACATCCATATCTCGAGAATAAATGTTCGTATTCGTCACACAAACATTTACCCCTAGCGGGATCCCAAGAAAGTGCGACGACAGAATCCTTATAAAATAAAATACAATTGTTCCCGAAAAAATAAACATTTCTCTAGTTCAAAGAAAATACTAAGAATTCTGAGCTTAAAAAACAGACCGTTTTAACCAGCATAGTTAAAACTACTAAGTACCAACTTACCTATTTGTAGTTTGCATTTCTAGAAGCAAAGGTAAAGTTGTACCTTCTACCATTATCTTCCGTGCTACCCCTTTGTACTCTAATGCTGGTAAATGCAACAGTGTAACAACTTTTCAAATAAATCTTTGTACACAATGAACAAAATATTAAATTGTTTTCGGAGCATTTGGAACCGAGGCAATATAACAAGTTGAAACAAACGATACCGTTTTCAAGAATGCGGAGTGTATAGATTTTTCATTGCGAAGATTTACTTTGTTAGGTATAGTTTGCTTTTGTGTAAAGAAGTCCATCTTTTATAGCTGCTACGTTAGAAATTAAGGTAGGTATTAGGCCGGAGTTAGAGGTAGTATGAACTAATTTACGCCAATAAATCAATCACGAATTTATCAAGCGCATCACAGTGCCCCGGTAAAGTTCCAAAAAAAATTATCTACTGAGAATTATTTAGGCCGGAATAGTTTGTCACAGGGTAGGCTGAATGATGATAACATTTGCTATTAAATGAGAAAAATACAAAAACAAAATAATAATTTTCTCTTATAGCAATGTTCGTAACTGTTTACAATATTTCTGTTGACAGGTGACAGATAAATCAGGTGTCTTGACAATGCATTTCGAGGAAAGCTTGCAATTTCCTAGGGTAGGCACTGCCTCTCTGCCTGTATAGAGGCCACCGATTCCAGCCTAAATAAATTTTTATATCGTCTTATTTTAGATTTTTTATTAGTAAGAATTTATAACCGTAGTTGAGTATCTATATATTTTTTTAAAAGCTTTATTTGTAGGTCTTTCTATCTGACCTCTTAGGTAGTATCTGTTCAAATAAACATAGCAATAGGTATACGAATGCGGTCATAAACCTTCGTTTCATGAATTACTAAGGGTAGTTCTACTGTTTAGCTCGAATACTGCCTCCAAATGGTATTGCTTTTTTGAAAGTGTATTCGTAGCCTTTCCTTTAATTTATAAACAAAACACCTACAGATTACAATCATAAAAAAAAATTCCAATAGTTCTCTCAGAAGCCTTTCTTTACTTCTCTGTGAAACAAAGAGCAATAAATTCCAACAAAACTCATTCAGTCGTTTCGGAGACTATTTTGGACAAATGTCCAAAATAAGATCATATTGTCCCATTCAAAGTAATATTTCTTTCGAAATATTTTATAAAAGTACCATACATACCAACCAATGAGGATACCACTGGACGGAATCCCAGACGTTCATTTGAATGGCTTACTTAATCATCTACCTACGATTTTTCTATTCCACAAGTAATCCAGTCAATAATCGTCGAATAGGTAGCAATATTATTTTTACAATAACCTGAAAACATCGTGTTTAATAAGCAATTAAAATGATCTGCCCATCCCACTCCACTTTATATTGGAGAATATTAATTAGTAGGTATTGTTAAGGGTTCGTACAAACTTGGTCATTTGTCGTTCACAATCGAAATATAAAATAATGTGGCGCAATACAGTGAAAAAGTAAATTAATCAGTTTATTTAATGTTTGGTACTGAAGAATCGCTATGGTTTAGGATATTTTAAAGAGGAGAGTAGCTAGTTCTTTTAAGGAAACTAAAGCCTCTCTATAGCCGTAGTAAGTCTAGGAGTATTCCTAGTATTTAGGGGTAAACCATAGTATACACATTTCAAATAAATTAAATTATGACATGTAAGTATATTGTTATTATTTTATGTTTGACAATCAATTTTAGACTTCATTAATTTACGAAATTTTATTTAAGATATGACGTTGTAAAAGAGAACTAAAAAAATGTAATCTAATTTTTTTGATTAAAGTTTAGGAGTCCATTGAGGAGCTAGCAGCCGATGCTCATAACACACGTATTTTTTATTTATTTATGTTAAAGCTTAGCATGGGCTGATGCCCAGCTGATGCTGGGAACATAAAGTATTAAAAATACAAAATACAATTTTTACTACTTGTACAGTCTGAAACAGGCCTGCATCATACCATTTTTTTTTATTTAGTAAAGCATTTACTTAGTTCGACAATATGGTAAAGTACTATCAATAATATTCATGATTTGCTGAAAAAACTTAATCTGTATTATGCAGACCTGTAGTGTCACTGTTACAGACTTTACCTGTTAGTAATAAATAATAGAAATACAAATTGGATTATAAACATATTTAGCTGTTGAAAAAAATAAGGTAATGTTTCTGTTAAGGTACCGTATTTTCTCTATCAGTTTAAAGATTTTTATATCTCTTATATTTACAGAAGAATCCGGTCACACTTAACGATTCCACCCTGCATAAATTGAGTTATTCAATCATATATAAAACATTTATATCAAAATAATCTAACTTACTAGCCTCAAAATGTATCCATGTCTGATTAGTTTCTTAACATTCCGTTTTAAAACAATTTTCCTCTAGGATAACGAAGGTATAATGAATCTGGTGAATTGATGGGCGCAGCTCGTTAGCATATCTAATGGACGAACCGGGGTCGCAAAAATGAGGGGCCCAAAATCTCAGTTTTTTACTCAATGTCTTCTTTGAAGCTGTGTGACTTAAGTACTTACCTTTCTTTAACAAACAGACGTGATTATTGGTAAATAGGTGTACACATCGTTTATTTTTTTAACCCCAGTCCAAAAAGGAGAGTTGAACTTGAGACAAGTTTCGCCATGATTTCCACCGAAAATAGAAAGGCGATGGTGGAACTATTTC
Source organism: Oegoconia quadripuncta (assembly GCA_949316235.1). Classification (NCBI taxonomy): domain Eukaryota; kingdom Metazoa; phylum Arthropoda; class Insecta; order Lepidoptera; family Autostichidae; genus Oegoconia; species Oegoconia quadripuncta. The sequence goes on along the minus strand of OX438757.1, from coordinate 4,702,311 downwards.
ATGAAATTCCAATGTACAGTCGACTCCATAAATAACCGTACAGGACGATTTTATATGATCAGTGGTAGTTTATTTAATTATTTTAGAGTCAACAATAGCCAACATGTTATTATATATTAACAAAATTTAAAAATGGTACAAAGCATATGCAACCAGAACCTTTAAACACACTCAGCAGCTGCTTAAATAGAAATGATCTTGTTATAGCAATGAGACTTCGATCCGGACACATTCCATTAAAGAAATTTGCATTAATGATGGGAAAATCTCAGTCACCAAATTGCTAAGAGTGTGATGTGATAGAAGACGCATACCACACAATGATGGAGTGTGTCCCGAACGAGTCCTGCAGATATCAAATACAGGGGACCAATCGCGCTATTTTACAACGGTTTTACCATTCGAAGAAAACGTTTTTGGTTTTGGTTTAGCTTTAGTTTAGCTAATGTAAAAAATGCTATCGCGGTTTTTATTTTGACCGATTATATCGTTGACGTTACCAAACTGAAACCAAACCCAAACCACGAGTATAAAAAAAAAACTAGGTTAATTTCCGTTCAAATGATTAGCGCGATATGAATTGTGCTTAAAGTAACTTTTTTGGTTATGGTTTAGCTTTGGTATTATCGTTCAAACTTGGCGCGATCGGCCCCCAAGTATGTATAGTATTATTAAGGAGGTCGGAGGATGTAATACGCCGCTGTCCTCCCCACTATGGGGAGCGGCTCGAGCGCTGTATAAATAAGTTAGGTTAGGGTTGAAATTAAGGTAAATATTTCGTTGTCTCAATTTTCACCTTAAGGTCAGCCTACATGGTCACTTTTGTAACTCTTCAAATAAAGATAGAAAAATATATATAAAAATCCTTAAATAGATGGGGACAAAGTAGCTGTTTTGGCCCTGTTTTAAATCTGTTGGTACAGCATACTACATATCAAAACTTATGATATGTAGTATGCTGTACCAACCGAAGTTCTTTAAAATAATAGTCTAGCCTGTACATAAATATTTAAATAAACCCCTCGCGGGATTCGAATCCGCAACCGTTGGTTTCGCTGACAGGGTCACTATCCACTACACCTATCGGTTTGAAACTAAGGTGCCGACTGAAGACATACTCATTCTGTATAATACACATAGGCATTGCGTTGCGACGGTGTTCAATAGTCTGCAGTATATGCAGTGACGTAAAAATCATAACAATTTGTTTGTACCGCGCCACAAAGGGACAATTCAAATCAAAAATGCTTTGTTTTGTACGTAGGTTGGTAGGTTTGTAGTATTTTCCCCTGAGAAGAACAAGCAGGTAACTCGAGAGGTGGCTCTTTAAAAAAAAAAGGTTTTTATATTACAAAATTATTAATTATTAATTTATATTATAATATTTCACTATTAATTGTGAAATAGCCTGGTTATGCGAACGGGCTGGTTATGTCCACGATTGTTTATTATCTAAATAATCTGATATTTTTTGTACAAAAATATTATATACACTGATAAACACATTACCCTTCCTTTGCGTCGCGCACCACCATATATATACAATACCGTCGAACACATAACAGGTATTAAACACATCCTTTTGTGACCCTTTTGGTGTTGCGGGTGTCCACGGGCGGCGGTGATTGCTTTCCATCAGGTGACCCGCATGCTCGTTTGCCGCCCTCTCATATATAAAAAAAAAATCTATAGAGCAGTGGCACGCATAGCCTTATGTCACAGGGTAGGCAGAATGATGAATTTTGCTATTAAATGAGAAAAAATACAACTGCAAAATAATAACCTTACTCTTTTGGCAATCTTTGCAACTGTTTAGAATATTTTCTGTTTATATCAGTTTGAATGAGCTCTCTTGACAATGCATTTGGAGGAAAGCTAACAATTTTCTAGGGTAGACACTGCCTTTCTGTCTGTATGGAGGGCACGCCACTGGCATAGAGGCTCGTATAGTGTTTTTCACATACGGGGACGTTTGATTACATTTCATTTCACGCTTTTTGTGTTTTGGAGCAATCAAAAATAGGGAATATAGAAAATTAACCTGAATTTAGAAAAAGGTTTCAATAAATTAAAAATCTGTGTTAATTTCCATTCAGAACATATACTATTTTTATTCCTACGGAATTTTCTAGATTTACAATATTATAGATTTTTTTTTTTATATGAGAGGGCGGCAAACGAGCATGAGGGTGACCTGATGGAAAGCAATCACCGCCGCCCATGGACACCCGCAACATCAAAAGGGTCACAGATGCGTTGCCGGCCTTAAATCATCATTTTTATAGATCATATAATCCTGCCCAAACATAAAGTTTATAACGGGACAAAAATATCGATTGTGTAGTTAACCGAACGCCAAAGCAGATATAATACTCTCAACCGACTTTAAACTACCGCAAATTCCGAAGCCTTCCAATAAACTATAGATTCTGTCCGATCCAGGAAGTTACCATTAAACTGGTAACTATGAAAGTTCCAAATGGTTAACGGAAGCCGGGGCTGGAAAGTTAAAGCTTACTAACCTTACCAGTGTCATTTCATTTGATGTATTGCTTTAACCAGCAATATAACTATGACGCCAGATTTTCACCCCCGACGTAAAAAGAGAGGTGTTATAAGTTTGGCCGCTATGTGTGTGTGTCTGTCTGTGACACTGTAGCTCTTAAATACCGTAACTCTTAAAAAATAAATGTCATAATAATATAGAAATTATTTAGAAAAAGGAAACATTAAAAAACGTAACGCCAGCTTTAAAATTGAATTCCTTTCGTAATGACTCGGCATAAAACTCCCAAAAGGGTATTAGAAGTCAATAAAAGCCAATTCCGCTGTCTCGTCACATGGGGTCCTTAAAGATATAGCCAATAAAGACAACGTTATAAAAGAGCAAAGGGGAGTAAATAACGGCCTCCGTGGCTCAATGTAAACAACATTGGGTTTGCGATTCTGAGGTCGCGGGTTCGATCCCCAGCGGGGTACATGTTTAAGTGCTCGGTTTGGTTGGTGGTAGGGCATTATAAATGTCCGCCTGGCTAGCTACCATCATCTTATCTAAATCGGCCGCCAAGCAGCAATGTTAATAGCATTGTTGTGTTCCGGTTGTCAGAGATAAGATAGCCAGTACCCCAAATGTGTTGGGGTTTCCGGGTCAGTACGCTTCGACCTTCGACCTCATCTTCACTTAACATCAGGTGTGATTGAGGTCAGGTACAAACCCGTCGTGCATAAAAAAAATAAAAAAAATACTACGACTGACTTATGACGTCCTCCTTTGACCAACACTCATCCGTTATGCAATACATAGGCGCATCCTAACGATACTTTGCATTATAACGATGATTCGATTATTATACTGAATAATATTTCCACACTCAAACATATCTACCACTTTGTCGATTACACACAAGGTTAGCGGATAGCTGTTGCTACCGAACGGCGGCAGACTTAGATTACCATGGTTGTAGCTAGCCAGGCGGACATTTAAAATGCCCTACCATCAACCAAACAGAGTACTAAACAGTACCCCGCTGGTGATCGAACCTGCGACCTCCGATTTGTAAACCCTATGTTGTTTAGATTGAGCCACGGAGGCGGTTAAAAATTCGATCTAATGACACATCGATTTATCGTGCTGTCGATTATTTCTCATTCGATTTAATAACTGACATATATCTGTCTGATTAATCTATCGGGCGATCGATCATCTCATTACATCACTAGTATTCAATATTTCGTAGAAAACTCAATATTCCGTGCACGATTCCAATGTTCAGAGCACGATCTCACATGTGGTTGAGAACAAAACATTATATATTTTTTGTCACATTCAGAACGATTCGAGCGAAGCAATGAACCCAGTAATCCTCGCATTGCTGACGCATGGATCAAACTGCGGAACCCAAAAAGGCCCCGGGGCCGTACGGCTTTTGTCAGATTTTTCGCTTTTCTCTTTTGTCCTTTAACACTAATGAGGGATGCGACATGAATAGGACAGTATGTAAAACAAGACTGCCCTTTCAATGGACGAGGCTTTTTCTAGGCGGAAACTTATATTTTCACAGTGTTATAACATGGTAACCGCCTCCGTGGCTCAATGTAAACAAAATAGGGTTTACGATTCGGAGGTCGCGGGTTCCAGCCCCAGCGGGGTACATGTTTAGTACTCGGTTTAAATGTGCGCCTGGATAGCTATCACCGTCTTATCTAATAAATCTGCCGCCAAACAGCAATTTAATAGCATTTATGTGTTTCGGCTGTCAGAGATAAGATGGTCAGTTCCCCAAACACGATGGGGTTTCCGGGGATATCTAGCGTATGTTCTACCTATATACCAAATGTCATCCAAATCCGTTTATGCGTTTCGCCGTGATTGAGCAACAGCTCTACATATATACCAGTCCGGCCAGTCAGTATTTCCGGGTCAGTACGCTACCACCTTCGGCCTCATCTTCACTTAACATCAGGTGTGATTGAGGTCAAGTGCTAATCCGTTGTGCATAAAAAAAAATACAAATTTCATCCAAATCCGTTTATCCGTTTCGGCGTAATTGAGTAACAAACAAACACACTGGTGTCGCTTATACCTTTCGTCTCTTGTAGGTACTTTTTTACCTTGATGCATTTAAACACGTGCTCACGTTAGCTATTTTACATTATCATGCTTCTTCGATTGGACATATTTTAACTCCAGGCCATTTTAACCATTACACATTAAGCCTTTAATACTTTTGTCACATAGACACCTGGTCCGTATGGACATTTTGACCCCTGCACATTCCAACCGTTGTACATTTGTTCACCCACTCCCGAAATGGTAAACAAACACTCAAACGTTCGCATTTATAATATTAGTTAGATATTATTTAGGGATAGTTGGGCTAATAATATTTAAGAGCGTGCGCTGCGTTGAACGGGATTCCTGAAGTACCTATTACCCCAATTTGAGTTTTCTGCGTATAGTCTCACGAGTCAATTTCAATCTTATTCTTTCTCCCTGGCGCTGGTGGAGAGTGCCAATTAGTCGCGACCCTGTTTCTCCAAGACTTAATCGGACGCTGGCCAAGGGAATCCGCGCGCATGATCCGCAGCTGACGGCCTAAGGAGTTAGTATGGGCTCGTGTAATACTCGTAGATGAAAAGGTTCGAGGTTGAACGAAATTTTCTGAGTAGGAGCTTAGGTGTTATCATCTCTTACAATCCCTTAAGTTCCTCTAAAGCCTCTCTTTTATTCACTAACAAAATTTGGCTCACAATTTGTCCCTACAAATAGTAGCTTCCTGCCTGCCTAGGTAATATTATCGGGCCTTATTATTTCAGTAGTATCTAATTTCGAGTTCCTATGTTCTATTAATATAGTGTTAGCTACCATCGGGTTCGGGAAAAACTGCGAACTATAAATCAATTCAAAAAGTGTACGACAAGAAAATTTTGAGAATGTGAAAACTCGCGTTCGTTACAAAGGAAATAAATCGTTTGGGAAATTTGTTTAATAAGTGATTTTTATTTATTTATTTATTTAATAAGACACACCAACAGCACACTTATTACAACTCATATAAAAACAGGTTCAAGTATAACAGGTCTAATATATGTGCCAATAATAGGCGTGTACAACACTCAAGAGATATACACAGCATACATATAAGAGATATATTTTATCGAATTGGATTGCCAGAGTACATATTTATTACCTACCTACTCGATTAGGTATATAACGCTATTACAGGTCTTGTTCTATCGACATAACGTCAAGCATAACCTTCTGAACCAAATTGTTGTCTCAATCTCAATGAGGCTGTTCAGAGGTAAGAGTATCAGGCTAGTTTTATAATGTTTTGGCCACTAAGAAGATAATGTAAGAGAAAATATAATTATTTATCACTTACCAGGTTCTTCTTCCTGGTGCACTGTAGCAGTTCACCGTAAAGACACTCCGCCTGCTGCAGCCCCACCTCGAAGGTCTTCTGAATGGTGCCGATCAGGTAATCCCGCATAGACTCCAACACGGTTTGTTCACCAGTCTCTGAAGCGTACCTGTTTTAAAATTAATAGGTACAGTTTTTTTTTCATAGCATACACACGACCTCAATATGCTAAAAAATAAAGATGTAGCGGAAAATGCTATAAATATTAGTCCAGTTAAAATATGCAATTTCTGTGATGTAACTTCATATAAACTTAAAGTTCCTGATTTTTTGAAGAATGAGTACTCCAACTCATCCGTAATAGAATGAAAGTGTTTTCTAACTATTCTGTAGCTTGCTTTGGGTATAATATAGCTATTTAATTATAAATCTAACAATATTAAATTATAGTTACCAATGTTAGTAAACTTCATGGCGTTGTAGAAGATGCCAAGATCTTTCTTAACCGCCTCCATGGCTCAATGTAAACAACATTGTGTTTACGATTCGGAGGTCGCGGGTTCGATCCCCAGCGGGGTACTTATTTAAGTACTCGATTTGGTTGGTAGTAGGGCATTTTAAAATGTCCGCCTGGCTAGCTACCACCATCTTACCTAAATCTGCCGCCAAGCAGCAATGTTAATATAGCATTGTTGTGTTCCGGTTGTCAGAGATAAGATAGCCAGTCCCCCAAATGTGTTGGGGTTTCCGGGTCAGTACACTTCCACCTTCGACCTCATCTTCACTTAACATCAGGTGTGATTGAGGTCAAGCACCAACCCGTTGTTCATAAAAAAAAAGATCTCCTAAAACAATTTAGCTAAAAAATTAATAAATGGTTGCTTTATGTTTTCTAAAAATAGTTTATTGAGTCGTAATAATATGGTATCGCTGAAATTGTGCAAAATAGAAAGAAGTTATTGATCGATTTTTTTGCAAATGGTTGCAGGAGTTCTAATAATTAAGTATTCTTTGCCGCAATGGAATACACAGTGGTAATTTTAATTAAATAGCCTATGTTTTATTACTAAATACCTATACCATATCTAAAGCAAGCTACCGATTTGTTAGAAAATATTTTTAAAATTCACTGACAGGTACTCTATCCATGTGCAAAAAATCACGGCCTTTAAGATTATGTCAAGTTGTAACGTGGGTGGAGGAATCAGGCAGCCAAGGGAAACAGCAGATATATTTAATCAAGACTATATTTGTGTATTAATTCACAACAGCGGCCCTTGCCGATCTCTCAGTGTTGCCACAGTCGGCGTGCTACGTAACAGATTATAGGAACATAAAAATGTATCCATACTGGACTATAATGTGGATTTTCAATAAGTGATTGGTTTATGCATCCTTCATTGAAAAATAAACGTTAAAACAAACCATGTAGTTATGTATGAAACAATTTATTATTATTGAGCTGAAGTTACGAAAATCGTCTATTTAGAACTAGTCTATCCGAATCCTCGGATCCAGGTTATGGGTACCTACTTCATAGTGAATAAGGTCTCGTTAAGATCACGAAGTTAAAAAGACTTTATTACGGCCATAGTGCGCAGTGCGCCAATTCTTTTTTTGGTTTGCTGGGACCGCGTAATTCATCTTCGGCCACATTGTCACTTTCCATCACGTGAGATTGTGGTCAAACGCGTCTCCAGTTAAACATAAAATCCTTCAATTCTGCAATCCAATAAAAAAAGTAGTGCATTTAAAAGGTGCACACCCTTTTCCCGTTTTGTTGTTTTACGAACTGTTCCGATTTAGGATTCAGTTTTAACACCTTACGTAGTAAATTTATATTCAACTCGATATTTAGTAGTATAGTTCTGAATTTACTAATTTATCTCATTTTAAAATCGGTGTTAACTTGACTCTATATTTATTTGGTGATAAGGCCGCCTAATTGTACTTTTAACAGTATTGTGTTTTGTAAAATGTATGTTCTCCTTTTGTACAATTAAGTGTATTTGTATTGTATTGTATTGTATTGTGTTGTGTTGTGTTGTGTTGCGTTGCGTTGCGTTGCGTTGCGTTGCGTTGCGTTGCGTTGCGTTGCGTTGCGTTGCGTTGCGTTGCGTTGCGTTGCGTTGCGTTGCGTTGCGTTGCGTTGCGTTGCGTTGCGTTGCGTTGCGTTGCGTTGCGTTGCGTTGCGATGCGTTGCGTTGCGTTGCGTTGCGTTGCGTTGCGTTGCGTTGCGTTGTGTTGCGTTGCATTGCATTGCATTGTATTGTATTGTATTGTATTGTATTGTATTATTTGATCCCGAGCAAGCGTAAGATATCTCTCTCTATTTCATATTTAACGTGAGGGGCAGGACGGCCTTAAATCTGTTTGCAGAAAACAATACTTCTGATTACACTAGCACTTGATTTAAAATACCCACATCCAATTGTCCATTGCTCATGAATAGAATCTCAAGCGAGCGAACACGAGGCAGACGGAAAATGGAATTTTAGATAAACAACTACGTTGATACCATGCGGCTTGTAATTCTCGGTTTTTCATTAGGACACAAAATGAAAAACCGACGCCAGTGAGATTTGCAATTCGATTAGTTTGAATGAGATTTTAAGGGGGTACCTACTGCATCCTATTTGTGTTTATAATTTGATTGTCACGATGAGAGGTGTCTTTTGATAACCGAGATGATCGTGAAGTTCCTAACTATTCCGGCCTTTATTCCAGCCAGTGGCGCCCTTTTCAATATATTAAGATTCCTTTTTAAATACAGAATAAATCAAGTCGCTTTGACCTGCACTCGACAAGCTTAAAATCTAATTATTAATAATCATCATCATATCATCCGAAAGACGTCCACTGCTGGACAAAGGCCTCCCCCATGGATCTCCACAACGATCGATCCTGTGCTGCCCGCATCCAGCGGCTTCCCGCAATCTTTACCAAATCATCGGTCCACCTCGTGAGTGGCCTGCCCACGCTGCGTCTTCCGGTGCGTGGTCACCACTCGACGCAATTATGATAATTTTTAGACGTTTCCTATTAAGTAAATATCTATTTTCTTTACCAAGTCTCTGGTTGGTGGAATGGTACCCAGAAGGCTGGCCGCGTTGCCTCGCTGTATAGCAAGGCTAATTCTTTGACCAAAGTATTGGCCAGCCCTCCGATCGTGGGATCCATCAACAAGACGCTCAGATAACTCCCTAAAAAGAGTGTGAGCACCCGGTCCCCACGGCCCAAGTTTTCTGTACCTATTTTGTTCAAAATTTTAGCCTCAATCACAGAATTTATATAATACTAACTTACCTCAATGGTCAATTTAATTTTAAATTTAAATAATTAAAACTTTGTAATTTAAAATTATAATTAAAAATATTTTTTGTAACCCTCAATGACGACCGATTGGTGTAGTGGATAGTGACCCTGTCAGCGAAACCAACGGTTGAGGGTCGAATCCCGCGAGGGATAAATGTTTGTGTGATGAATACGAACATTTATTGCCGACCCATGAATGTTTATATAAATATTTATGTATGTTTATCCATTATCTAGTATCTATATTACATTATTAGTTTGCAACTAGATGATTGGTGTATGTTCGAAATATTTATTTAATAAGGCCGTTCATTTTATATGTCACGCGGTATTACAATACCTTTTTTTATGTCCAATTAGCCCTTAACAATTAATTAAGTACCTATTCAAAATTGATTTATTTACGCTACAAGTCTGTCTTCATCTCACATCAATTCACATGTGTACCAAATTTCAACTTAATCGGTGAAGTAAATACTGCGCAAATTGGCTGTGAGAGACGGACATATACACGACTGATCCTATAAAGATTCCGTTTCTTCATTCGGATGTACGGAACTCTGACACGCATTCTAATAGGTTATGGTCAGGAATCTGTTAATTTATTATTTCTTGTTTATTATAAAATAGAAATAAAATTTCCTAGTGGAAAATGAAATAATTTCAGATACAAATTTCCTTGAACGAGGTAAGGAGCAAAGAAATAGTTCATCAAGCAAACCAATATTGACTGTTCCGAGAAACACTATCGCAGGGAGAAATATTGCAAACTGTTTGAATAGGTCTGAAACGATCTCTGAATGCACTGGTTATGAAAGTTGAATACCTACTCACTCGTTATAAATCCCATCAAAAAACATTAATGTAAAAAAGGGGCCAACTTCTCGTTCACCTGTAATTACAAATTGTAACTATAGGTCTAACTTTAGCGTATTTAAGTTTGAATAGTGACTGTTTAATTCATAATAATCAAAGAAAATGGACATACGGAAGAGTTGAAATTTAGATCAATGACAAATTACAATTATAAAAAATGACGTCAATGATACTTATCTGCATGAAACAATAATTTCTTGAATTGGTATATCAATTATAGACTGTCTTAATAAGATATCTTGTTCTAATAAAAATGTTAAGTTCTATAATATCCCCCTTTTTTATTTATCGTTTATTTATTTATTTATTTTTATTAGGCAAATCAACAGCTAAATCTTAACAAGTATTGCTTACATATTTCAGAGTATTTTTACAATGTAAAAGCCTTTATAGATTTCCACGACTATTCAGTAGAAAAAGAATCATGAACAAGATAAAAATTTCTTATAACTATGTTTTGTGTGTGTGCGTGCGTGCGTGCGTGCGTGCGTGTCTGTGTGTGTGTGTGTGTGTGTGTGTGTGTGTGTGTGTGTGTGTGTGTGTGTGTGTGTGTGTGTGTGTGTGTGTGTGTGTGTGTGTGTGTGTGTGTGTGTGTGTGTGTGTGTGTCTAAGTCTAAGGTTTGATGTTCCATTATTGATTGATTGAGTTAGTAAGTACCACAAGGTTTTGAAGGTAATAATTTCAGAGATTCTTATAGTTAACGATAATATTACGAAATGGCATCTCATTATTCGAGTGAAATAGTTACTAAGCTAGATCGGGTGCAAACATGAAATAGTGCGACGAGTTAACGAATGGCCCCTTGCTATAAGATAGCAACTATATAAGTCGGTTCTGAATTATGTCTAGTTAAGTAAATTTTTTACCGTATTTTCCTTGGGCATTCGTAGCAACAGTAGCTGTTCGCTACGTCACAAGAACTACACGTGCTGATTTGCTACGGAAACATGCGCGAGCGACTACGACATCGACAACAGCGCGGTTATTTCTGATTTTAATCCCCGACGAATAACGACGGGTGTTATGTGTTTCACGGCGTTGTGTGTTTGTCCAATCTTTGTCCGGATGTATTGCAGTAATGTATGGTCCGTTTTGAGTGTTGTTCTATTAGACTACAGGGGCAGGTTAATAGCCATTTTTGATGAAAATCGGTTAAGGCGTTTCAAAGATATATAGATTTTAAGACAGTTTCTTGGAGTATTTCGATGATATCGGGGGTTTTCTAAATTTTCAATTTGTAGTTACCAATGGTGTAATTTATTCACTACTGAAGTTTACAATGCAGTTATGAATAATACATGTTATTATGTAGTCAACTAGGAAGAGTAAAGTCGACCCCTGACTCCCAAACTAGTTTTAAGGGTATTATCATTTTTACCAAGTAGAGAATAGAAGTTAAAAAAAAGAAACAGAATAGAAAGATCTCAACATACTTCATATGAATAAATGAGGTTAAGAATTGTATGTGTGATGGTGTTTGGGTGTTTAGATGTGTGTTGTATTTAATGAGTGTAATGGTCAATTGTGTATGACTTGTGAATGTATATGTGTGAGTGTATAACGAAGTATTTTAATAAGAACATATTATTTAATTTCAGTTTCAATAAATACCTATTATCATTTCAAATTATTGGTGCACAACCTACCTGTGTTATTCCTTTCTACTTCTCTGTCAGGTAGAGCTTAAAAATTGTCCGGTAGAAATTAAATCTTAATAGTGATAGGATCGCTTGGATAGTCACGATCCTGACACACCTCTTTCGCTTCATTCACTCTCATACTGTAAAAGGACCATAAGGATTCAAGCATTTTAGTGTTAAAAACGTACTTGTGAACAAAAGCGATGAGGTCAGCCGCCCTTCCGCTTCCATCGCAGACGACGACAGGTACTGGTGGCGTGTCAGTGACGTATTCCAGCACAGCCCGCACCGTGTTGGTACCTCCTTCAATCACCAAACACACTACAGGCGTGGAGGAGTGAGTGTCTGCGAAAAAAAAATCAGAATTACTTAATTAGTTCAGAAGGTTTATTAAGCCATGTCATCATTCGATAACGTTGACCTACATCAAATTGCAGAGCGGGGAAATGTGATAACCAATTACAGGTCAGAGCACAATCGATAGCGAAAACCGTAAGTTACATAATAGACGACCAAATCTTGCCACTAGTAAGGAGTATCTTCACCTTTTCAGAGTTAAAGTATGAAATGACTACGAAAGTAGCGTTAAGTTGTACTTAAGGGGCGATAGATCGTCAGAGCTCCATCATGCTCCAACGTGTGTACGTTTGCATAAGAGTCCAGTAAGAATACATTTTTAGCTTCCTATAAACTTAAAGGCCGTGATTTTTGCACGTGATGATAGAATATAGTATATTTCAATACAAGTGCGGAAAGCCTGTCATTGCACAGAGTTCCGACAAATGTCACCCGAGCCGAGGCGCAGCCGAAGGTGAGGGTTGACAGTCGGAACGAGTTGCAATGACGGTTCCGCACGTGTACTGAACGACTATTTTTAATACAGTTGCGAAAAAATTAAGCAATTTAATAAAATAATAAACACACAATAAACTCAACTAACTAATCATTTATTTCTTACAAAAGTTATAATTCACATATACATTGAAATTGGTACAGTTTTTTATAGTAACTGGGGAAGTTTTAGGTTGCATATTTACTGTTTGAGACAAACTATTAAAATTGGAAAATGGCGCCAACCGTAAAAGAATACAAGCAGAGACTATGGCAGTATACGTCATACAGCCAACTTTTTTATATTTATAAATTTAATTTGGCCGATACTAATATTAATTTCATGTTTAAATTTCAATTAAAATTACTTTTAAATCTGATATTGAAACAAATTAGTAGCTTTTTTTAGAAATATTTGCATAAATCATAAAAACTTCTATGAATTTTTTTAGTAAAAACTTCATGGTTGGTTTTTTCTTTATAATAGACATTATTTTGACAGTTTGCAAAGAAAAAGCACTAGTTCGGGAAATCCCACTTCCCGCACGCTATACGTCCCTGCAATATGCCACTTTTTGAGCAACTGTATTAAAAAAAATGTTTTCTACCAGATCGGTAGCTTGCTTTAGATATCGTATAGGTATTTAGTAATAAATCATGGGGTATTAGATTACAATTACCACTGTGAATTTCATTGCGTCGGAGAATCTAAATCTACCGCCAAGCAGCAATGTTAATAGCATGGTTGTGTTCCGGTTGTCAGAGTTAAGATAGCCAGTCCCCCAAATGTGTTGGGGTTTCCGGGTCAGTACGCTTCCACCTTCGACCTCATCTTCACTTAACATCAGGTGTGATTGAGGTCAAGTACCAATCCGTTGTGCATAAAAAAAATAAAAAAATATACTAAGATCTCCTGCAACTACTTTCAAAAAGATCGATCAATAAATTCTTTATATTTATGAAAAATTTCACCGAGGGCCAATATCACAACTCAATAAACTATTTTTAGAAAATATAAAGTAGCCATTGATAAATTAAAAAAAAAACTGTTTTCGGAGGTCTTAGCATCTTCTACAAAGCAACTAAGTTGACAGTGGTAACTTTAATTTAATATTGTAGGTTAGATAATTAAATACCTATACTATACTTAAAGCAAGCTACAGAACGATTAGAAAACATTTTCATTCTATTACGGATGGGTTTATCCTTCTACAAAAAAATCAGGAACTTTAAGATTGGAAGTTACACGACAAAAATTTACGTATTTTTACTGGACTATAAGTGCATTCAGTTCAATCAGCTTCTCGCGCATACTATGTGAAACATGTAATCACTACATCATAATATTTTGGTTTAAATATCACTTGAAGTTTCGTGATTCTACCTAATGTATTGACGTAATGCCAGCCGCTTATTTGTACTTTTAGACGTAACTTTGGACATCTTTCTATGAGGAATATTTAAACCGCCTCCGTAGCTCAATATAAACAACATTGGGTTTACGATTCGGAGGTCGCGGGTTCGATCCCCAGCGGAGTACATGTTTAAGTACTCGGTTTGGTTGGTGGTAGGGCATTATAAATGTCCGCCTAGCTAGCTACCATCATCTTATCTAAATCTGCCGCCAAGCGGCAATGTTAATAGCATTGTTGTGTTCCGGTTGTCAGAGTAAGATAGCCAGTTCCCCAAATGTGTTGGGGTTTCCGGGTCAGTACGCTTCGACCTTCGACCTCATCTTCACTTAACATCAGGTGTGATTGAGGTCAGGTACAAACCCGTCGTGCATAAAAAAAATAAAAAAATACTACGACTGACTTATGACGTCCTCCTTTGACCAACACTCATCCGTTATGCAATACATAGGCGCATCCTAACGATACTTTGCATTATAACGATGATTCGATTATTATACTGAATAATATTTCCACACTCAAACATATCTACCACTTTGTCGATTACACACAAGGTTAGCGGATAGCTGTTGCTACCGAATGTGTTGGGTTTTCCGGGTCAGTACGCTTCTACCGTCGACCTCATCTTCACTTAACATCAGGTGTGATTGAGGTCAAGTACCAACCCGTTGTGCATAAAAAAAAGGGAATCATGTTTTCGAAACACATGATCACTGGCATAAGTCTTGTTTTTACCCGATTGCGCGAGAAGGAGGGTTATGTTTTTCGACTGTGTGTATGTAAGTATGTCCGTTCCTGTAGTCTGAATAACGTGACGAATTTTAATAAACAAAGTGTCGTTGGATTCGTAATAATTGCGGGAGTGTTTTCAGATATACATTTTTTAAGAGAAATAATCATGGCTGCCGTCATTCACCATTTTTGTCGCATACGATTTTTTATTATTATCATATGCAGACGGGTTTGTTTTTTAATAATTTACTTTTCATTTATCGTAATTAGTACAAAGTGAATGCTTAACGCATTGTTGACAAAATTGAGCTGAACCCAAGCCAAGTGAGGGCTAATCGTCCCTTAATTGTCGGTCAAAGTGAGCGACAGCCCGCGTAAGTACGTAGACGCAAACGCAGGATGGACTCACTACCAATATAAGCAGGTCTCGCTGCGTTCACTTTCCAATTGGGTCGTACGGCCACGTACACTGGTAGAATTACGGTCGTCGTGCTGTCGCGTCGACTGTACATTGCATAAGAGCCACACCACTTAATTTTCAATACAATTATCAAAGGCACGTCATAATGTATTGTAGTTATGGGTACCTTTTTGGTGTAGTGGTTAGAAACGCTGACTGCTATACCAAATGGTCGCGGGTTCGACCCCGCCAGGGGTGTATGATGAATACGGACATCTGTACCCGAGTTATGGATGTTTTTCATGTATTTATTTACAAAAAAAAATGTATTTGTGTAGTATATCAACCATCTGGTATCCATAATACAAGCGTAGTTACTTAGTGTGGAACTAAATGGCGCTGTGTATATATGTCCAAGGATATTTATTTTTATGATTTTATTTATTTATAAGTAGGTACATTATTGCGTGATACTCGTTACTCTACTGTGAATCTTCCTACGCCTGTTTTAATATAATAATAAATAAATTGCAGATACGAATATGTCCATTCGTCAACTTTAAAGTTAACTGGAATAAATCCCTCAATGGGATAAGTTTGCTTTAGGACCTTCTTGGGCAATCCATCTGCTGTTTTTTTTTTCATTCTCTTCATGTTGTATAATAAAGGGTATACATACACACCGAACAAAATTACAGGAATATTCTTCTTTTCGTGTCGAGGGAAGTTTCAAATTTTATTGGACCAAAACTTAGCCACTCTAACAGCACTGTCTGTGGCGTTAAGGAGGTCGCCAAAGGTGCAGCTGTCAGAATATTAAAAGAGTTCAAACGACAATCTATACTAATAACTATTTATAACATTAAATATATCATATAATTGATGATGTGTACCTACAAATAAATATCATATATCCTCATTGCACCATAATAAGTAGGTATATACGAGTAAAATACTTATTCAAAATTTAGGTGTGGGGCCTTAATTAATTTTCAATGAGAACGAAATTCATGAAGGATAATATTTTCAGTATCGTTTTTGTACGGGCATTAATTAGTATGCTTGCTGATTTACTATATAATATTTATATTACTTTCATTCAAAAAACAATGTCGGAAAATATCACTTTACATTTTCAACGTTACTTTATATAGGCATATAAATGATGAGGCTACAAAAAATCCTGTGTTTACCTTAGTTTCAACAATACTGAAACACATTAAAAATTATAAAAATACTATAAGTAACAGGTATTGGAAACATACTAGTGCTCTATCTAAGGCCTAAGCAATTGGCAATACTGGAATATGCTAAAAATTATATACGTAACAGGTATCAGAAATACCAGTGTTTAGAGTATAATTTAACTCTGTGATTCAATGTAAACAACTTAGGGTTTACGAGTCAAAAGATTCGATCCCCAGCGGGGTACATGTTTAGTATTCGGTTTGGTTGGTGGTAGAGCATTTTGAATATCCGCCTGGCTAGCTACCACCGTCTTATCTAAGTCTGCCGCCAAACAGCAATGTAAATAGTGTATAGTTAGTTAGTCAGAGATAAGATAAGTTGGGGTTTCCGGGTCAATACGCTTCCACCTTCGGCCCCATTTTCACTTAACATCAAGTGTGAGAGAGGACAAGTGCTAACCCGTTGAAAAAAAAAATGAATCTGTAGTTAGCGTAGGTTTTGGTACTATATAACGAAACACTGCTGAGCAAAGTAGGCACCAGCTCTCTCATCTCTAATTTTAAGTTATAGTTTTAGACGTAATCATATAAACATAGGGATATTTTATTAATCCATTATTAATATATATCGATGTGTGAAAGAGAAAGCCTCTCGAACAAATTATTTAAGATAAACACACTTACTGTTGTAATATTCAAACAGTAAAAAGGTTTTGAATTTGGTCAACGCGTTCGCCATAAAAGACATTCTTTAAATGTTCCCTTTTTATTACTTTTGCTTCTAATTTTAGTAGGACACTAAAGTTTTAAGAGACCCGATTCATTCAGCAACGTAGAAGTGTCATAAAAACAGTATAAAGTGTGCAATGTTTACGAGGTTCCAAGGTAAGAGTGTGTTTGGACGTAAAACACTCTCAGGTGTCAAGAGGATACCTATGAAACTTTTATTAGCTTACTATTGGTCATATAATTCACAATCCGCTTTTGCAATAGCTGTCTAGAAAACGTTTTGAGTGCTAGAGATGTACAGTCGATGGCAATACCTACGGTTTTTAGGGTTCCGTAGTTCACGTCCACGTAGACTTAAAGTGGTTATGGTTTGTATAGTAGTTTCGTATGTCGATTATTATTATAATTTTTGGAAAATTATGTTACTACTTACCTATCGAATTCGTATATAAACATTATTCTAGTCTTTTGTAAATTGTATTCCTACAATAGTGTTGTTTTGTTAATTGTTTATTTGCAAGTATATGATCTTTGTCTACTCGTAAAGCATCTCAATTGTTTCTCTTTCCGTGGGTTTGCGGGAAATCTCTGCAATTTTTGTGTGTACTAACTTCTGTACTATGTTTTTTAATGTATGAAATAGTACTAAATAATGTTCCTATCTAAAACGTAAAGCGATATTTGTTAGCGTTTTATTCATAAAAAAATAAAAGAAAAAACTAATATGGAAGTACGATAATAAACATAGAACTTTATCACTATGAGGTTTCAGTTCAGCAAAGCAATTTCCGCACAATGTTATCAGGTATTTTTTGGAAGGAATAATTAAAGAGGTTCGTTACTACGCCTACAGCTTCGCTCGCCTGGAATCAGGGTCTCAAGCCATTTTTCTCTGCCATTTTTCAATATAATCGACTCAACTTCGACTTAGGTGTGAAAACCGAACAAACAAGCTTGGCACTCTCCTCAAGCTTAGCATTGTTGTGTTCCGGTTGTCAGAGATAAGATAGCCATGTTCCCCAAATAAGTTGGGGTTTCCGGGGCAATACGCTTCCACGTTCGGCCTCATCTTCACTTAACATCAGGTGAAATTGAGGTCAAGTACAAACCCGTCGTGCATAAAAAAAAAAGAAAAGATAGTTTGGATGTTTGGTTTATCAAAGTCAAAATTAAAAAATGGTTTATTTTGTAGGTACATACACGGTACATTTAAAATAATCAATTTCACATTTTTTAAGCTACTGCTTGTTCTAAATGCAATTTTCACCTGAGAAGAACAAGCAAGAAACTCGACGGGTGGCTCTTTTAAAAACAGGTTGTTATATTATAAAAAGGTTTTACATTTCATTATTAATTCTGAAATAGCCAGGCACGCGAACGAGCTGGTTATGTCCATGGATGATTATCATCTAAATAGTCTGATATTTTATAATATGTTTTCTTAATAAGTTTCTGTTTTATTGTGTTTAACTTTATTGAAAGGATAAAAATAAAATATCCTTGGACATACACAATGCCATCTAGTTCCACTTTAAGCAACCATAGGCTTGTGTTGTGGGGGGTGTCATCCTCTCCCGGGCCGCGTCCGACGAATACATCGCCCCCAGAGCGACCGGGGGGGTGTCGTCGCATCGGGCTCTGCCGCGCTTCATACCGCTTGCTGATCGCGGTGTGAGGCACGACAGCGCCCCCTACGGAGGGTGCGCTAGACGACCTCCGGGAATGGGCCTCCCTTTGTGAGGGGGGGGCGGGGGAACCTGGAGCCGCCTATGCGTTCCCAGGTCCTCCCTACTGCCGAAAAAGGTCGCCGCGGGGTTTTAGTGGGTATCGCTCCCGTTAGGGAGGGGAGTCCCACATAACCGTCTCGCCGTCCCCCAGGCGAGCGGTACGCGTATAGCATTTCCCCGCGAAAAAAAAAGGCTTGTGTTGTGGATACCAGATGGTTGATATACTACATAAATACATAATTTTTTTATAAATAAATACTTATTATAAATGAAAACATCCATAACTCGGGTACACATGTCCGTATTCATCATACAAACATATGCCCCTAGCGGGATTCGATCCCACGACCTGTTGGTATAGTGGTCAGAGTTTCTAACCACTGCACCAAACAGGTCGTCAAAATGTATATCAAGTGGAACTATCGACGACGACGATATCGTTGCTCTCTGTATATGTATATCGACGATATATACAGAGAGCAACTATAGCAAAAAACGAAACGCAAGATGCCAAAAATGATTTGTGGTCAATTTAGAATTTGCTCGTTCTTAAAAAGTTAATATGAACATTGATGGCCAGTTATAGGCCACCTAAATCGACCTCCACGCTCTTCGCGTGGTCTGCGGTGTCCACGGCCTCTATCGCTGACAGGAACCTTATTGAAAAAGTATATAATAACCCTAACCCATATCTGGATGACATATTTCGCCTGTTATCTCGATGGTTTTCTAAATGTTCAATAGTTATTACATTAGTATTGATAGTATGGAAGTAATTTAGTAGGTAAGCAACTAAATATAAACTTATGACATTAATTATTATCAATATCATGCAGGACAAAACATATACGAGTGTTTGCCCCAGATACTCATCCAGTGAATATCTAGGGCACTCTCCTATACAGGCAAAAATTATACTGAGCTAAAACACAAATTTAAATTGCGGGTTTTTAGTATTTTCTTACACGATATCACTTTTTATTTCGCGGTATTAATTGGTTACGTATATATAATACTTAGATAAAGCACTTATTTGTGTCTCCAGTCACACATATACATTTAACTTTTAGGCACAATAACAATTGTAGATCGATACAATATCAGTAAATATCAGTATCAGAAAACTAACCTATTTTCTTAAGGCAAGGCTGAATGGGCTCAGTTCAACTTGTTTGAAGTTTTGAAAATTGAGACCCCAATCACACCTGATATTAGGTAAGTGAAGATGAGGCCAATATAGTAAACAAAACAACAACCAATTAACCTACTAAAGCAATAGTTATTCATTTCTTTCCCTCTTTATGCATAATAGTACCTAATTTATAATATAATATAATACAACATTAAAGAGCTCCGACCAGATAACCAAAGGTGAATATTCCTACAGCATACTACTGAAGCGCGGACCTTTAGTTCGAATAAACTGCCCATCGTTGGAAACCCCAAACAGCATCTCACAGATAATATATTTTTTATCACATCCCCTTTTACCCTTCTGTATTTTTTATCAATTTACCACAACAATAGGGATAGGGCCACCTTAAATCTCCTTTTATGGCTATCTCTAGGGCATGATGTTGGGGCCAGGAAAAATCGAAGCTCACCAACTTATTAGAAGCTATTTTTGTCGCAAATGCTTACTCTGTGTAATAATACGAAAGGTACTGTAGTGAAAATAGTAGTACATTTGCACTAGTTCTATAGTGTGTTTTAATTTTGGACCGTTTGGAAAGATTATTTAATGGTTGGAATATTTTTTTTTTTTTGGTTTCATTCTCTCCATTAGGAGAAGGCAAAGGAATCTAGCCCATAACAGCCATGTCTTATTTCTCTTATTTCTTCAGTTTGTAAGTCAGTCTCAGTCAAAACAAGTAATTCGTCGTATACTTGGCGTATACAGAGTCTAGTCACGGTCAAGTCATTCTTCAGTAAAGTGGCAGAATGCTTTACAAAAGATTTTGGCGGCTTCTTGTGGGAACCCGAAAGCTCCGTTACGCACTTTAATTTACACTTCCCTTCACTTGTACACTATCACTAACGTTTGCTGCACAATATTCTGCCATTATTAAGCTTCAAAAGTTAGAATGCACAAATTATAAGACTTATAAAGAAAAATGCTACTTCACTCGCCGAGTTCCCGCCAAAAAGCCTGGTTGGAATAAAGGAGTTGAATGAATGAATGAAGATAATGAATTTGTTATGTTAGTTCCGGCACGTGGACAGAATAGCACCAGCCCGTCTCTTCCCGTGGATATAGTGAAAGGCGACTAAGGGACTATCCACCAGAAAACATTTAGAGACTTGCACATTTCAACGGCGATGGGTTTATGTATTATGTGTGCATTTCTATATATTTTGAAAGATAAGGATGGTGTTTAAGGCATTAAACTTTTGAACACCCAAATGTGTGTTATCTAAACCCATAAAGGTCATGACTTTATGTTTTACCATTAAAACAGATTACTTGTTAGTCTAATAAAAAAAATTAAGGTATGTCTTATTTTCAATCAATCAATCAAATACGCTTTATTGTTTAAATAAGGAAGGTACATTTAAATATCTTATAGAAACTACAAATTAAGCGGCCTGATCGCTAACGGCGATCTCTTCCAGGCACATCTATCATCACGGAATTCAATACGAGTTATTAAGGGGCCGTCCATATATTACGTCATTCTAAATTAGGGGGGGGGGGGGGGGGTTGGTCTGCGGATGACGGTAAATGATAGATGGGGGGGGGGGGGTGTTTTGACGTCATTCTTATTTATTTATAGTTTATTTTTCACATACAAAAAGATTATTTCTAAAAAGAAATTTCTTCCAGCACACCTAGTAAAATACTAGCTGCCCGCCCCGGCTTCGCCCGTGGTACTTACATGTATTATACATATAAACCTTCTTTAAGAATCAGTCTATCTATTTAAAAAAACCGCATCAAAATCCGTTGCGTAGTTTTAAAGATCTAAGCATACATAGGGACAGACAGCGAAAGCGACTTTGTTTTATACTATGTATTGATAATAAACACAATACTTAAATAATAACTACAACATTACATAATTAATAAAAGTACATATTAATACTCTACTTATACTTAAATACATGTCAAACTAGTAATGACGTCAATTTTGGGAGAAGGGGGGGGGGGGGGGGGGGGTCATTAAGAAATGACGATAGGATGATTATAGGTGGGGGGGGGGGGTCTAAAATCTGAAAAAATCGATGACGTAATTTATGGACGGCCCCTAAGTGGGTTAGCACAAATAATTTCCTAATTGTTAAGTACATCTGAAACTTCTGCATATTGAATTCAAAAATGTTTAAATTTACACCAATGCCAAGTTTTCGTGCAGATGAATATTGTCATAAAAAAATAACCGAAAAGCAAAATTTTTCCAGCTTAATATGTATATTCGTAAACAAAAATTATATATGATTTTTTTGTCTATATCTTGTTATATATAATTTTAAGTAAAGCAATAATAAAATAATTCGTTTCAATATATCTAACATGGACATTTTGTTATGCTAACTAGAGAAATGTTTTGTTTGATCTAAGTGGTAGGTACTCATAGTACTTATAATAAAACTATAATTAGACTTTTCTTTCATATAAATAAATATCCTTAGACATATACACAGCGCCATCAAGTTCCACGGTAAGTAACTATAGACTTGTATTGTGGATACCAGATGGTTGATTTACTACATAAATACATTTTTTTTTTGTAAATAAATACTTATTATAAAGGAAACATCCATAACTCAGGTACACATGTCCGTATTCTATATGATAGATAGATAGATAGGTAGATAGATAATTCGTTTATTTGTCTCTAAGCACATTGCACAATGATAACAATTAGCAATACAGAAGAGAAAAGCATAGTAGTATTACAGGAATAAAAATTCTAAAATGTCACTTATTATGTGCTGTAGGGACAAAATGGTTCCATGTCATATATTCTAGCAAATGTATAATAAAGTTTTATTATCATTTTATTATAGTGTTTTTAAGTCCTATTGTCAACAACAATTTGATGTCTCGATAGATAAGGTAACAAAATAAGCTATGTATAAACTTACTGAGATCTATTTTGACTTCTAAATGTACAACATTAGGTATTTGTAATTTTTTTTTTCTAAAAAAAAAATGTATTTATTTAGTTATTTACATTAGATGTATGTACAATATTTATAAACAACTTATTATAATATAATACAATTTATTATAAAAAAAAAATTATCACAAATAAAAAACTAGCTCCAAGTCTCTGGTTGGTTTTATTATAGTTGCATGTTGCGTTTGCCTGTAATAGATTGTACCTACACTTAGTTTTGTAAGATTCCGCATGTTTAATTTCTATGTTTTCACTAGTGTAACAATTGTTGGCATATCAAATAAATAAAAAAAAAAATGCACAATGGGTTAGTATACGATTATATATCACATTGTATATTCCAAAAATCATCGTTATCACCAGTTACCCAAGTTTACTGCCGGATATAGATCTCAATAATCGATTCCACGTCTCCAGTATTTAACAGTACATTCTACTATCTAGCCGTCGAATGTCTGTATATTTGTTGAAACTCTAGACCGATTTAGTCCAATTCCAAACACAAAAAAAAAACAAAAAAATATTATAAAACCATCCTGCCTCTTGAAAAGTTAGCCAGTTGGAGATAAACCATCGATTGTGTATTGGAACCACAAATAACTCGACGAAGACCTCGAAAATGAAGTACAAATCCTCAAGAGCGAGGGAATAAGTGTCAAGTTACGACCCATTTCACCTGCCCCGATAATCCATAATTATAATAATAATAATAATAAATATTTCGGACACTTACACCAATCATCTAGTCCCAAACTAAGCAAAGCTTGTACTATGGATATGGATAACGGATAAACATACATAAATATTTATATAAACATCCAAGACTCGGGAATAAATGTTCGTATTCATCATACAAACATTTACCCGTCGCGGGATTCGAACCCGCAACCGTTGGTTTCGCTGATAGGCTCACTATCCACTACACCAATCGGTCGTCAAATTATTGCAGGGGTAGTGGAAACAGGTGGAGTCGGGAGCGGGGCAGTTGGGATTAACCCAGATTTTGCATGATGAAGCTTACGGGTGGAAAGTCGACAAAATATCCTCATAATGAACCACAATCCTACTGATGCGTGTAGAATTAGTTGTGATAAACACAAATATTAGCTCAGCTTAATACTTACTCATATTATACTTAATACATAATACTTATATAATGAAATTAAATACAATAAATAAACAAATAAATATCATTAACTGGATTTTTTCTGTCCTTTTTAATTAGTTGTAGTAGGACAGAAGTAATATGATGTAAGTTACATGCAAAATATTTTGATTCATGGAAAGTCTCAAAACTGGGTGAAAACATCGCAAGGTGTAAGTATTCAAAGCATATATGAATAATAAAGTCCAGAAGTACTAGTTTCCGAAATATTTTTTTGAGACTTTAACATGTTCTCCTGGAAACTTGCCAAAAATGAGTTATCATGTTATCTCAGCTCCCGTCTCATGACATCGTTTATCGCGCGCGACGCGTCGTGAGAGTGAGATAGTTGTATATTTCGTCCAAACGAAAGAGCAGGACAAAATATTATTTCGCGCGATATAAACGTTTATCGCTCTTGTCATACTACTAGTGCAGGTAGTGTCTTAATTCATTATAAATATTAAATTTATAAAGACTATATATGGTATCATCAAAATACATCAAATAAAAACTATCTTTGTAACGGCCCGATTTTCATCAAATATTTTTTAAATTTATTTCCTTTTTCGAGAACTAACAACAAGAATAATTTAAAATATTTACATGTTAATAATACGTTCCCACATGTATGTTTGTGACCGCCTCCGTGGCGCAATGTAAACAAGATAGGGTTCACGAATCGGAGGCTGCGGGTTCGATCCCCTGCGGGGTACATGTTTAGTACGCGGTTTGGTTGGTGGTAGGGCATTTTAAATGTCCACCTCGCTAGCTACCACCGTCTTATACAATGCTGCCGCCAAACAGCAATGTTAATATAATAGCATTGTTGTGTTCCAGTTGTCAGAGATAAGATAGCCAGTCCTCCAAATAAGATAAGGTTTCCGTGTCAGCACGCTTCCACTTTCTGCCTCACCTACACTTAACATCAGGTGTGATTGAGGTCAAGTGCTTACCCGTTGTGCATCAAAAAATAATAAGTACTGGACAGAGACATGTGACATAAAATAGCGGAGACTTTTGCCTCGCAGTGAGAAAACCTAGGGTAATAAAAAAAGTATTTCAGGCTTACCTACGTGCATAATTATATTAAACGAAATGATATTCACAGATATGGTTAATAACCTGTCCCCTCATTTAGTCTTTAATATAAAAAAAATGCATTCAAATCTGACCACGCGATACAGACATATATTTAGACAGAGACTGGTTACACACACACATATATGCCTACATATACCTCTGTCAAAACATAACACCAGTCGTTTTCCGTCGGGGTTTGCAAATTATTTGATTGATTCCTTTCTGATGTAGTAATACGCGAAATATTCGCTGGTAGTAATCCCGAGGGTGATACGTGAGGGCTGAGTCTGGTATCGTAGCGGAGTTTCAATTTACTTTTGCAAATCTAACTAATATTATAAATGCGAAAATGTGGATGTTTGTTTATTTGTTTGTTTGTTGTGTATTATATTGATAACCTCGCCTTATTTCGGTGTTTATCCGCAGCGTAATGGTTTACTGCAACATAAACGCATATCGCTTAGTCGGCGCCGATACCAATATTATATTAGTTCCTTACCTATGAAATTGGCGTTTTGTATGAAGAATTTCATTAGACTGTTTTCTCCATACAAACATTTTAGATTTTTTTTGGGAACGGCAAATTCAAATTTAGCTAAACTTTGTGTGTATTATCGGATAGCATTAAGTTAAGTATAGGCAGCGTTAATTTTTAAAAGTACCGCATTATAAAAGTTTCAGCGAATCTAAGAAATGATTATGGGAAGCACATGAAAAGAGGTCTGTTCAAATTTTTTTTATTATGTGACTTAGCACAGAAATTAAAAAATATTTCATGTGAAACTTTGAAATAATATTCCATTTTCCAAATAAAAAACAAATTTGGATATTGCTTTGAAAATCGCATATACACATGATTAACCAAGAAAAAAAAACTCCAATCTCATAGGTAAAGACCCAATATATAGGCTTGTTATTAATTAAAGGGTTCGTGCAACATCACAATAGACAACGAGGCTTATTTACGGAACCCCCCGTCCTCGACCATCCACCATCTTTAATACCACAGTTGCTCAATCACGGATGAATGGATTTGGATGAAATGTGGTGTGTAGGTAGAATATACCCTGGATCGAGACCTTGGATATTTATCATCCCGATAAAATGAGTAGTTCCCGCGGGACAAACAAATTTCCGCGATAAAGTTGGCCACGCAGGCGAAGCCGCTGGCGGAAAGCTAGTAACTAGTATATG
This sequence comes from Oegoconia quadripuncta, assembly GCA_949316235.1. Classification (NCBI taxonomy): domain Eukaryota; kingdom Metazoa; phylum Arthropoda; class Insecta; order Lepidoptera; family Autostichidae; genus Oegoconia; species Oegoconia quadripuncta. The sequence continues at coordinate 4,676,055 of OX438757.1, read as the reverse complement.
CAAATATTTATGGGTATAATGAAGTCACTGATGAAACTATATAGATAAGTTTAAGAGTCCAAACTTTCCGAAACGAATAAACCGATTCTAATGAAACTTTACACTTTATATATCCTGCTCATTCACTCGCTTTAGTGTATGAGCAGGATACATAGATCTAAAAAGTTAGTAGAAAAAATTTAAAAGCATATATTACATACTAGCTTTCCGCCCGCGGCTTCGCCTGGGTGTAATTACTTTATCGCGGAAATGCATTTATCCCGCGCGAACTACTCACTCTATCGGGACAAAAAATATCCCATGGCTTAATCCAGGTTATATTGTACCTATATTCTAAATTTCATCCAAATCTGTTCATCCGTTTCGCAGTGATTGAGCAACAAACGAAGAGACAAACTTTTGCCTTAATAGTATAATTAGATGTTGTGTGTACGGTTTTTTTTTTTTTTATATGAGAGGGCGGCAAACGAGCATGCGGGTCACCTGATGGAAAGCAATCACCGCCGCCCATGGACACCCGCAACACCAAAAGGGTCACAGATGCGTTGCCGGCCTTTGAGGAAGGTGTAGGCTCGTTTCTTGAAGGTTCCAATGTCGTACTCGTTCGGGAATACCGCTGCCGGAAGTCCGTTCCACAGGGTGGTCGTACGTGGTAAGAAGTTTCTTGAGAAATAATGTTAAATACTTAAAATCACTCTAATTTAGTTCTCGGCTTCGCCTCAACCCACATTTACACGTTCGTCCAGCAATGCATCTTTTGTCGGCCACTGCAGTAATGTATTGACACACGCGACTGATAATCATGAACACTAACAAAATACACCAAACTTGAATGAACTCTGATAGTTTTCAACCATACTCTACGCAACTAGAGAAGATGCTATTATTCTACATAATAGGTATTGAGAGAGGCGAAGTTTGTGGACGTCTACAAAGTACGGTGGTATTTGTAGACGGTAAGCTTAGCCAATATAAAGTTAGTTTGGAATACCCGAGAGGGTAAAGGGGTTTAGGTAAATGTTGATGGCAAAACGTAGTCGTTAACAGTGCAACAGTTTGTTTATAAACGGTTTATTGTACTTCATAACATTTACACGAACAAGAAAAAACTTAGAATTAGTACAATGGCGGATTTTTTTTTTATTTTTTTTTATGATTGACTGGATTCGCGTTTGACCACAATCTCACCTGATGGAAAGTGACGATGTGGTCGGAGATGAAGCACGCGATCTCAGTAAATGCCTATTCACTCTGCTCTTGAAGATCCCAAGGTTGTAGGATTCCGGAAAGACAGACGCCGGAAGGGAGTTCCATGCCTTGGCTGTTCGGATGATGAATGAAAAATCGAACTTCTTAGTGCGAATGTTCGGTATATTAACTATATACGGATTTGTCCTATAAACGGCCAGTTAGGTCAACCTTGGCAATTACCAAAGAACTGTTTGACTGGGCGTATGTATATGAAGCAAATAAATTTCATTAAAATTATATGTGATTGGCTAGAATATGGGAACTGTGCTACGATAGATATATTATCATTGACGACTTGTTTGGTGTAATGGTTTAGAAACTCTGACTGCTATACCACAGGGTCGCGGGTTCGAATCCCGCTAGGGGCATATGTTTTTATGAGGAATTCAGACATGTGTTTCCGAGTTATGGATGTATTTCATTTATATTTACAAAAAAATGTATTTATGTAGTTTATCAACCATTTGGTATCCATAATACAAGCCTATAGTTGCTTAGCATGTAACTAGATGGCGCTGTGTGTATATGCAAAGATATTTATTATTATTATTATTATCATCATCAGCCCGTAAACATCCCAGTGCAAGGATATAGCCATTCCCTCATATAATGAGGGAGTATGGGATATAGTCTACCACGCTGGCCCAATGCTGGTTGGGAACTTCACATGCCTTTGAAATTTTATTTCTCAGGCATGCAAGTTTCCTCACGACGTTTTCCTTCACCGTTTTAAGAGCAGTCGGATAAATGCACTTATTAAATAACGAAAATATAATAAAATGGGTAGGAGAGCTCGAGGCGATAACATTGTTAAAATCATAACCCTTCCCCGTAGTCGGGTAATAAAAATGGTTGTGATACGCGGACTGATGTGACAAATGTTGTCGCCATTTGGCTAGGGGAAGGGGAAAAAGTACCTAGTAGCTATCTTTCTCAAAGGCAAAGGGTATCTTGGAATAGAGTTAGATAATCTGAATGAAAACGAGTTGTATTTTATTACAACAAAGAGATTTATTACCATTTTAAAGGTTCGAAATAAATTGAATGTACATACTCAGCAATAGTAAATTTGGAAGGTCGCGGAGACCAATCCGATCTGATTTTGAAGGTCCAAAGTGAAATCGGACCCAAATCAGAATACAAAGTGGGGTCCTAGATCCACTTAGCGGAATTGCTTACAAATCATGGATTTTTACACTCAAACGATTCATTGAGTACTCACAACTAATGATACCTTTGTGGTTTTTTGGGTCCGATCGTTCAGGTTTGTATTAGCTTGAAATTATACATATACCTCTTTTTGCTACAGCTTTTTTTTTGATTTTGTGCAAGAGTCACTTGTAGTTTTATTATTGGCAATAACAATAAATCACACACATCCAGGGTACACTTAAAATTATCAGTTTTTAACTTTTTTAAGCCCCTGTTTGTTCAAAAGGCAACTTTCCTCTGATACTAAGTAGCTAGAACCGCCAGGTTTGGAAGTAAACGATTTCATGATAACGTTTCAAGCAAAACTTGTAGTCTTCAATGTTGACAACATAGATTTTTTAAGCAGTGGGCCGCAAAGCCGAAAATGGAAGCGCGCTTGTCCGGAGCGCCCAACTTATTTGCGGCACTGGCTATCTTATCTCAAACAGACGAAACATAACAATGCTATCAACGCTACTTATGGCAGCAGATTTATATAAGAAGATGATGGTTGGCCAGGCGGGCGTTTAAATACCAAGCAAACCGACTTTAACATGTACGCCGCTGGAAATCGAAGCTGCGTCCTACATTTTGTAAACCGTATGTTGTCTATATTAGGACACGGAGGAGATTAAAATGGCATGTGTAGGTAGTATCATCACATCACTGGTTAAATAGGTATGTGGTAGCTATATCCTTATTACTTGTTATGGATTTCAATCGCTATTTAGGTAGATATAGTTAATGTACTTAAACATTATCAATAATGAAAGTTTATATTTTTGTTATAGGCCTTGACAAATGTCTGAATTGAAATTGGTCGTGGAACGTTTTCATTTTAATTTATGTATCTACATAATGCGAGCGTTTTATTTACGTAAGTGTTGGTATCTATATCTGTGATGATGTATACGTAAGCCAGCGAGCAACATCGCATCGAACGCTGCGTCCGCCAGACATGTTGGCAATATTGAAATAATGTTGGCAAATGTTTGTCGTGCGGGGTACGAGGGGGGAAGCACGCGAGCGGTGCGCCGTGCGACGTTGCCAGCAATCCAACACGCTCGACATCGCTTTGCATCGACCAGTGACCTGCGCGCCGCGCCGCTTGACGTACGTCCCCCACCCGTCATGAGCGACCTCGACCCGGAAAACGACAATCAGCAAGTAGTAGTGGTATTCCCCCGCAAACTACTCAAAAAATTCATCCTACTATACAAGGAACTACCCTGTCTCTGGGACCGGAATTGCACTTCGTACAAACAGAAGCACAAACGTCACCAAGCAATTACGAGGCTAACCGAATTAGTGCAGCAACACGATCCGACCGCCACCCGAGTGCACGTGCTGAGAAAGATAGAGAGCCTACGAGCGTGCGTGCGAAGAGAGCACAAGAGGGTCCGCGATAGCCGACGCAAAGCGAAATCAGCCGACGAGATTTATAAGCCACACCTTTGGTATTACGACTTGTTTTCGTTTGTCTTCAACGACGACGGATTTTACAATTATAACTTTGCGACGAAATCGAAAGGGGAGACCGCTCCGGTGAGTAGCGCTATATCTAATTTGCTGTAGTTAGACTCGTTTTTCTATGCAGCGACTTTTCGCTGATAAAGAATAAATGATATTGGTCGATTGATAAAACATTAAATTCCATTGGATGTTAGATATCTTTGTTTGTGTTATCAGAATGATGAATAGACTCGAATCCAATATTTTATGTACCTATAAAAGCATGCATAATAATTTCCAACTACTTTGCACGAGTGTTTATCGCAGTCCAGATAAAATTCCTGTAAATCATAGTAGATAAATGATGAAGGATCCATCATCATAATGAGCTACAGGATGTCAACTGCTGAATTTAGCAGTACCTATATAGTACAATTAGAAATATTGGCACGTCGAAAACCAGTACCTTTGTCTAACTTCAACGGTAACGAAATATACTCTTTTGCCATTGGTAGAATTTGAAAATTTCAGCCGTTTATTGGTCGAATTTGGCACTATACAGTCCATGGAAATTTTCCGTTGAAGTTAGACAATGAGGCTGGTTTTGATGAACTGAGAAATTGACCAACAACAGCTAGATAGAACTTAACTCTGAAAATTTATATTTATCAGCTCGAATAAATCTGTCCTCCAAACATTAATTTATACAAATTAGACAGTCATCTCTTGATCAAAAGTATGCACTTAACCCGAAGATATTCCAACCAAAAGATTTTTTTTTATCCACAACGGGACAGCACTTGACCTCAATCACACCTGATGTTAAGTGAAGATGAGGCCGAAGGTGGTAGCGTACTGACCCGGAAACCCCATCTTACAAGCTAATTTTATCTACACTGTGGCCAAAGTAAGGAGTTGTGTTCAATTAATTTCATAATAGGTACGACATAATGCTTTTGACAGTTCAATATTTTGACCTCAAGAAACGTCAAAATGGTTTTTTGTAACGACACACAAAACACAATTTTTGGGGCTTTTGGGCGGGATCTCGGCGAGTGAAGTTGCATTTTTCTTTATAATTCTTATAATTTGTGCATTCTGACTTTTGTAGCTTAAGAATGGCAGAATATTGTGCAGCAAAAGTTAGTGATGGTGTACAAGTGAAGGGAAGTGTATAAATTAAAGTGGGTAACGAAGCTTTCGGGTTCCCACAAGAAGCCGCCAAAATCTTTTGTAAAGCATTCTGCCACTTTACTGAAGAATGACTTGACCGTGACTAGACTCTGTATACGACGACTTACTTGTTTTGACTGAGACTGGCTAATAAATTGAAGAAATATGACATGGCTGTATGGGCTTAGATCCCTTTGCCTTCTCCAAGGGGAATGAATAATAATAATAATAATAAGGCTTTTTGGCGGGAACTCGGCGAGTGAAGTAGCATTTTTCTTTATAGTTCTTATAATTTGTGCATTCTGACTTTTGAAGCTTAATAATGGCAGAATATTGTGCAGCAAACGTTAGTGATGGTGTACAAGTGAAGGGAAGTGTAAATTAAAGTGCGTAACGGAGCTTTCGGGTTCCCACAAGAAGCCGCCGAAATCTTTTGTAAAGCATTCTGCCACTTTACTGAAGAATGACTTGACCGTGACTAGACTCTGTATACGCCAAGTATACGACGAATGACTTGTTTTGACTGAGACTGACTTACAAAATGAAGAAATAAGAAAAATAAGACATGGCTGTTATGGGCTAGATCCCTTTGCCTTCTCCTAGAGGAGAAAATAAAACTAAAAAAATAAATAATAATAATAATAATTAACAATTTTTGGATCAAAATTTAGTAGATAAATAGTTAATGATGGACGTAATACAAACAAACGAGTTTCAACAACAACCTAGTGATATATTAAGCCGAAGCCGGCTCAATAAAAAGTGATAACATTATTGGTATACATTGATTGCCTATATTCATTAAATTTCAAGATAACGCGCGGTAAACTATGCAATCACTGTAGGAATATCAATCCGCTTCCGCTCGCGTGGTATTTTCATTTTGTCAGAGAAAAAAGTACTTAATGTCAACCATCTATGTGCAATAATTTAGTCTTTAATAATTTCAAAGAAATACAAATACACTTTCTCATTTATAATAATAACTTTAAGTAATTAGGTGACTTCTAAAATAGCTTCAGCAGAATTGTGTTATAAATTGACTTATTTATAGCTCCATAAAATATCGGCAAATCGATTTTGTGCCCAGGGTCGTCTAAATTTATTGTTACTTTCTTTTCAATACCCGGAACACGAAAAACACTCTTTATTGTACAAACAAAAAAGCAATAACACAATTGAAACATAACAACGTTCCACTTTTAACACTTAAAATGCTCGAGCCTTATTACCATTGAATAAAGATGACCAATTTGCTGATTTTGCGTAGCAATACTCACATGGGTGCAGTTTCTGTGCAGCTATGTATTTCTCCAGCTTGCGTCTGAGCACGATCTCCGCTCCATATCTGCCGACTGATCCGTTGTCAACGAGCAGGAAATACGCGTGCCTGTTATTTAGTACGGCTAGTTTTGACCTGAAACAAGAAATCTTAATTGAATCGATGGCTACTCAGTACTTTTACACTTACGTTTTCAAATAAAAGTGAGGCCGAATATAGATTGAGACATTATACGCTGAATAAATTCTTGATGACACCAAAAACAATAAAGTCATAAATGGAAGTTTTATTTAGAAATTTTCATGAATATCAAATTAGATCGATTGAAAGTCATTTATTAAACTCTCTTTTGTTCTTCCTTAGGAATCAGAAGACGAAGAAATACCTGAAGATGATCAACAATTTGAGCAAACAATAGTGGGCTATCAACCGGACTACGGACTGGCATCCAGCATGGTTGAGGTTTCAGACTCCTCCTCAAAGCAGTACGATGATGATAGCAAATCGGGCAAACGGCATTGCACTGAAGTGGAAGATGAATACGATGCAATCGGTAAGTAATTTTTTAGTATATACAATCTTTAAAGAGTTAAAGATGACTCCTTAAATGTAAGTAATACACACAGAACTAATAAAAGTGACAATAGAAATCATATGTGAATTACGAGGCACCTGTGAGTCCTAAAGACATAATCTCGATTACGGCAGTTCATTCTGCGTCGAGCCACCGCTTTAAAAAAGTTAATGGTTTACTGCATATCCAACTGCGGAAACTCTTCAGAAAAGTATAATTTCCAAGCCCACGGGATTACGTTTCACTGTACACGGAACAAAATGAGTTTAATAACATTTTCATTGTCTATTTTACTAGCTCTGTGGTAAATACTATTGTTAAGTGGGCTTAGAAATATTCAATCGAATTGATTCATTTCAATATTCTCATTGCACCTTTTTCCTGTGATAACAGGGAATCAGACAAAAAACTGTAAAAAAACCTTTTATATTTCACAGGGATAAATGTGGCAGCGAAGCTACGGAATCTGCCGATGAATATGAGAATCTTAGCGGAAAAACTAATAAATGACGTCCTTTTCCAAGCTCAGCTAAATGGACTGAATCAATCTACAATAATAACTACTCCGGACCCCTTTAAACAAGACCCTATGTAGTGATTTGTTAATGATAGAAAAAAGTAATTCGATATTTTGACGTGCTACATACAGTCAATTTTGGCACTGATACTGGGTAAGATTTATTATGTTCATATACCATTTGATATTGTATTACATATACTGTACTTACTTGTGAATTAAATAATATTGTAATTTAATTGTTTCATGTTTCAATTCTAAAACGTTAAAATTTCGACGTGTCGTCTTAAATACTATTTAAAGACAAAAACCTGCCAAGTGCATGTCGGGACTTTCCAGTGAGTGTTCCAAATGTCCTAATTTCCTATGTTCATGACTTTTTTTTAAATTTTCTGAGCAAACCTTTTAGTTTTTAAAATTTCTGGGACGGTCAGACACGGCAATGATCTTACAAGGGTACCGTTGCTTCTTTTTTAAAGTTTCGAACAATAATAAATGAATAAACCTCGCTTACCTTGGTGAAGCCATAGCATGATAGGGTACATCTCGTCCTCTCCCTATGAGGTCACTAGTGCCTTCTACGATGCCCCATGGTGCGATACCTATGCTAACCACTCGGCCTGCTCGCTGCGATCGCTCCAGCTGAAGTGCGTCGCCAACTTGCCGAGTTACACCTGGGGAAACGAACGAATTATGTTTCTTTGTGGGTGATCTTAACCTCTTCCTAATGGATCAAGGCAGTACTTATTTGTATGTCTGGGTTATTGTAACGCCAAAACGACTGCACCGATTTGCGAACGTATTTTTTTCAATGCACTTTTCGTGTTGGTTCTGAGTCATGTTTGATTGAAATCGATTCAGCTGTTTCGAAGATATTTAAATTTATACACCAGTACATCTACTAATTAATCTGTCAGAAGACATTTGTCTGCCTAGATGATATCTTGTAGTCTCGGTGTCTCCTAGATTTTCAATTAGTAGATTTGTTTTTGAAAAAACGATATAATATTATAAGAATGAAAGTGAGTGCTTCGTTTTAATTCGAAATTTCAGAAAAAGAACCAGTAGTTGGTCGTTTGCTTCTTATGAAGATCAAAGCTCAAGAGCAATAAGAAAAGACTCGTGCAACCTCTGCCTGCCGTTTAATCTTTTCATTTGATATAAGCTCTTCCAGCCGAGCTAGATTTATAATTTTAATCAAGAAGATTATAACACTATCACGTTTCTCTTTGAAACTAGAACAATTCATCTTTCTATGGGTGCTTCCACATCATAGCAATGTTGAACGCGTTTTAAATATAGAAAATAGTTTTGAATATAGAAAACGTATTCTGGGGTCTTTGGGTTGATTGTCTCCATTTTTTCTAGTTTGTATTATTTATATATTGGGTCTTTACCTATGAAATTGGAGTTTTTTTTCTTCGTTAATTATATGTACCAATTCCTGCGATTCTCAAAGCTATATCCAAATTTGTTTTTCATTTGGAAAATGGAATTCACATGAAATATTTTTTAATTTCTGGGCTAAATCACATAAAAAAAAATTGAACAGAGCTCTTTTCATGTGCTTCCCATAATCATTTCTTAGATTCGCTGAAACTTTTAAAAAAATCAAAAGTGTTTGTATGGAGAAAACAGTCTTAATGAAATTCTTCATACATACATAAACATTCATAACTCAGGTAACACATGGTTGTATTCTACATAAAAACATATGCTCCTAGCGGGATTCGAACCCGCGACCTTTTAGTATAGCAATCAGAGTTTCTAACCGCTACAAATTAAGTATTAATATTCATTTACCAGTATTCGTTCCTCCTGTAAATATCCAGGCGCCCGTGGTCTTCGCGGCTTTCAGTAGACCTTTCCTGAGGACTTTCTTCAACTTGGGTTGAAGGTCGAAGTTTGCTTTCCCTCCTTGTATGGTGATGAGGAGCTTCGGTCTATCGAGTTGCCATTCTCTGGTGAGCAGCTGAACGATGAGGTCAGGACGAGTGTCGTGAGAGAGACGGACATACTGGAAGACAAATGCAATGCTGAATATAATGATGTTTACCATGATTACATAAAAACTACTGGACGGATTGTGCTGAAATTTCCGGTCCCATTGACCAACTCGACGGTATCCCCTTCAATTTACAAAAAGAACCATATGAATCAACCGCCAAATCTCGGAGATATCGGTGTACATACATAAAAAAAAAAATACGCCCCGAATACAGAACCTCCTCCTTTTTTAAAGTTGGTTAAAAAGAGAAAAATCTAACTATATATATGGGGTTACTTGTAAACCCTTTATTCATTGGATAAATTAAGATTTCTTTCTCAATACAGAATAAATTAAAAAAAAATCGCTGTGAACCTGCATTCGAAATGCTGAAAAATCTGGAAAATAAACCGCATCAAAGCTATTTAGGTATCATTTATAATTAGCTTTTAGGCTTCTCGAGTGCAGGTCAGAGCGATTTTATTGATTTATTCTGTATTTAAAAAGAAGTATTAAATTATCTATCCAATGAGGACGCCGCAGGACGGACTAAACCCTCTTAAAACAGACAATTTTAGACTCGAGGCTTTTTCACATCCTGTTTTTTGTCATGCTAATTATTGGCCACTTAACCAACAACTGAAAGACAGGCAGAATATGAAAAATATCTTAGAAAAAAAGTTGCCCATTTAGACGATACGACTTCTGTGTTGAAACTTAGACCGATTAATTGTTATAATTAAAGCTACAGACAGACAAATAACACTCTTGTTTGCATCAGTGGTTAATACTAACAAAAACAAATATTTCTGACACTTACAACAATCATCTAGTCCCAAATTAAGCTAATCTTGTTCGGATAATGGATAAACAAACATCAATATTTATAAATCAATATGACTTATTTAAAAAGACCAACCCTGGAGTTTCTTGCTCGTTCTTCTCTGGGGAGACTGCCTAGTGAATGAGCGATAACTGTATGTCATGACGATTTCAAATGTTATTCTTATAACTTACGAAATAAAAACATTTTTGATTTTGATTTTGATATAAACATCCATGACTCGAGATAAATGTTCGTATTCATCACATAAACACTTACTCCTCGCGGGATTCGAATCTGTAATCATTCACGGTTCAAAGGTCACTATCCACTCACTACACCAATCGGTCATCAATAATAAATAACAATATAGGTTTAAAAACCAAACAGAATATTTTGTAATTTGCGGGCGCCATTTTAGATTTTCTACCATAGAATGTATTCTATAAAATTCTGGGAATCAAGACGAAACGAATGGCATATTGCAATTTGTAATCGATCGAACCGTTTATGCTACAGGTGGTAACATACATACATACATAACGGTTGGGCATTTTAAATGTCGATGTAAGACTTAACTGCGCCAAACACTATTGCGAAAGACTGAACTGCGAAAGATGGAACTGCGACAGTGCCGAACTGCGACAGATCTGAACTGCGAAAGACTTAACTGCGACAGGACTGACTTAACTTTGTTTGTTAATTAGGTTAGGTTAGGTTGGAAACATGAGAAACAATGCACGAGCCGAGCGAGCGAAGCGAGCGTGCCGCGGCAGTGGCCGGCGAAGTGCCAGAACCGAATCGCTCCGTTCTAATGAACCATTGATATAACAGTCCTGTCGCAGTTAAGTCTTTCGCAGTTCAGATCTGTCGCAGTTCGGCACTGTCGCAGTTCCACCTTTTGCAGTTCAGTCTTTCGCAATAGTGTTTGTCGCAGTTAAGTCTTAAATTCTTTAAATGTCCGCCTGGCTAATTACCACCATCTTATCTAAATCTGCCCCCAAACAGCAATATTAATAGCATTATTGTGTTCCGGTTGTCAGAGATAAGATAGCTAGTTCCCAAAATTTTGGGTTTCCGGGTCCTTACGCTTCCACCTTCAGCCTCATCTTCACTTAAAATCAGGTGTGACTGAGGTCAAGTGCTAACCCGTTGCGCATAAAAAAGAAAGCAATCTACATACATACATACACTCGAAAAACCTTACAACGTTGTAGTTATTGATACAACTGCAACTTATGCTGAGTGGAGACCTTTTTGGCACCACTTTACGACACCGATTTCTAATCGATCTTAGGATTGAGATCGAGTTTATCTTATAATATCATTTTTTGCTGTGTATTAAGTATGTTATTGGTTTTTTTTTCGTTTTTGTACAGCTAATGTGTCGTCCAGTGTGTCAAATAAAAGTTTTCTATTCTATTCTATTCTACCCTCCTTCCTGGGGCAGTCGGGTAATTATTTAACTCCACTGTCTTTTCGAACATATTTAGGAATAATTGCACAGGATATTATTGAACTTAGACGCATTTTTACCCGGAGCTAGAGAGGAAGTTTGATGCTTATATAGTCAGTATGTCTGCCTGTGGTATTGTAGAACAAACGATACAATTTTGGTGGAAGGATGATTTTGATGGAAATGGGTTCGTTAGGAACTTAAATAACTATTAACACAGGTTGTTTTTTTTTACGTGGAAGAAATTAGAGGTATTGTTTATTGATTCTCGGGGGTTATTTCAATTTTTAAGTTAAATATTTTTTAAAATATAAATACTTATTTATTTTTATATATTTTTGTTTTTGGGGAGGCCTTTGTCCAGTAGTGGACGTGTTTTAGCTGATATGATGATAATATATTTTTATATTTATTTTTCTATAAATGAATGTGACCTTCTTATATGTTATTAGTTCTTACCTCACGCGCTAATAGGAGGAGCGCTATGATGACACTATATAATTCTTATTGTGATTTGCTACCAATGGCAAATCGTGGCGCAGTCGCATTCGCTGTTGTGTTTTCGATTGGCAAAGTTAAGTAATGTCTGGAGCGGTCAGTCTTTGGATGGATAACCACTAATGGCAAGCTTTCGTTGCAATTCACTTTTTCACTTTTGATTCTTATCTACATTTAATACATATCTACCTTTTTTTTTACGCACAACGGGTTGGTACTTGACCTCAATCACACCTGACGTTAAGTGAAGATGAGGTCGAAGGTGGAAGCGTACTGACCCGGAAACCCCAACACATTTCTGGACTGGCTATCTTATCTCTGACAACCGGAACACAACAATGCTATTAACATTGCTGCTTGGCGGCAGATTTAGCATTTAAAGGCAGGCGTGCAATTTTTAACTTTCGTGCGTTAAATGCGCAGGCGAATCCACAAATTTACAAAGGTTGGTAGGGCATTTTAAATGTCCGCCTGGCTAGCCGAAAACGAAAGTTAAAAATTGCACGCCTGCCTTTAAATGCTAGGCCTGCAGAAGGTGTGCTGTATTACCTGAGCCTTGGTTGGATGAGGTCCGCCTTGGAATTCAACAGTCCCGTAAGCATCAGTGGGTGCAGTCTGGGTGTGCCTGGCTGGTAGCCAGGTCTCGCCAGGGGCCGCTGTTGTGATGTTCGATCCATGTGCAGTCTTGCTAAGGCCGCACCAGCAACTGTACAAAAATTGGTATGTTATTCTGCGCAATAATAAGAAAAATTGTCGCTTCACATATTCTAGGGAATCTAGTTACTTCTGCGTATGTGTAGGGAGATAAATGACTAATTATAAGCTAGATAATAGCAATCACTATGTCTTACACGAGTGTCTGGTGATGACATACATACTGGTCAGATAAATTTATATTATTACACTAGTTTTCCGCCCGCGACTTCGCCTGCGTGGAATAATTTATCGCGGAAATTTGTTTATCACGCGGGAACTACTCATTATATCGCGATAAAAAATATCCTATGTCTTGTCTTAATCCAGGGTATATTCTATCTATATACCAAATTTCATCCAAATCCGTTCATCCCTTTCGCCGTGATTGAGCAACAAACAAACATCCAAACTTTCGCATTTATAATTTTAGTTAGATTTTTGTGACACCTGTAAATATATCTTTATAACTTTTTAGAGAAATAAATATAAATAAATAATGTTGTGGTACCACCACTTCCTAAACATACGTAGATACCTCATCACATCAGCCACAGGATGTCTACTGTTGAACACAGATCTCCCCATCGATTTCTAGAGCGATTTGTTGATAGTGGCCTGCATCCAGCGACTTCCCGTGACCTTCATCAGGTCGTCATAATCATCATCTACCTCGTGGGTGGACTTCCTACGCTTAGTTTGCAGAGGGGTGTGGTCTCGAACCCAGAAACACATGCCTCAATTAAAATTTAAATTTGTCATTTATATTTACTAATCCTCTGGATTACATCTTTGATTTTCGTTCTTTTACGATATTTTTTATTCCTGCTTCGATCGTAGACGATTACGAAATAATGGAACCTTTTTCTTGTCCTTCAAAAATCATAATTGCCGATATTTGGACTTTGGGAAATCACCATCATCTCCGAAAATTCTCCGAAAATTAAAACTCCATCCACATCACCTGGATGAGTGGAAATCTACCAGTGTACGTTTCTCAAAAAAACTTCCCACCACGTACGACCACCCTGTGGAACGGACTTCCTGCAGCGGTATTCCCGAACGAGTACGACATTGGAACCTTCAAGAAACGAGCCTATACCTTACTCAAAGGCCGGCAACGCATCTGTGACCCTTTTGGTGTTTCTGTGACTCCATGGGCGGCGGTGATTGCTTTCCATCATGTGACCCGCATACTCGTTTACCGCCTTCTCATATAAAAAAAAAACCATCATCTTCTTGCCCTGGCCCCAATTTATTTGGGAGATACGGAACTGATATCCACATGATTTTGAGAACCTCAAACATTTATGTCACCGAAAGATATTATCATCAATTACCTTTATCTAATATCGGCGACAGCTTCCTCTCACTTGGGCGATAATCCACCAAGCAGGCCTAGTGCGGATTAGTAGATTTGTGTCAGACTGGTGGCCACTTGACAGTGTTTTAAGCCGTCCCTGTAGGTCGCCGAGTCGGTTTAACGACTGCCTCACATTGAAAACAATCAGCACCGACATGTAATGTATATCATTCAATATACATCGTATTATTTATTAACCGCCTCCGTGGCTCAATGTAAACAACATAAGCTTTAACAATCGGAGGTCGCGGGTTCGATCCCCTGCGGGGCACATGTTTAGTACTCGGTTTGGTTCGTGGTGGGCATTTTAAATGTCTATCTGGCTAGCTACCACCATCTTATCTAAATCTGCCGCCAAGCAGCAATGCTGATAGCATTGCTGTGTTCCGTTTCCGGGTCAGTACGTTTCCAACTTAGGCCTCATCTTCATTCAACATCAGTGTGATTGAGGACAAATGCTTACCTGTTGTGCAAAAGTTGAATGTCAATTTAAATCTATTGGAAAGTAATATGCTCATAGATACAGACAGTGGCGGCTTTAAAACAGGATTAAGTATGGAGATGATGATGCTTGTCTGTCAATCATTATGTCCAAACTTCTATTGCTTCAGAATGGGAAATCGTCTGTGGGAAGTGCTTAATGTGCAGGCAATCTCGATGGATCTGTGTCTTTTTAGGGCTTAGATTATTAACCTCTACATGTAGTTTTTTTTTTTTTTTGTTTCATTCTCTCCTTTAGGAGAAGGCAAAGGGATCTAGCCCATAACAGCCATGTCTTATTTCTCTTATTTCTTCAGTTTGTAAGTCAGTCTCAGTCAAAACAAGTAATTCGTCGTATACTTGGCGTATACAGAGTCTAGTCACGGTCAAGTCATTCTTCAGTAAAGTGGCAGAATGCTTTACAAAAGATTTCGGCGGCTTCTTGTGGGAACCCGAAAGCTCCGTTACGCACTTTAATTTACACTTCCCTTCACTTGTACACTATCACTAACGTTTGCTGCACAATATTCTGCCATTATTAAGCTTCAAAAGTTAGAATGCACAAATTATAAGACTTATGAAGAAAAATGCTACTTCACTCGCCGAGTTCCCGCCAAAAAGCCCTACATGTAGTGTTACTGACGTCTTCCTGTGCGAAAAAGAAAAACTTGATTGTCTAAGAAAGAAGGAGATGCAGATAAGTGTAGGCTGATAGATAACATCAACTAAGGAGTATTTTTACCGAAAAGTTTAAATCGAGTTTTTATTAGATTTTAATTATGAGATATTTTCAAAATGATGTGAGAGGAATTAAAAATTGAAAAAGTTGTGGAATAAAGGTGCATAGTAGACTCTTTAGTGCATTTTGAACTCGGGAGTGACAGAAGATAAAACAAAAGTCTAATCACAATATAACAATGTCAAGTGAAATTTTTTGGGAATTTTAGAAACTATTAGAATTTTTATGCTTCTCAAATCTGTATTTGCGGACAAAATTTAAAAGCAACAATAACATTTTTTTTTGTTAGTTTTCACAAGAAATTAGTAAAAATTATTGGTTACTTTTGGAAAAAACTTGCGATGGACGATGAGAACAGGACAGAGGAAAATCAGGCGTCCACAAGTAAAAAAGAAAACGACGAAGAGATGGAAGAAGACAAAGATGCTATGAAGCGGAAGCCTGAGAGGGAACAGGATGGTTCATCATATAGTATGACGTCGGGTTCTGCCACCACTGTTGTAACCCGTCCAGAGTTCAATGTTCAGGGATACGCAAGGGCAGCTGGAACTGGACGGAGAGATAAGAAGAAGAAAGTGCGACGCGGTCGAGTAATCAAGCGTAGATCAGCTGGAAAGCGCATGAGGCTCTCCAGGCGACCAGCTATTTCGAAAAGGAAACCTAAACCTGCGAATTCTGTACCACCTGCAGCCGGTAGTACTGAGCCAAACAATAAGTTATATCGTGAAGGATCCGTATCCACGATCTTCTCAAGAATGTCGTCTATGAGCAGTTACGATTCTGCAATGTGTTCTTTCTGCGGCCATCGCTGCTGCGGCCGAAGGTAGAGCTCAATGACCTTCGCTTAGTTCTTTCGGCTTTCGTTTTTGGATGTCAAATATTATGTTAGATCAACTTTTGTGATTGATTAAAAATTTGTTTTAGCAGACTTCGTTTAATTTTGACACCTTCATCCAAATCAGGTTTATTTCGCCAGATACGAGAGTGAAGCTAAACGAAGAGAGCGCAAAAAATGTGTGAGGCAGATATTGAAAAGGCTAAAACAGGCCAGGGATAAAGAGAAAAACACAACGAAAGAGTCTGAAAATAAAAAGGACGAAAAAAAGCAGGAAGCGGCTAGCAATCATGCTTTGGATACACTTTATTTAGCGGGAAATTCAGGTTGGACGCCTAGTGGCCTATGAGGATAAGGAACCGATCTGGTCATTGAGAGAGTGCAAAAGTAGTTATCCTTTGAAAATATCATTGATTTAAAAGCTTGTCTAAGTGATTTCCGAGAGAGATATATGAAAAATTATATCCGTTACCAACCGTTTGAAGGGTAAATCAATCTGTGAAATTAATTGCGCGTGAGGCTTTTGACTAATTAATCCAACAAAAAAATGGATATTTACTTGTTGCTCAATTACGGCGAAACGCATGAACGAATTTGGAAAAAATTTGGTCGAATGAACTGCATAACTAGTAATAAATGAAAACTATATTACCTCGAGCTTATACTACATGTACACGCGGCCTCACGATGACCGTAACACTTCCGTATAAGTAGCCTCCATAGCATGACAGGCGCGATAAACGTTTATGTCGCGCGAGATTAATAATTGTGCTACTCTTTCGCTTGGACGAAACTCCTACATACAACGATGTCATGCTACGCAGGCTGGTCTCGCTGGTCTGGTAGCGTCACGCGGTTACCTTACACGGTAGCGTTACGGTCGTCGTGCTGTTGGCTGCACTCATATTGTGTTTGGTATATCTTAGAAGCGTATTCAGAATGGTGCCGCATTAATGCCCGCTTTAATTTTGCTTTATTATTATGACAATGCCTTTTAGCATGCTTTGTGCGTCTATTGCGACGTAAAAGAATCACATTTTGCAATTGATTCGAATTCAACATCGACCGTTCAGCTCATGGACTCTAAAATAACAGGCGAGGGTAAAATAACGGTCGTCGTGCTGTCGGCTGTACCTATATTGTGTTTGGTATATCTTAGAAGCGTATTCAGAATGGTGCCGCATTAATGCCCGCTTTAATTTTGCTTTACTGTTATGACAATGCCTTTTAGCATGCTTTGTGCGTCTATTGCGACGTAAAAGAATCACATTTTGCAATTCATTCGAATTCAACATCGACCGTTCAGCTCATGGACTCTAAAATAACAGGCGAGGGTAAAATAACGGTCGTCGTGCTGTCGGCTGTACCTATATTGTGTTTGGTATATCTTAGAAGCGTATTCAGAATGGTGCCGCATTAATGCCCGCTTTAATTTTGCTTTACTGTTATGACAATGCCTTTTAGCATGCTTTGTGCGTCTATTGCGACGTAAAAGAATCACATTTTGCAATTCATTCGAATTCAACATCGACCGTTCAGCTCATGGACTCTAAAATAACAGGCGAGGGTAATCTGTCAATCTTTTGGTGTAATACTCAGTAAGTACTAACAAAATTATGGCACAGGCATTTATGGCATTTATGGCAGGCATTAATGCTGTACGCGTGGCTACATACCGGGGTTCTATTATATATCGTCGTCGGTTACATTCTGACATATGATTGGTTAGTCCATCGCTCGCTCGGCAATTTGACGGTTTCTCATTGGTTAACGTTATCGATAACGATACCGGTGAAGTTACATAATCTAAGGGCTCATCAAGAATTTAATATTTTTGCCATCGACTCGCTAAGAATAGAAGAACAAAATTATGGTTTACTACAAATTTACTATACATTATGGGCTTGTCACTATTCGGATAAATTTAAAATTCAGAAAACCCCCGACATACTATGATAGCATCGAAATACACCAAACAATGTATTAAAAGCTAAACGTATTCGAAACGGCTTAACAGTTTTTCATCAAACGTAGCTAATAATTTGTCCCCTCATTTGGTCTTTAATATAAAAAAGTCTCACCGAAATCGGCCTACGCATTACTGAGATACATCCCGACAAAGACTGGTCACGTCACGCCGTCAAACACAATACCCGTCGCGTTTCGTCGGGGGTTAAAAATGACATTTTATTATGTGTATCGCTAATAGTAGCGATATTAGGTCTTATGTCCAGTGGTTAATTCCGCCAAGACAACCCAGTCTGGGTTAGCGATAACGATGAGCTGTAGTGTTTGTATTCCATTTTACATAATGATACTTCAGGGTTTTATTTTTGTTAGCTGGGATCCAGGCGGGGTCCCGATGCAAGATGCTCTCACCGTTGCTGATATCAAGCAACGCTGAAGATCCTAACTCCGAGCAACCGTTACCAGGGATGCCTTATGCAGAGGTTATATTTGCCATTTTATATATTATACCATTGCCAGACAGACGTCCTACTTTGTATTAGGACGACTATAATAGTATCCTATAATTACGACTATGTGAATAAAAAATGAAGAACCAGAGGTGATAATGCTTACGTAGTTTCTAAACTTGAACCAACTCGGCTCTTACCATGTGTGCCGTAAAACGAAGGGACTTTCCACCAAAGAACATTACAACGGAGATGGGCTCACCCCCTGTCACGTATGCATTTCTGTATTTCGAATGGTATATTTCGGATATATCTGAGACCACACCCATTTGGGATAAATAAATAATAAATAAATAAATAATAAATATCTTCGCACATACACACAGCGCCATCTAGTTCCACACTAAGCAACTAGGCTTGTATTTCGGATACCAGATGGTTGATAAACTACGCAAATACATATTTTTTTTGGAAATAAATACATAAATGAAAAACATCCATAACTCTGGAACACATGTCTGTATTCATCATACAAACTTATGCCCCTAGCGAGATTCGAACCCGCGGCCTTTTGGTATAGCAGTCAGAATTTTTAACCACTACATTATTATATACTATACCCATACAATACAATTCTTTTTTTTCATCTTCTATTATGTATTGTTGTGCCATAGCTCATGGTGCAGTCGGCATATAAGCCGGAAAAGAAAGATCTTTAGCAGTCCATGTATGTGTATAGATGTTTCATCGTACCGATGAAACTATTAGACCAATTTTGATAATTCGTTATAGCAGCGTCAGAGTGTTATAGCGTATATATGGTAGCCATTCGTGTAATGTTGAGTTTTAGTAGTCGGGTTTTAGTAATGTGTCGCAGTCAACGTTGTGTATGTCCAGTATATAGCGTTGTGTGTGTGTCCAGTCTTTGTCCACATTTGTCTTAGTAATACGTAATCCGATTTGAGTGCGGTTTTGGACACGCCAAAACCTTATTAAACGTAAACTCAAGCTTAAAATCAGGCGAAGGTAAAGTTACATGCCGGGTTTCAAGTTATTTGGACCCGAGCTGAATTTCGAGATAATAATAATAATAATAATTATTATTAAGAGCCCATAGTGTCCCACTGCTGGGCAAAGGCCTCCCTCATCTGTTTCCAGTCGTTTCTGTTCTTGGCGAGCACAAACCATCCCTTATTAAAACCTTAATAATAATAAATAATAAATATCTTTTATTGATTTTAAATTAACCTAAGAATAGAAATATTATTTCGGAATATACTTCGGATGCTAAAAAAATATTTGAATTTGAGATTAGGGGGCTAAAGCTCAATATGTTAATTTCCAATCCAATTCACGTAAACTAGGACATATGAATAGGTACTGAATGAATAGGTAATGAGTCACAAAGACGACAGTTGTTACCATCAATAGTATGTGAGGATATTGGTAAATGTAATAGTATATTGGCCTGTCCCCTTTCGGAAGAAGCCAGGGCTTTATATCAACTATTCGAAATTGTAATGACTAATAGAAATTAAGATTGATCTTCTGCTTCCATAGATTAATGTATGTAGGTAATAAGTACTCTTTGAGTTGTTGAGGTCTGTCACGAGGGTGACATAATCGCTAAAGCGACAAAACCCTCAAAAAAAAACAAGAAAAAAAAAAATAAAAAAAAAATGAATAGCTACTTATTTATAAAAAAGGCTGTCTTAGTAAGATAGAGTTCTGAGTCCCAAACTAGGTTTCTCTGTATTAAGTGAGTCAGCGCTCTTCACAGTTTTTAGTATATGAAGGTAAATTAAAAAAAAATATAGAATACTATGTAAAATGTATGTGTATGAGGGGGAAGATTAGCACTGATGTTAAGTGAAGATGAGACCGAAAGTGAAAGCGTACTGGCCCGGAAACCCCATCTTAATTGGGTGACTGGCTATCTTACCTCTGTGCAACCGGAACACAACGATGCTATTAACATTACTGTTTGGCGGCAGGCTTAGAGTACAGTGTACAGAGAATTTAGCCATTGTGGATTGGATGGCTGATTAGAGATTTCAGCACCATTTTTCCAGAAAATTTCAGATTAGTGGTCAAGGAAGTATTGGATGTAGTACATAGTATTTAGAATAAATAATGAAATGTCAGGGATATAGTACTGGTTCAAAGAAAATTGTATTAATCAAAATTTTGCCGCCATTCAACCGTTCTCTAATCTAGATTTTAAGTTCCCGTTTCCGTCGACGAAAAGAAAAATTTAGGAGATCAATTTTAAGTTGCCATGGTTCTGTATGGTTTGGGTAAGTATATCCTAATTTAGTACGAGCGAATGGTCTGAGTAAATATACCCTAATTTAGCACGAGCGAATGATCTGGGTAAGTATATCCTAATTTAGTACGAGCGAATAGTCTGGGTAAGTATATCAGTATTTAGTACGAGCGAATAGTCTGGGTATCCTAATTTAGTACGAGCGAACGGTCTGGATAAGTATATCCTAATTTAGTACGAGCGAACGGTCTGGATAAGTATATCCTAATTTAGTACGAGCGAATGGTCTGAGTAAGTATATCCTAATTTAGTACGAGCGAATGGTCTGAGTAAGTATATCCTAATTTAGTAGGAGCGAATCCTTTGTACAAAGCAACTGTGTTAAATATCTTCGAAATGGTTGAACCGATTTTCATCAAATATGCTTAGGAACATTTTCCTCAGTAGAATCTTAAATATAAAAAATAGAAACTCAAATCGGACCACGATTTATTGAGATACATCCGGACAAATATTGGACAAACACGGCACACACAGAACACCATCAAACAAATTACACAAGTGTCATCATCATCATGATTTCGTTTTTACCCGACTGCTCAAGACAGGAGGGAATGTTTTTCGAGTGTATATATGTAAGTGTGTCCGTTCCTTTGGCGTATCCTGTAGCCTAAACGGCTTGACCGATTTCGAAGCGCATAGTGTCGTTAGACTCGTGTTGATACCTGGAGTGTCATAGAATACATTTTATGCTAAAAAAATCCAACATGGTGCCCGCAAAATAAGCTGTCGGGTTTTTTAAACAAATAGTTATTAGTAGGAGGTTAATAAATATTCAGGTAACAATAAGGGCCTGTGTCATTATTTTTTGATGTTTATCAAAATAATAATGGAAAAATTTATTGGAATTTCTACGACCGACGAATCGGGACGACCGATTGGTGTAGTGGATAGTGACCCTGTTAGCAAAACCAACGGTTGCGGGTTCGAATCCCGCGACGGGTAAATGTTTATGTGATGAATATGAACATTTATTCCTGAGTCATGGATGTTTATATAAATATTTATATGCATGTTTATCCGTTATCTAGTATCCATAGTACAAGCTTTGCTTAGTTTGGGACTAGATAATTGGTGTAAGTGTCCGAAATATGTATTATTATTATTATTATTATGACCCAAAGACAGACGTATAACGTTTATAAACATCTTTTAAAAGTAGGGGCAAATAAGAAAATCAAAAAAAGAACAGTTTTGCAAACTGTACCATATAGAGGCTTTGTTGTGAGAGTGTCAAATATATATTTTTTTTAATTTTAAAATAAATAGTTTTATGAAAATATGTTATTAAAATGCAGAAAATAGTTCTTTACATATATTTATATATAAGTAGAAAAGGAGGTTAGAAGTCTAATGGACTTAAAATAACATGGTAAATCTCTCAATATTGTGCGTTTTGCAGTTCGTATGTGGTTTCATCTACAATGTTAAGTTTGTTCTTGGACTACATTAGTTACTGTAAAATCATTGAGATAACATTATTCATCGTACGGAACCCTCTCCACGCAACATGAAGTCGCACTTGTCCGTTCTTCTTCTAGGATCGAAGGTGTGAATTTAATCTAAAAAAAATTTAAAGTGGTTTATTTACGTATTGTCATCGTCTTAAAATTATGTTAATTTTTCAACAGATTACTCCTCAGATGATTTACGTAGCTCTCAAACATCTCACCATGTGGAGACAGTTCGTGATTCAATCATCAATTTTAGAATTTGTAAAGGTAACATTAAAATCCTAATAACACACATATTCGAAGAATCGGAATCACCCCTCGCTAGCTAGTTATGTTGATATTTACTGGTATCAAATCAATATATATCGGTTTAACCTGTAAATGTCTGTTGTCTTTATTGATTTGATTTCAGATAACAAATCTTTGAAAAGATCAGATTTGTTGATTATATTATTTAAGGCAGACATGGTCAACTTAAGATCGATTTATTTGTATGAATATAGTTGATTAAATAATACAATACAAATACTCTTTGTTGCGCAAAATTATTTATGATAATTAATTAATAATAATACAAACACCACCATCTCTTTCTAACGTGTATACTTGCACTACGGACAAATGTACATACACGCATACAAACACAGCATAGTTTTCTAAGTTACAATATATGCATGAATGCATGTGTGCCCTCGCTATGGAAGGTGATACGAAAGTGAGATGGTTGAACACCAGCGCTCTGCAAAGAACTCTATGGTGATATTGCCGTAGATCTGCGCACCACACGTTTTGTCGTGCGATAATTTTGCAGAAATGTAACGTATAGGTTTATTTATGTGTCAGTGCGCATATATATCAGATAGTGTCTATATTAAAGCCCGTAAAATCCTGACGCTATACAAAAAATTATGGCGCTGGCCTCTAGCTTTCCGCCCGCGACTTCGCCCGCGACGATCTCTGAATAATGGAGTTCACATATACTTCGGAAGGCACATTACATAGTCGATCCTGGTTGTTTTCAATGGTTGGTATATCAGCTTGAAAACACTGACTGTCAGGTAGCCCTTCGAACGCGAAGCCAGTAATCCGCCTTGGACCCTGAGACACAACAACTCTCGTTTCAATCTAAGATCTACTCTAATTCATTACTCAGTTACATATACATTCGGGTGAGTTTTTTATCGTAAGGAAAAAAATTGGGTATATTAAATAAGTGAAATAGACGTTATTAGTTTTTAACTAACTATTAACTACTTATTAGTTTAACTTTTTTTTTTCAAAAACATTATCGGCTCGTGCGTCGGCCAGAGATGCGACTGGCGGGATTCGTCGGGTTCCTGTCTTGCGAAATTAATTTCGAACTCATATTTCTTCAAGTTTTGTTTATTTAATGATGTAATTATGTGGAATAGGCTTCAAACGCGACCGTGAAATGACACAACTAATATTTTGAAAAAAATATATAATATATATAAAAAATATGCCAACACCTTCTATTTTTTCCTTACTGTAAAAAACTCATCCGGTATTATTTGCTTTACTATATAGGGTATTTATATAAGGTTGAAATGTTCCTTAAATGTTCTCCACTACGTTTTAAATTACCTCAATATTTCCTCAGCGCCTGTCCCAATAACCCCACAGTTTGCACACAGACTCTGAGAACGATTTCCAGCACAAAGGCGTCACTTTGAGAGAAAGTGCTCGAATTTCGCATTCCAAGCGGAAATTCTCGTCTACAGAAGGGAAATGTTTTGGGAGTTGTAAAACCGACTATTACGGCTTCAAATTTTTAAGTTATAGAAGGGATTATGCTGTTTTGCAAATTTGTATATATACATTAATACCATGCAGATCTTTTTACAAGTCTTGAGCACTAGGTAGAGTCAGTCGTTTTCAAGCACAATCTGTCACATACGATTGATGCCTCGTTCCGCTACCTCAACACTTTGGCCAGTTATATCAAATTATCTAGTCCCAAATTAGGCAAAGCCTATATTGTGGATACTTAATAATGGATAAACATCCATGACTCTCGAATAAATGTTCGTTTTCTGCACACAAACATTTACCCTTAGCAAGATTCGAACCCGCAATCGTTGGTTTCGAAAGCAGGATCACTACCCACTACACCAATCGATCGTCATTTCGTTTCACTGACAAATAGACCAATCATCAACAATCATTTTCAGCAAATAAAAAGTGACTAAGGAATTTGACGAGCATCGACGTCTGTCTATTTGTGCGCCGTCTCTGTCTATTTCTGTCTTTGTGTGTTTTAAACTAAGCAACGGATTTTGATGTGGTCCCCGCTATCAATCAGAGAATTTCTTCCATAAGGTTTATATGTATAATATTTAAACAAATTATATTTAAGAAAGTAGGTCATCCTTGCGAAGCCGGTGTGTGTCGCTATTATGACATAAAGGGAGCATCTGTAACGCTTACGGCATCAGACCGTCCCACACATGAACACGGTCCACTATGTCTACAATAGGGCCAATTACACGCTTCGGTGATATACCTGGGATATACATCGAAAACTGTTACAATCCGCCAGCCTCACTTGAAACAACAACGGTTTCTATTTAATTTCCATAGCTATTTTGGAGATTCCGAAGATTAGTTTTTGAATCATCCAATAGGATACTTTTGCCGAGTTAGAAAATTCATAACTCATTATTATCTTGTCCGATCGTTTTAGTATTTAGTTGTGATGTGTTCTGGTACTTAAAAAGAATAGCACCAATCAGCCTCTTCCCTTGGATGTCGAAAAAGCGTAGCAAGTATTTTCCACTTTCGACTGTTTCAATGTCGACACGTGTGCATTCGGTTTGGTATTCCTCTATGCATTCCATTTAGGACAAAAGTTGTGACACAGCAGAAATAGTCTGGGACACACAAGGGTCTTCACTCCTGATTAGGAACAATTTTCCACTAAGAACCATAGCCGAATTCGATCAAAACATTTTCGTTTGCCCACACAAATTAAACCATTCTGAAATCACCTTTAGTATGGAAGTCCAACAATTTTCGGCTGAATTCGGCTATGGTTCCTAGTGGAAAGTTGATCGTAATCAGGAGTGGAGTCACCAGCCGAAAATTGTAGGCCTTCCATACTAAAGGTAGTTTCAGAATAGTTTAGTTTGTTTGGGTACACAAAAGATTTTTAATCGAATTTGACTATGATTCCATTGGGAAAGTTGTTCGTAATGAAGAGTGGCGTCACCAGTTAATGGGAATTACATGAATTTAAATTCACCCTGTATAAGATATAATTTGTATTTTCCAGTCGAGGTATCCAGTAAACAGCAATATAGATGATCTGCAAATTGAGCTATCGGAGAAACTGAAGATCGCTGCCATTGTTGGTAAGAGTTGAATGAGTGGTTAGCAGTTTTAAATGGTCGTTGATAACGATGACGATTGACTATCTCTGCATCCTGTTTTTTCTTGAGCAATTTAATAACTCCGGTATGAGACATCGGTTATATTTGTAGCGGACAGTCGTGAATGGTCTGCAACGATTGTCGCCAGATGTAGTCGATAGTGGTGACAATGCAGTGTCGCTCGTCTGTAAGACCTTTTATGTGAAAATATCACTGAAAATATTTGAGGAAATTTATCTTCTCTATAAAAATCATTATTGTAAATTAGCTGTTAAAAGTTATGAGTTCTCTATAATGCTGATACTCTACCACAAAATAAAAGATGAAGGTTTACTTTCTGCATAGAATTCTTTTATTTAAAAAAGATTCCTCTTTACTTCCTATGTTTGGGCCAACCTGAAATAGAGCTACCAAGTGGGATCATGATTTCTAGATCACAGGGCCATGGAACCTTTTAGGAATTGGAGTCGAATTTTCAACCCCAAAAAGTAAAGGGGTAGCAGGGATAACATGAATAATGGTGCAATGATGGATCATACTTGAAATTTTCCTTAGCGCCTGACGGTCATAAGGCATTCTAATATTCAAATAAGTACCAAATCTCACCCCGAATATTTTAGAAAATACACAGATGTTTCAAGTAGAAGGCCTAGAGCACAGTATATAAATCTGCTGCATGGGCCTCCATGTAAATCTGATATCTATAAAAGAAATGTTTATAATATGTGTATCCAGCTGTATAATAAACTTCCTGATGAAATTAAATTATTACAAGGCTTAGAGTTCAAGAAAAATTTTACCAGTTGGCTCCTTTCGCAATGTTTTTATTCTGTTCGTGAGTTTATGGACTTCAGAGAGTGTCAATGTTTATCAATTGAATGATTATTGAATTATTAATTACAATTATTATTATTGTTGTTATAACGAGGGAAAGCAGAGGGATGTAAATGGGCTGATGGCGTTTGTTATTGTTGTTGTGCATACTCTGAATTTGTTTATTTCCTAAGCATGTAATCATTAGTTTAAGTATTAGCTTTACATGATTATTATGATTATGAATTTAATATTTGCATGCCTGATGAATTGGTTGAATACTTTACTGGATTAATTAATCTTAAGATCTCTTTTATGTAGATAGTATTCTTGCAAATAAAGATTTATATTCTATTCTGTTCTGTTGTTCTATTCTAGTCTAATCTCTATCTCTAAATAATCTCAATTCTTTGGTTCTGGCAGAATTATCAGTATTGTGGGGTCTCCCTGCAACTTTATGCTGAGTCAGATCCAATTCGTTGGCCTGATACAGGGCGCACATAAATTATAAAATTGTCTGGCTTTTTGTACTTTTATTGCTTGTTGTGAATTGTTTCTGTGTACCTGGTATTTCTGTCAGCGAATAAAGTTATTCTATTCTATTCTAATATTTCCAGGTATAGTGGTGCAATCTACCAGAAATACAGAGGATTATTGGTGTCTCAGCGCCGACCTGCAGCTACGCCGGTTGACCAGAAACCATGTCTCTCTGTTCTGGCAAGTTTATGGAGACACCCTCGCACCAGTTGAAAGGCGTCCCGGAATGGCTGTCCACGGTCGATAAAATATGGTGACGATCCAATGATCAGGGATTTGACTAGGTACCTAATCAATGAAATATGTATAGGTCAGGTCATAGCCATTTCTAGCAACAATAAATTCGTGTAATAGGATCCAAACAGAATATTTAGTTTTATTAATAATAATAATAATAATAAATATTTCGGACACTTACACCAATCATCTAGTCCCAAACTAAGCAAAGCTTGGATACTAGATAACGGATAAACATACATAAATATTTTTATAAACATAATTCCAAGACTCGGGAATAAATGTTCGTATTCATCACACAAACATTTACTCCTCGCGGGATTCGAACCCGCAACCGTTGGTTTCGCTGATAGGGTCACTATCCACTACACCCATCGGTCGTCGGTATTCATTTGTAAATAGATTTTTTATGGTATATTTTTATGGACATATTGGACCAGTATCTCACCTGGTAATGACGGGCGCAGTTTTTTCTAAGTTGAGTGATCACCAGTGGTATTTTAATGAGAGTACTTAGGTATATCAGTGCTTCGGAGGGAATACGTTAAATAGTCGGTCGCGCTTGTTTTCAATTAAAGGCACTTGACTCAAATTCACCAAACGGCACTGGGCTCGCGTTATGGATAATGACCCATATCCAGTGAGATTGTGCTCTAACAGTACCCTGCAGTGGGGACGTGTATAGTCCAGTCAAGATATGCATATTTAGGGGTGTGACTTCCTATAATCTTAAAGGCCTTGATTTTTTTGTACATAGAGTACCTATCAGTAATATTGTAAAAAATATTTTCTAACGGGTCAGCTGTTTGCTTTAGGTGTAGCGTAGGTATTTAGTTATAAAACCTACAATATTAAATTAAAGTTACCGCTGTGCTAAGTTCTTCTAAAACTATTTTCTATATCTATATCAATAGCTACTTTATATTTTCTAAAAATAATTTATTGAATCGTGATATTTGCCCTTGGTGAAATTTTTCATAATTATAAAGAAGTTATTAATAAGAATTGAATTGAAGAACATTCTCTGAAAGAAGGGAGACGCTTAAATCACAAATTAAACATCACAGATTATACAAATCTAATAACTATGGAGCAGGTACAACTACAGGGACTGTTTGGGTATTAGTTAGTCGTCAGTTGTTACTAGTTCCTCAAACTACTGCTAATTGGGTAACAACTTGGTCAACAAACCGGGTGACAAGGTTATTCCCTGCACTCTTGTTGTCGTGCAAGCGTACATTCGTAAAATAAGAATCCCCACTAAACGTATTACATTTTATATATACCTCCGCCTCCGTAGCTTAATGTAAACAACATAGGGTTTACGAATCGGAGATCACGGGTTCAATCCTCAGCGGGGTACATGTATAGGACATTTTAAAATGTCCGCCTGGCTAGCTACCACCATCTTATCTAAGTCTGCCGCCAAACAGCAATGTTGATAGCATTGTTGTGTACCGGTTGTCAGAGATAAGATAGCCAGTCCCCCAAATAAGATGGTGTTCCCGGGTCAGTACTCTTCCACTTACGGCCTTATCTTCATTTAACATCAGGTGTGATCGAGGTCAAGTATACTAACCCGTTATGCTTAAAAAGAAATATATTTTGGAGGATTCTTGTATTACAAAATGATGATGAGAAGTAAGGGTAAGGCTGGTAGAAAACTCTATCGGAGTTAAGCTCGCCTTTGTACATTTTATATACAATGCATATTTCTGTAACAATTTTGTGTACAATAAAGATATAAAGATATATAAAGGGTAAGGGGATCCACATTTAATGAATAAACGAATTTGCGATCGAACGTACAACGTTTGACGGCAGTAGACGTTTCCTTAAGTATTTTTTTTTCGAAAAAAAAAAAAAAACATAAATTGTACACTGCCAGTACAACCATAGAGGAATAACACTACCGCACAACCCTTTATTCCCAGTAGTTCCGTGGCGGAACAAGTGAGATTTTTTTCCCAATAGTTCCGTGGCGGAACTAGTGACGCTTTTTCTTCCCAATAGTTCCGGTAATGGTAGGCACTTATAGGAAATGTGATCCGCCACTTTTGTATAATGCTTATCGTCTTAATACGAAAAAAATTACATTACTGAGATAGGTCCGGACAAAGACTGGATGTACACACACACACACATACACACACAATTATGTCTAACACATCACTACTATTTCACCGCGAAAAAAAGGTTGGTGGTATGAATGGGGCACTCTGGGTAACAACAAGTGGAAGACTAGACGGGATAACCCAGTTGGATTCGCTCTTATTCAATGGCGTGTTAATCGGTACGTTCGAGGTATTCTGGCTTTGAATATGCAATACAAAAGAGGGTCAGTCGGGTTAACTGCATTGGAATGGTTTGGGGTTTGCAATTTATCTGAGCTCCTTGAGCTCCTTTGCATTTCAATGGAATATACCTACAGTGCATTATTACTTTTTTTAAATAGTTATATAACGAGTAACAAGAAACATACTACTACATACCTACTGCTACATTGCTATTTTTATCCAGATACTGACGCAGGATAAGAATATCTGTTTTTTTTATAAAATCCGGTATAACTTTAAAACTATACAATTTCCGCTGAACATATAGTGTTATTTGGGTAGGTTTTGACCTCATCCATCACCATCTGCAGTATGTCGCACTAATTCCGGGATAAAACCATACAGGTTTCCAGTAGTGCACCGGCAAGCGTAGTGTAAGACGTCCACTCGCAACTCGCACTCACTTAAGTCGCCTCCGCTAAGTCAGTAATTCATTCAAAGGGTTATGTACTACTCTGTGTAAAAAGTATCGGGAATATGTCAATAAAAAGACCCGCGTAAAAGAGGTCGTTCTAATTTTTTTACTGCATGTTGGTAGCACTGTACTGATTTAGCGCGCAAAATTTGAGCGGGATCTGTCATTTAATTTGTTTTAAACTACACTTTTTGTTGGTCATAGTTTTGAGTCCTCGGCGATTTTTACAATGGAAAATATTGTTGAACAAAGAGTGTGCCTTAAATTTTGTGTTTCAAATGATATTTCATGTGGTGAATCACTAAAAATGTTGCGAAATACCTACGGCGAATCGTGTATATCGAAAACAAGGGCTTATGAATGGTATAAGGCTTTTAAAGAAGGCCGAGAAGTAGTAGTAGACTTGCCTCGTTCTGGTAGACCTTCAACCGCTACGACCAAAGAAAACATCGACAGAATCAAGAAGCTAGTGCTCGAAAATCGACGTATGAGTCTGAGAGAGTTGGCTAGTGAGGTGAACATATCTTTTAAGTCCGTCCACAACATTCTCATTGACATTTTAGGCATGAAACGCGTCGCCGCTCGACTAGTTCCAAAAGAGCTCAATTTTGTTCAAAAAGCGCAGCGAAAGCATGTCGCTGAAGACATGGTTTCCCGAGCTTCTACGGATCCGACCTTTATGAAACGTATAATAACTGGCGACGAGACATGGGTTTATGAGTACGACATGCAAACAAGCCAACAGTCTTCAGAATGGCGTCTCGAAAACGAGCCGAAACCCAAAAAACCGCGGCAAAGTCGCTCCAAAATCAAGGTGATGCTGACAGTTTTTTTTGACTACCGTGGTGTGGTTCACTCCGAATTCCTTCCAGAGGGAGAAACAGTGAATAAAGAATATTA
Organism: Oegoconia quadripuncta; assembly: GCA_949316235.1. Lineage (NCBI taxonomy): Eukaryota > Metazoa > Arthropoda > Insecta > Lepidoptera > Autostichidae > Oegoconia > Oegoconia quadripuncta. Next base: position 4,644,917 of record OX438757.1, on the reverse strand, counting down.
TTTAGGCGTCATGAAGCGTTTGCGTGAGAGTATCCGCCGAAAACGTCCAGATTTGTGGCAACACAACTCATGGATGCTGCACCATGATAATGCACCATCACACACAGCCATTATAGTGAAAGAGTTTTTAGCGAAAAATTCAACAAAAATTCTCGACCAAGCACCGTATTCACCTGATATGGCTCCGTCTGACTTTTTTTTATTTCCCAAGTTAAAATTACCACTTCGAGGAAAACGTTTTGAGTCGATAGAAGCCATAAAAGAAAATTCGCTGAATGAGCTAAAGGCCATACCGCAAATAGCCTATGAAAAATGTATGGAAGACTGGGTGAAGCGGTGGAGATGTTGTATTGCAAGCGATGGGGCCTACTTTGAAGGCGATAAAATAAATTTAGATGAATAATTTGTATTTTTTGTTTTATTGACAAATTCCCGATATAGTACACTGAATGTATACGCTTTTTTAATAAGGTTCCTGTTGATATACAAAATCTTCCTTTCAATAAATTTAAAGATACTATAAAACAGAAACTTATTAAGAAAGCATATTATAAAATATCAGATTATTTACATGATAAACATTCATGGACATGAACAGGCCGTTCGCGTAACCAGGCAATTTCACAATTAATAATGGAATATTATAATATAAAATAATATCTAATTAATAATTTTGAAACATAAAAACCTTTTTAAAAAAAAGAGCAACCTCTCGAGTTTCTTGCTTGTTCTTCTCAGGGGAAAAGTGGCTTTTGAACAAGCAGTAGCTTAAAAAATGTAAAATTGACTATTTTAAGTGTACCGTGTGTACCTACAAAATAAAGCATTTTTTGATTTGATTTGATTTGGTTACTTGACATAGCGAATTGAAGCCAATTGTACCAATATTACCCACACTCACACTCGAAATACTCACACATGCTCGTCCTTTATACTTGGCACGAAGTATTTGCACTCTCTCTTCTGGAAAGTGCTTTCAATCCAGCTGCGAGTTGTTTTCTGTAACAAACGTAAAACAAAATCTGTAGATATAGGAATATGGTTTAATACAGTGTGCAATTTGTTGATATGATATACCTTTATCCAAAATTAGAGAAAGAGATTCATAGATTTTTATTGTAATTAATCATTGATGTAGAAACAATACCTAGTAACATTCTAAATACGTTTATAAAATGTTATAAGTTACAGATTCATTTAATAAACATAATTATCGAAAAAATAATAAAATAATAATAAATAATTGTTACCATCAAAAATTATTGTAAATTATTTTGCGCAATAAAGAGTATTTGTAATGTATTGTATTGTATTCCAGGTATAAAAGAAACTTGTAGAGCGTAATCAATACATCCTTGATCGGTTTCCTTTGGTGTAGTAGGCGATCAATGAGACAAAACAGTATCGTTTACCGTGGCGTCAAAGATAGACTACCGTCCGTATTACAGAATGATACTCAAGCAGCGATCTCCGCTTGAGGCCAGTTAAAAAGGGACAGCTTTACGTAACTTGTATAGCGGCATCTCTTTCCAACTATGCTCAAGCACAGATCTACGCTTGAGCAACATTCTGAAATACGGGCATACGTCTGGCGTAGCAAAATGCTACGACTCTACCTAAGTTTTTTTTTCCGGCCGCCGGTGACGATTTAAGAAAGTTTATTCATTCCATATCTCGATGAAGCTCTTGTGATGTATTCTGGAAACAGAATGGACCTACTTTACCCTATTGAAGTCGGTTGTTTTGGCAATTTTTGGTCAATTGTGAGTTTCTACGCTTGCATACTAAGCTTAGAACTCAGAAATATCCCACAACTCTACTATATTCCATATAGACGGACGGAACGACTTATATTATAAAGGACCGAATTTATAAAGTTTCCAAATTTTACAATTTTTTCTACGAAACCGTAAGAAATAGTAGCTGTAGCATTTCGCTACGCAACGTATCACTACAAAACAGATACCTACATGATGTTATTCACAGTATTGTAAATTACCGACCCGAGGAAAACACAAACTAAGGGTTATAGAAAGTAAGCTTTTTACCCGTGACTTCGTCCGCGTGGATCTTGGAATAAAAATAATTATAAACAAATTTCATCGCAGTAAAATATAGCCTCTCACTATGCCTATGACACAGGTACAAATCAGTAAGAAATAATGCACAAAGACAAGCTAATATATACGACAGATCTCTTCCAGGCGACCTCAGAGGTGGTTGGAAACTTATACAGATGAATAAAAAGTCCATCCATCCAATATACCAAATAACTAATATTATCTAGACATGAGCTGCAATAAGACAAGATGATATTAAATTAGATGAAGTAAGATAAGATTCAGGGTTCACAATTGTAGTATTGTAACAAAGATATTGTGCATTAAATTTTTTAAATATTTAACACAATTTTGTGATAATATTAAAGAAACAATAGATCCGCTTAAATTATATGAAAAAATAAAAGACCACTCTTTTTAAATTAAGTTAAAGCGATAAAGTAACACCAGGCAAACAAAGCCGCGGGCGGTAAACTAACGCATATTCTAGTTGATGAAAAGCCATATTCCAGCGAAAATGATATCAATAATATAAATTCCCTCATTTATTTTCAAAAGGGTCTCACTTATTTTTAGTCAAAACCTATGGTAACAGGAAATGTTTTGACCGCCTCCGTGGCTTAACGTAAACAACATTGGGTTTCTCGGAGGTCGCGGGTTCAATCGATCGTATTCGGTTTGGTTGGTGGTAGGGCATATTAAATGTCCGCCTGGCTAGCTACCACCATCTTACCTAAATCTGCCGCCAAGCAGCAATCTTATCAGAGATAATTTTTTTTTTATGATTGAGGTCAAGTGTTAACCCGTTGTGCATAATAAAAAAAAATGGGAGTGACACGTTATTCCAAACTTCATACTTGTTTACTTCCCCGAAAAGGAGTTCTTCTTGGTAATCCGAATCACGTTGACTGAACTACGAACTTTCATAAAATATACTTGTTGATTCTGTCATTATATCAGCCACAGGATGTCCACTGATGAACATAGGCCTCCCCCATAGATTTGGTTGGATCCGACTTCCAGCGACCATCATCAGGTCGTTCATCCATTTTATGGGTGGACGTCCCACGCTGGGCTTGTTAATTCTAATAGTTAGTCATTACTTACTAGCTCTCCGCCCGCGACTTCGGCCTGCGTGGAATAATTATCGCGGGTATTTCTAATTTGTTTATCCCGCGGGAACTACTCACTTTATCGAGATAAAAAAAAACGTCGAATCGACAATTTCCATACATTCAAGAACATATCCATTCCAAAGAGTTACCTATCACGAATGCGATTTTTTTTTTTCGTATTTTAATTGTTCGAAAACGTTTTCCATATTTTTGTTTTCTATGTTTCATTTCACCGAAAATGCATTTTAAAGAAGTTCGAATGTGCAATATTCAAAGGTAATTTTTTTATTTTACATGTGTTTTAAAGTTCATCCGAATGTTTAGCTGAAGCATCTATAGCCAGACGTTTTGTCATTTATAGTCAAGTTAATGAATAGATTTCTAAAACGGCGCGATCTATAAATTTTTGTTTTGTCCTAAATAAATAAAATAAGATAAAATAAAATATCCAGTATGAAGGCAGTGCCCTAACAGTGCACTGCTGTGTGAACGTGTAAAATCAAGTATTTAAAACTCGACAACATATTTTGCGTTTCGCGGGCGTCTCATGTTAGATTTGTCACCATAAAATGTATCCTATGACACTGGGGATTAAGCCGAACCTAACGACATCTTATCGGTCAAGCCGGGTATAAGAGGTAACTTAGGAATCTACGTAGGTACTTACATACACCCGATAAAAATTACTGCTTGAGGCAGTCGGATAAAAATAACATCTGAACACGTCACGACATACCATTGTTGCACCCCCACAAAACTAGAGCTCAAGATTCCTCAAGTCGTTCAGGCTAAAGACGCCAAAGGAACGGACATACATACATACATGACAATATTACACACAACCTGACACAGTTGTGTAAAAAGTAATATCAATTATTTATTTTATATATAATAGTTATTCGTAAATCATAGCCGTAAATAATGTACCTAAAGGCTCCCATAAACGTGTTCAATACATACAGCAATGAATACTTTATGAGGTAATTTCCGAGCTCGAGTCGTTGCGATATACAATACGGCCTGTAAAATATACAAATTACTCATTCCCAGACATTTTCTTCCATCAGAGAACCTTTAATGGGACATTAAGGTGGAAATAAACGTATATTAAAATATTCGGTGTTTGCTTGCTCTTTGACGACGCCTGTTTGACTTAAGGGAGTCATATTATATAAACTGAATATTTAGAAAACCCCCACAACATTGATTGTATAAATGACGACCTGTTTGGTGTAGTGGTTAGAATCGCTGACTGCGATAACAAAAGGTCGCGGGTTCGAATCCCGCTAGGGGCATATGTTTGTATGATGAATATAGACATATGTTCCCGAGTTATGGATGTTTTTCATTTATATATTGTCCTGGTGCTTTAATCTGTGTTCTCTTCTTAGCTTCTCTCTATACCTTAGCACAATCCTGTTGTCGCTTATTATTATTATTTTATATATCAATAAATATTTATTTAGTACACCTATATATTTACGTTTGTATTTTGTTGCTATTTTATAAATGTTATGTTTAAGTAGGTATAATTATCTATTGATCTATGTATGTATGTGTATGTAAATATATGAAATGTATTCACGTAGTTTGTATCTGCATCCCTATTTATTACCGCACAACCGACCTATTTCAAATGTACTGTCCTTATACCCAAAGGTTGCATGGAAGAGATCGCTTTTAGTGATAAGGTCGCCAAATTGTAAATTCTATTCTTACCACTTTTCTGAAACTGTATTTTCTTATCTGTTGTGCAATAAAGTGTATTTGTATTGTATTGTATTGTATTTATTTACAAAGAAAAATGTATTCGTATAGTTTATCAACCATCTGGTATGCATCATACAAGCCTAGTGTGGAACTACGACTAGATAGCGATGTGTGTATGTGCAAGGATATTTACTTATTATTTATTTATATATTTTTTTAAATTATCCAGGTAGATTAAACCAAAATATAGTGTTAAAAGCTTAACCGAAACGGCTTAATCAAATTTCATCAAACATGGCTAAGAATCTTACTGAAATACATCTGGTCAAAGACTGGATACATACACAGTGTATTAGTGTAATTCCCATTAACTGGTGATGCTACTCTTGATTGCGAGCAACTTTCAACTAGGAATAGCCGAATTCAGCCGAAAATTATTGGACTTCCATATTAAAGGTGGTTCAGAAAGGTTTACTTTGTATGGATAATTGAAAATTTTTTGATCAAATGCGACTTCTGTCAATGATGATGATACTTGTATTTTTTGTTGCCCTAATTATTCAAAGCTTTTTATTTTTTTTATTCTTAACTGGATACGCATTTGACCACAATCTCACCCGATGGGAAGTGATGATGTGGCCGAAGATGAAGCACGCGATCTCAGTAGATGCCTATTCACCCTGCTCTTGAAGATCCCAAGGTTGTAGGATTCAGGAAAGACTGACGCCGGAAGGGAGTTCCATGCCTTGGCTGTTCGCATTATTAATGAAGAATCGAACCGCTTAGTGCGAATGTTCGGTATGTTAACTACATACGGGTGGAATCCCTCCCCGCGCCTAGTAGTCCGAAGATGGAATGGCGATGGTGGAATAAGATTGTGTAAGATTTTCTAGCTCAAGAGTTGCAAAGAAACTATGCGAAAAATACTATGGCTCCTTGGGGAAGGTTGATCGCAATCAACAGTGGCGTCTCCATTACGCGAATTCAAATTCACCCTGTAATTCACCCGGGGTCGAGAAAGTCCGCCTCCTTTTGGAGGACGCTTTTGACTTCGGTATCCATCACTTCAAGCCATGTTAACTGCTCATATCCACAACTTAACATGTCCCCACTGATGGTATGATCCTCTTCTCGATATGGGCCATCATAGAGATGGTCATCTGACAGTATATTCAAGATTCATGTAGGTCATCGATTTGGCTTAACGACTTCCTTTGATTTAATGTGCCTTGTGGAAAACAATACTCGTACAACATACCACTAGTGGTCACCCATCAAATTCAAAGTCTAAATTGTTTATTTCATAGAATAAAACTCTCATTTCGAAACGTTAAATTTTTTGCAACTTACTGAAAATGCTTGTTTAAAAGTATACTTTTCCATAACCAGGTTTTAGTTTTCTACCTTTTATTTTTTAAAGGGTTATTACTATTCGAAATACCTAGTTGAAAGTTGAAAGGGGATCGCAAAAAAGTGAATTCCCGCCTCGAATTTTCTGTTTTCAGTTCAAAACAAAAATACAATCCTATTTAACTTGCATCGCTTTATCGCTGGAATTTCTGCAACAGTTTAACTTTAAAGTTTATAAAAGTTAACAATAACTGCAGAGGGAAGGTGGACTTCGTAGAAGTGGGTCACAGATGCGTTATGTCAACCTAGGGTCTAAGTGTGAATGCCTGCCTTTATGCCTGTAATTTCATAACTCTTTCATCCTTACACCAAAAAATAACATACATACATCATGCCACGACCTTTATCCCAAATGTGGTGGTCAGAGATATCCCAAGTAATAGTGTTTTGGTGTTCCAATCATTAAGAGCTGATTGAAACAACATCAACGTTCCACCTTATGAAATATACAGAAGTGCACATGGGACAGGGGGTGTGCCCATCGCCGTTGAAACGTGCAAATCTATAGATGTTTTTTGGTTGAAAGTCCTATACGCTTTGGATGGATTGTTTTTTTTTTTTTTTTTTTTATGAACAACGGGTTGTTACTTGACCTCAATCACACCTGATGTTAAGTGAAGATGAGGTCGAAGGTGGAAGCGTACTGACCCGGACACCCCAACACATTTGGGGGACTGGCTATCTTATATCTGACAACCGGAACACAACAATGCTATTTACATTGCTGCTTGGCGGCAGATTTAGATAAGATGGTGGTAGCTAGCCAGGCGGACATTCAAAATGCCCTACCACCAACCAAACCGAGTACTTAAACATGTACCCCGCTGGGGATCGAAGCCGCGACCTCCGAATCGTAAACCCAATGTTATTTACATTGAGCCACGGAGGCGGTCAAATTCCTGTGGTTTACTCAAATAGTATTCTATTTGAGTACCGAAACCACACATACAATGCGCACATTGTGGTTTCTGCCATGTAAAGAAAAATGGTGGTACCTAATCAGGCGTCTTCCTGGCAAAGGAAAAAAATCCTACCATTTTGAGTCTACGTAATTCATAATCAACCATGTTACTACCCAAGCCCACATAGGCACAACTCGCATCGGAACTCACAGTGAGATCTCAAACGACTACGAACTTTACGGTCATACCTTACAGTCTATAGCCGCTGGAAATCTCACCACAGATGTGATCCGCGAAAATAGTCTTACAGGATCAACGATTATGTCCAAGTTTAAAAACATCGTAACTTCACGTGCGTTTGTTTACTAGAACTCTCCAGATAGACGGTCAAAATTAGCCAAGGAAATAGCATTTGGAACCTTTGGATTATTGGATATCGATGGATTTCCAAAGAAGTAAAACAATAGTCAACACCTATCGCGATTTCTCGACTCATCACTACGATTTATTCCCAATATATCATCATACCATATTCCCAAACACGCCCTTAGCGGTCTAAGCAATCAAAAGCAGAAAGCAAAAGATTTAGCCATTTGCATATGAATGGTTCTGCCATGTGCCACTTACCATAAATTTTTGCCGAAACTGCCGTCTTTGTTTTGCCAATAAAAGCCTTTTAGGGCGCGAAGTTGCTTTTATATTTATTAGATACCCGCCTGCCGTGTTTCAAGGAATCTGTACCACTGAACTACGTAACTTGTACGGGGTGGGTACCACACAGTTTCTGCTGTTTAGTATCAATGCCAGAGTTCACAACAGCCTACGTCTCTACTGTTTAACACAGCCTCCTTTTACTATAAGAGGGTGCATAATTTTTTGCGATCCCTGTGCGCTTGCTGCATTCAGTCAGCTGTGTCAGACTAGTGGTTATCTGATAGTGGTTTCGGATGCGCGTGACAGGCATCGACGTGGAATAAAAATTGATCATAAACACTCAACGCAACGCACTCCGATATCTTAAATGAAGCTTGTATCATGAACTGATAATTATAATACAATACAAATACACTTTATTGCACAAAAGGAGAATATACATTTTACAAAGCATAATACTGAAAAGAATACAATTAGGAGGCCTTATCACTAAGAGCGATCTCTTCCACGCAACATTTTTACTATTATTACTATTTATTAATTATATATAAATAATTACAAATACTAATACAAATGCACTTTATTGCACAACAGATAAGAAAATACAGTTTCAGAAAAGTGGTAAGAATAGAATGTACAATTTGGCGACCTTATCACTAAAAGCGATCTCTTCCATGCAACCTTTGGGTATCAGGACGGTACATTTGAAATAGGTGGGTTATGCGGTATTAAATAGGGATGCAGATACAAACTACGTGAATAAATTTCATATATTTACATACACATACATACATAGATCAATAGACAAATATACCTACTTAAACATAACATTTATAAAATAGCAACAAAATACAAACGTAAATATATAGGTGTACTAAATAAATATTTATTGATATATAAAATAATAATAATAAGCGACAACAGGATTGTGCTAAAGTATAGAGAGACTAAGAAAAGAACACAGATTAAAGCACCAGGAAATGCTCCTTGACGGCGACTTTGAAAGCATTCAAAGTTTGAGCTCGTCTGATGGACTCGGGTAGGGAGTTCCAGAGACGAATGGCTTGAAGGGTAAATGATTGGCTATAGAATTTTGAGGTGTTCGGTGGAACGTAAAGCCGTAAATTGTCCGTCGAACGAAGGCGGCGATTGTGGGTGGAGGAAAGAAATTCAAAAAATAATTACTATTTATTTCTGAATGCTATCCATCATCAGTACACGACTTTGAAACGAAAACGGTGACGGGCTCACCAACTCTCACGTGCATATTTGTATATTTCGTAAAGTGAACGGTGTATGTTGTTTCAATCATTAAACTGTAAGGTTATGTATGTACATATTAGTTATGTATAATTTTTAACCGACTACAAAAAAGGAGTATATACATTAAATGGTCATCATCAACAGCACTACACGTTTCCACTGACTGGGAGTCTGTGTGTACAGGCCATTATCCATCACGCGGACGCAGTGCAGATTTGGTTAATCTGTGTCAAAATAATGAGTGTCCATATGACAGTCAGTGTTTTTAGCCGCTTCCGTATGCCATCGACTCAATTTGACGACTGCTTTCAATTAAAAACAAACGTGCCCGACTGTTTAACGTGTCCAACGAAGCATGGAAACACTTGTATGTTAACCGTTTGGTGTAGTGGTTAGCAACTCGGACCACTATACGAAAAGGTTGCGGGTTCGAATCCCGCTAGGGGCATAATGTTTGTGTAATGAATACGGACATGTGTACCCGAGTTATGGATGTTTTCATTAATAATAAGTATTTATTTTAAAAAAAAATATGTATTTATGTAGTATATCAACCATCTGGTATCCACAACACAATCCTATAGTTGCTTAAAGTGGAACTAGATAGCGCTGTGTGTATGTCTAAGGATATTTTTTTTATGCGCAAAGGGTTGGTATATTTTTTTATTTATTTATTAATAGTAGTGACCCATAATAGGACTGACCCCGTTAGACGTTATTTAAGGGTACCCATCCCGTACTCAGCCGTCACCGTGGTCTGAAAGCTTGGTAATTCATATCGTGAAATGCCCCAACTAGTTAACTAAGAGCCGGATATATAAGAACGAAGACATGACATATATGACAATTTCTTGATATTGTGAAATACATTTTGGTTCTTCCGTTATTTTAGAAATACTATTATAAACGAGAAAATTATACAATACTATTGTAAAACTGCATGCATTAGATAAGCTTTGAGGTAAAAATAATACGATTTTGCTTAAATCTACTGAGGCTCGCCGGTGAGGTTCCAATAAAGTATACGGGTATAAAATATAGAATTCGATTTTGACACAAAAAGTATAATAAAAGCATAGATTATGTACTGACAGGTATATTTAGAACATTCATGAAAAGTCATCGAACTATTTAGTTTGAGAGAATTACTGGTTTGCTAGCTCTTAAATAGAGAATGCGACTGCGCTATGAGTACTAGGTATAACTACATTTGGATGATATTTAGTTGGTTAACTGTCTGCAGTTGTAAAATATGGTAACATTTCGGACAAAGGGCAGTCAGTTTGGCCTGTTTATTACTGGCGCTGACAGCTGTATGAGCTGATAATATCATTGTGCATTCCGTTATCTCGGAACGGACCCTGGATTTGAGCCACGGCTTGGACTGCTCTCGGAAATATAATATACCTGTGTGCGAAGTGTAAGTTTTGTCTCGTTTTTAACTTTACCATCGCGTTCGCGTTTACGAAAAAAGTCCCTATGAAAAAAATCGTTTTGCAAACTATCCGCTAGAGGCGCTACACATTTCTCCATACAAATCTTCACGTAAACGTGAACGCGGTAGTAAAGTTAACTCGAAACAAAACTCACACTCCGCCCACTATATCATAAATTCCGCTAAGTAGAAACAGTGTGCCTCTCGTACTTATCTAGGCCCATATTAATAAACCATTCTCAAGATTGAGAACAGTCTTGTGACCGGTCTCAAGTAAACGTGTTGAGTAATAAACCGAACCTAGACCTTCTACTGAGATCGCGTGCTTCATCTCCGACCACATTGTTCCATCAGGTGAGATTGTGGTTAAAAGCGAATCCAGTCAATCATAAAAAAAAAGCACGTGCTTACGCAAGCAGTACTCACTTGAGTGTTTCACGTGTTAATAAACGGAACTCAAGACTATCATTCATTCGACGCTGAGGCAAATATTTGAGAAGTGATCTCAGCTGAGTAGACATCAAGATTGGTTTATAAATTAGCACGGAACTTGAGGTAGCGTCAACTTTTTAAGATGCATCTCGGGTGATACAGCTTCAAGACTTCTATTAATCAAGACTATTAATACGGGCCCTAAAGTATGATCGTTTTCAATTATATTTGTCGACTTCTGTTGTTTCCAATTGAAGGCAGTCATTAATCGTTCCATGGCCTTACAAGGTACTTGAAAATGCTGACCATCGGGTGGCCATAAAAACTCTCCAATTCGTAAAAGTCCCGCTTTGACATAAAATTTCAGTCGCTAGTCGGCTAATGATTTTAAATTAGTTCTACATATTTTATACCGCGACTGTTTCAGAAATCTGCTTTCCCCAGATAACAAAAACTTTAGAAGATATAAGTAGAAAGTCCTAGTGTCAGAAATGTCTACCAGAAAGCAAGGTGACGAATATAGTTCACCAACTGCAACGTTTTCATTTTAATGCGCCTGGATTTGCATTCTCTAATTACGAATTGTATCTAAGGCCTGCCACACACAAAACGATTGTCGTCGCGATTTATACGAGTCTGTAATTTTTATTTCAAACCCATGGTGTCTCTTTACAACAGTCTATGAACATAGAGTATTTCACGAAGCTCGGTTTGAAATTAGGCGGATTGTTTACATTGTATGTAGGAGCTTGGTGCGGGGTTACGTTTTTAAATCTAACTAACTACAGCAGATTTCATGTTACCCGCACATTGTGTGACATTATTTTTTGAGTCCCGTACCCAAAGGGTGCCAACGGGACCCTATTACTATACCTACGCCATTTAACCGCCTAGCCAATTTTTGGGAACTCGTAGTTTATGAACCTTTACGTGCGTTTATCTGCCGATACTGGTTTAAACTAGTACGTGATCTGTCTGTTTGTAAACGCTTTATTGTACAAAAGGAAGTATTGATATAGAGATGTTCTCTCTAATTTCGTCCCTTATTTAATGAATGGACACCTAATTATCTCGCTAAATTACTTTAAATTATATTGTGTCTCGTTCGCTGACTTGGCGATGTTAAGATCAAATTTCGCTTCTTTGAAAGGGCCTTTATTTACTTTTCATGTCATTTAGCTACATAAACATGGGCATGGACATTGTAAGCTGAATAAATGTTTTTTTTTTCTTTTTATTTCTTATATATACCTACAAAACCGCTCTTTGTTACTTTGTTCTTAAAATCGTGAGGCGCGAAGTCAGCCTTATCTTTATTTGGATTCAGTGAGTTCCATCCGTCTGTCTGAATGCGTCGTTCCACTCCCTCTGACGACTCAATGTTGGGGCGTGAACTAAGCTTAACAAATTTGGCTGAATTTATATTTTGTCTAGATTAATTGAAGTTGCAATTAGTTTGACAAACAAACTGTTTAAAGGGTTTAAAGAATGTTTATTAAAAGTTTAAATTCTCTTTCATCTTCTTTCTGTCAATAATAATAAGACAAATCTGTTTATAATTGAGAGAAAAGAGAGGTGATATAATTTAAAGTCTGTCTCTGTTAGACAGGTTTTTTAACCACTTGACCTAAATCACACCTGAAGGTGGAAGCGTACTGAGCCGGAAACCCCATCTTATTTGGGGGACTGGTTATCTAATCTTAGACAACCGGAACACGACAATGCTATTAACATTACTGTTTGGCGGCAGACTTAGATAAGATGGTGGTATCTAGCCAGGCGGACATTAAAATGCCCTACCAGCAACCAAACCGAGTTCTAAACATATATCCCGCTGGGGATCGAACCCGCGACCTCCGATTCATTAACCCCATGTTGTTTACATTGAGCCACGGAAGCGGTTAAAACAATTTTGAACCGGTTTTCAAATATTTTTTTTATTTTTAAATGCGTTTGCGAGATAGTGGTTATTTAGTCATATTTAATGGGAATCAGTTCTGCTATTTCAATAATATGACTTCTATAAATCTTTCGGGAATTTTCTAAAATTCTAATCAACGAGAGAAATGTACCTAAGAGTAAGTGGGCAATCGCAAATTGTTTGAAATATCCAAAATTCCATCCAATTGAACCTTAACAATTATAACAATGCGCTTTAAATTAACCGTAAAGCTATATTAATAAACATCAATCATATAACAACATTATTCCATAATATTATTTACATAAGTCGGTCTGCTTTTCATCATTTCAGTTCTAAAAGCCGAGTGAAATTAACTAACGTCAGAAACGAGAATATACGGCTTCATAAACACATAGTTCATGAGAAGCTCTCAGCGGTACCGTTTGATAGTCTGTTATATAAACTGTTTCATAAATCCTTGCATGTAGTTGTATAGGCAAAGTATATATCGTAGAAGTAAGCCCAGTAGGTTTTGACCGTCAATATCAAATACAAAAAAAAAATACAAAATTTATTTATTACCAAAAAAAAGTCTCTTTACAATTCTTATAATTTATACCTAAGTACTTAAAAACATTACACAAATAATATTATGTAGGTATACATAATAAAAAGAAATTGCAAAGCTCATATTACTGATGGACCCCGCACTAGGTTAAATCTGTATCGCGGGAGACCAACACACACTTGCCCGAGTAGAGGTGTATATAGTAAAAAGAGTTCACAAAATACAAATTCCTTTTCGTAAACACGGGTTTTTTTTTTATATACAGGATGTCCCTGGAAGTATGGATCAAATCGAACAGGGGCATGGGGAAGGTCATTCCCAAACTTTTTAACCCTATGAATGTCGGTGCCATTTTTGACGGTTCAAAAGTTATGATCAATTTTTTACATTTTCATATTATCGAATAGTGCTTATACAAAAAAATTTTTTAAAAGAAAACTAGCAAAGCTATCAGCTTAATTTTTTAATTAAAAATAATTTTTTTTTTTTTTTTTTTTTTTTTTCAGCTTAAGTTTGGGAATGACCTTCCCCATGCCCCTGTTCGATTTGATCCATACTTCCAGGGACACCCTGTATATGAGAGGGCGGCAAACGAGCATGCTGGTCACTTGATGAAAAAGTATAGTCCAGTAAGGACACACTTTTAAATTCCTATAATCTAAATAGTGATACTTTTGTGTTCTACGCCCGGTCATGCATGACTGGCTCAAACGCCAGCGAGATGTGAGCGCGCGCTCTGTGGGCTGCTCATACTTAGCAGAGCTCTGTATATGCTGGTTAATAGTGCTTAATGAGTTTTGTTTTCTTACCCACGATTGCCAGCGAGATGTGAGCGCGCGCTCAGTGGGCTGTTCATACTTAGCAGAGCTCTGTATATGCTGGTTAATAGTGCTTAATGAGTTTTGTTTTCTTACCCACGATTGCCAGCGAGATGAGAGCGCGCGCTCAGTGGGCTGCTCATACTTGGCAGAGCTCTGTATACGCTGGTTAATAGTGCTTAATGAGTTTTGTTTTCTTACCCACAATTTTCTATTCCTAACTAAATTGTTTATAATACGCTCGCAATAGTAACTAACAAATATTTTATGTAAAATTTCTCATGTAAGTGAATTGTAATTATTCTTTTGAGAAATAAATTTCTTTACTCACTAATCTTAAAGACAGAGATTTTTTGCACATGGATAGAGTAGCTGTCAGTGATAAAATAAAAATGTTTTCTAACAAAACGGTAGCTTGCTTTAGATTAGTATAGTTATTTAATAATAAAACATAGAATATTAGATTAAAATTACCACTGTGAATTTCATTACGTCGGAGAATATACTTAGAACTCGTGTAACTATTTTCAAAAGAATATATGTGAATAGGCACTTACTGAGATCGCGTGCTTCATCTCCGACCACATTGTCACTTTCCATCAGGCGAGATTGTGGTCAAACGCGAATCCAGTCAATCATATAAAAAAAATTATGAAAAATTTCACCGGGGGCAAATATCACGACTCAATAAACTATTTATAGAAAATATAAAGTAGCCATTGATATTTTTTTTGTATAACATTGTTTTATAGCATCTACAACGCAATGAAGTGTGTCACAGTGGTAACTTTATAAATAAATATCCTTGGACATAAACACACAATTGGAAATAAAAACACATGGCGCTGTGTGTATGTGTTAAGATATATATTTATTTATTTATTAAAATTTCAAATTGTAATATCAATTTTTCATCAAAATCTCAAAATAAAACACAATAAATCAACGAAACATCGGTGAGTTTCGTATCGTTTTTCACCATCGACCCTAAAAATTTTAATTTGTATATTTACATTTCTATGTTATTATAAAATCTTCAAATCGCAATAGCTTCATACGTAGTTAATACCACAGTATTTTTTTTATTACTACACAGTACTTGTTTAAATTTAGTCATACCGTTTTCTTGTTTTGAGACAGTTTTATCGTCGTCGTAATTTAGAGGAAGATAAGGCAGAATTATGCAACGTCTGTGGCGCGGAGCTGAACATCTTATCGTTTACTTGTCCAAAAAGCCCAAGCGTAGCGATTAGGGCAAATATGTGCACTTATAAAAAAACTAAAAAAAAAAGAGTAAAACACCCCGACTACAGTTAAATAAATAATAAAAAAAATAAAAAATACTTTATTGGTCATCGATCAGTGAGGCCTTTTGAGTCCCGCACAGGTACAGCCCTGTCGCACGGGGCATCTCAGATATACCATACAATCTAGTAGGTAAGGAAACTAAATTAAAAGAAATAAAAGATTATAATTAATTAATTAATTAATCCATTTCATCAATTAATTAATTAATTTAGTCAGAGGCCAGTTTATAACAAGGTGTAAATACCCGCAACACTAGTTTGCACTGTATCGTTGCAAGTATTTGCGTGTTGTCAGTCACGACCTCGCAACCAACACATCCGTCCAGTATAAAAGGGGAGCTAGGCCATAGTTGTCGTTTATGTTGTTTTAACCTGAGACTTCTAGTAGAAGTTAAATGTTATGCATTCAACCACAATAGATTAAGACGGATATGTTAGCTGCAATGACTTGAAATAAGTAAGTTGTAGGTGTTAAAAAGTCATAACAAAAATGAAAAAGAAAAACAAAGATAAAAAAAATAAAAAATAAAACAAAGGTACATACTGTAAATAGATGATTGAAATTAGAGTTCAATTTGTTGTTAAAGGTTGTGTATAGTGTGTTCATAGTGTAGACGGCGTGTGTTGTGTAAATATATGTAAATGTGTATGTAGGAATGTGTGCGGTTGTGTTTGCGTGAGTGTATAGAAGTTGTACATACAATACAGGAGACGTTACGAATTGTTCAGTTTATAATCTTGAATAGTGATTCCGAGTCGTCATAATTCAGGGTCAGTAAATGGTTAATCAAAGTAGTTTTACAGTTATGAGAGACTATGTTTCTGAGATTTAGGGTTGCATTTAATCTGTTGTATATAAAAGGGGCTTGAAAATATAAAAATCGTTGAGCAAATTTTGTTTTACATGAAGGGGTCCTATATACTTTATTTTGCCTATTAGTATTAAAATCTGGTGGAGATTTATGTTGATACAAAACCGATTTCAAAATGAACAGTTGTCTAATATTGAGAACTTTTGCTAGTTTATATAGTGTTTCAGTGGGAAACCGTATTTTTTTAAAAAGCAGTTATAAATACATTACGAAATAACATGGTTGGTGGTAGGGCATTTTAAACGTCCGCCTGGCTAGCTACCACCATCTTATCTAAATCTGCCGCCAAGCAGCAATGTTAATAGCATTGTTGTGTTCCGGTTGTCAGAGATAAGATAGCCAGTCCCCCAAATGTGTTTGGGTTTCCGGGTCAGTACGCTTCCACCTTCGACCTCATCTTCACTTAACATCAGGTGTGTTTGAGGTGAAGTACCAATCCGTTGTGCATAAAAAAAAATCGTTAATTTTAATGATTTTTTTGTTTGATAGGGATTATCACCAGGGTGACCCGATATAAATTTGGTAAAATTCTGATGATGCTCTCCGGAGATTTACTAATTTTTGGCGGTCCAATTATACAATACAATAGAATACAATACAATACAAATACACTTTATTGCACAAAAGGAGAACATACATTACAAAGCACAATACTGAAAAGAGTACAATTAGGCGGCCTTATCACTAAGAGTACAATTATATTGTGATCGATCGAACAATGTACTTATAAATCCCTTTGTAACCATTGTATGATGTTTACCGGAAACCGCTTAGCTATCCGGAAATCCGCAATCCCGAGAACGTCGGGATATTCCGTGACAACTGTCACGTGAGTTCACAAGCTAGCGGCGAATATTACACACAGTGAAAAGTACTCATGAACATAATAATTGCACCGCCAAAAATTGTCGAAATAACCGACTTCAGTAAAGTTCCACTCTCTATCTTCGGAGTGCATCATCAGATCTTAACGAGACCTCTTGGAAGCTTGGAGCATATCAATATATATAGAAGAAATACAGAACTAATTATCCAATGCATTTGTTATGCTGCAAGAAAATGGGCAACCAATAATGGGCAGTAGGGTAGAAGGCTCTCAAAAAATCTGCGATCACCAACCCGCCCCGTGACTAGGGAAGATGCAGATGGCGCCATGAGAGAGACTTATGTCGAGAAAAGAACACCTCAAAATCTAAACAAAATATACTCTTTTTTAACATGTGACGAAAAACGACAGATGATATATCTTCGACGGCATTATGCATGTGAAGTCGATTTTTATGAAAATAAAGATGAAAATAAAATATATCTAAGCTTTGCTGGTAGAAAACTCTATGGGGTTAAGCGTGTCTTTGTACATTTTATAAAGAATGCATATTTCTGTAACAATTTTGTGTACAATAAAGATATTAAGATAAAGATGGTATAGTACATGTGATGTATATTTAGCTAGAACCAATTGTATGACGACGACCTGTTTGGTGTAGTGGTTAGCAACTCTGACCACTACCAAAAGGTTCGATTTCGAATCCCCCTAGGGGCATATGTTTGTGTGATGAATACGGAAATGTGTACCCGAGTTATGGATATTTTAATTTATAATAAGTACTTATTTACAAAAAAATGTATTTATGTAGTATATCAACCATCTGGTATCCAAAGCACAAGCCTATGGTTGCTTACTGTGGAACTAGATGGCGATGTGTGTATGCCTAAGGATATTTATTTATTATTTATTTATTTATGAGCCCTTGCTCGACTCATACAGCTTGATAGATGATGTTGATATGATGATTCAGGAAAACAGGTAAACGTGATTATAATTATTTGATTTATTTATAAAAATGCTAACACTATGCTTACTGTATGACGGGCGAATGTGAACTGATTATGTACGAGTGAATGAAAAGCGTAATACTATGGAATTGTACACCAATAGAGACCTAATTATTTAATGTATTTCTTATCCTGTGAAATATGGTCAATCGCTAGGTATAGATAGACACACCGTTATTAGTCTTTGCTGATAAGCTGATGCTTTACACTTATCGCAACATTGTATAGTATAATGTGTTCTGGGACGCTGTACGACTTACTTCAGTTTAGAATGTGGTTGGAATGTGTATTACATTTTTATATAGAAAGCTATTTAATATAGTAAAAGTGTGGCTAAAAAATGTTGGGTTAACCCAAAACGTTAGAACACAAGAATGCACTTTAGAATAGGTACATAAATAAATGACATTGGTATAACGTGTTTGTTCACATTAGGTGTCTTTCCAAGACTGTTTTATGGTCTCATTTAACTACGAGTATAATGGGTAATAGAGTTACAAATCAACTTGACGGGGATAAGCACTTTCTAGAAAATTAACTTTGTTTTTCTTTACTTTCTTTCTTTAGGCGTGAAGTGAATTAATGAAGGTAAACAAACCATTTATTCCCTAATTCGACTATGGACGCTTCATTAGGATACCCAAAAAAAAAAGTCGAAAAAAATGTGTGATAAGGGACCTACAAAATTAAAAGTCAACTAAGAATAGGGGTGCGATATTTGGATAGTTATCTTTTGAATGCGCATAATTCTAAAAAATTACGGGGAATGGAGACTATACACTGGCAAACGCAGCATGGGACGGCATCTGATGAAGTCGTTGGACAGGCCGCTTCCAATCGACTGCTATGGAAGTCTATGGGGAGGAAGGACGTATTCGGCAGTGGACGTCCTGTTTATGATATGATTTATGACTTCAAAACATCGTATTTTCTTTTGATAAGTCATTTGATTTAATTCACTTAAATTTCACCTGCTATTCAACTGCTAAGCCTCAATACTACAGGATGAATTCGAATTCGTGTAATTTCCATTAACAGGTGAAGCCACTCTTGATTACGAACAACTTTCCATTAGGAACCATAGCCGAATTCGACCAAAACATTTTAATTTACACACAAAAGAAAAACATTCTGAAACCACCTTTAGTATGGAAGTCCAATATCTTTTTCCTAGTGGAAAGTTGTTTGTAACGAGGAGTGGAGTTCACCAGCCGCAAATTGTTGGCCACCACCAGTAAACAGGAATTACTCGTACACGAATGAAAGTTCACCTTCAGCACCATGGGGGGACTTCACATGCCTTTGAATTTTCCTCACGATGTTTTCCTTCAACGTTCAAGAGCAGTCGGATATATGCAACAAAAAAATTCAAATTTAAAAACTCATTGGTATATGGCGTGCCTGGGAATCAAACCCGAACCTCCCAAATTGGGTGACCGCGTCGTAACCGCTGAGCTACCGACGCTCTTGTAACCTTTCCCGGGCAAATGCGTGTGTCGGACCACGCGTATTGTAGGGTTCGGTACTTGCCCTCGAAAATGCGGAGCCCAATGCCCTCACCAACCGTTTACTAAAAGCCTCTGAGCTAAGCCTCGGACAGACAGACGAACGGATATAGGGAAACTACAAGGGTTCCTTGTTGACTACGGAATTAATAAGATGCAGCTGGACAAAGGCTAGACAGTGTGTGTCAACGCCATCAAACACACAACACCCGTCTTTTTCGCCGGGTGTCAATACAGGAAATATACCAGTGAAATAAGAGTATTACTAAATAAATAGCTAGTAATGTCATCCGCCGGGATTTGAAGGGTAGTGGGTAATCCCGATTATGAGAGCGGGACAGGAAGCCTGCTGGTTTAGGCCTAACCCCACATGATGGCCCCCTATGCGCCACCCTAAACGCGAAGGCGAATCCGTACATTATTCCCCGAGCCGAGTAAATACTAGAATGGCTGAGAACGAGCCGAACTTTGTTCGACGTGAGGAAGATAACACGTGTTTACTTTATTAAATAAAACTTTTTACCCGACTACAACGAAACCAGAAGGAGGGTATTGTATTCACTGTGTGTTTATGTATGTTACTACCTATAGACTAGGCGTCAGCCGATTTACACAAATGGGGTGTCGTTAGGTTAGTACTGGTCCCGGGAGTATATGTATAAGGTCATAATATGGTATATGTCGTCATAATAAATCCAATATGGCAGACGATTAAAGCTATTTTGTCACATTTGTAAGCAACTATTTATTCCCCATAGAAATGGATATCAATGGTCTCGATGAAAGAAAAACAGATGTCAATGTTTTATAAGATGTTTTTTGATAACTAAGGGCCGTATTGACGGGGCAGTCTCAGGATTGAGATCGAGTTTCACTCTCAATAATATATTATATATTTGATACTGTTCAAATTCAGATTAGACGGAAGAAATAGAATAATCTCAAGTATCATTCCATAAGTTTTTCTCAGTCTTGGGATAGTTTTATTAGTACGAGCCTTTTTTAATGTCTTGTTACACTTATATACAGCTTATATTTATATTTATGTGTGTGTGGTAAATGGTATTAATGGTATTATAAAAAAATGTCTAAATAATAACTGAAACACTTTAAAAAATATATAAAAACCCAACTATCGTTATCTACTGATAAAAAATGGAAACATACCAAAATAGCTCAATAAAATTATTACATACAATGTTCGTATAGGTATAAAGTTATCCGTTTAAAAATTAGCAAATAGAAATAGAACTATTTCCAATTTACCTAAACAGTTGAAATTTTAACCCATAAACTGATGCTGTAGACCGCACTGATACAAAATTTTGTATACGCGGTTATTTTTGATAATTAAACATGATTTTCGCGACGATCTGACACTGCAGCCACGATTGTCTCCCCAAGAGGGATCTCCTCTACGGTTAACAGCACGGATACGAAATTTTGCATACACATTAATATGTGATAATCACGATGGAGTATAAAAGCTTGTTTTTTTTTTTTTTTAAATCGGACACTTACACCAACGTCTAGTCCCAAACTAAGCAAAGCTTGTACTATGGATACTAGATAACGGATAAACATACATAAATATTTATATAAACCTCCACGACCCAGGAATAAATGTTCGTATTCATCACACAAACAGTTACCCCTCGCGGGATTGAAACCCGCAACCGTTGGTTTCGCTGATAGGGTCACTATCCACTACACCGATCGGTCGTCATTGATCGGTTTTAATGAAGAACTTATTTGATAACTTTTAGAAATGCAGTAAAACAATTGATAGTTCGGTACACTTATTCATATAAAGACATGTAGGTAGTATAATTAATTGTAAATGTATTAATTTGATGCTGGCTGTACGTAGCGACATTTATTTTGCAGACCATTTCGTTTACTTAACGAGAAATCCTGCATTTAGTCTCACTGAAAGCATTCTCCAAATTCAAACTAGCTTCCCAACAACCGTACCTAAAAGGACTGTAGGGGTACGCGAGCCGAGTAATTGGCTGCACCTACATACCTACCTGTAGAATACACAATTGTACTGTGAGTCGGTACTGTAATGTTGTATATTTCTAGAGGGATCTAATACCATAGGGCGGGTAAAAAAAAATCGAATTTGAATTATTGACAATGAAAATATGTGAAAAAGTAGAGTAGTTTGTTTTGTAGCGAAGGTTATGGATAGAAGAATTTAGAAAGATTTTTTTTTATGCGCGTCAGGTTCGTACTTGACCTCAATCACACCTGATGTTAAGTGAAGATTTTTATTACATAATAAATCGAGAGATCCAAATAGATTTAATCAAGCCAGGAAGGAAGCATAATGTGTATTACAAGTCAGTTTGTATGGGTATATGACATTTTATGTGTTTCATTGACCGACTCATGTCTTTTTGTAGGATTGAATTGGAAACTTAAATTTATTACAGGACTCAAAAGTAGGGTTGCCATCTACCCCGGTTTTATTTTATTTTATTTTATTAGGTACACCATCAGTATAACATATCACACTCTTATGATAGCTTACACAGTAGTTTTGTTCTGATAGGAATACCTATTACAGGCGTACACAACATTGATAACAAAGCTACATTAGTTACTTAAGTAGTAGCTACAATATATTATTTTAAAGTACTTAATTATTTAATTATAAATAAGGTACCTATTATGGTAATAATATTGTAGTCAGAATTACAATTTTTTTTTTTTTTTTTTATATGAGAGAGCGGCAAACGAGCATGCGGGTCACCTGATGGAAAGTAATCACCGCCGCCCATGGACACCCGCAACACCAAAAACAATAAACTAAATATTAAAGATTTTGTAAATTATGTATTAGAAAGAGAAGCTTTGAGGTACTTCAGTATTTTACTGGTAAAATTCAAGATTGGATCATGGAAGATATCAATATCCGTTGCTTCGCATACCGAATTGTAAGAACTACATATTCTTGTAAGAGGTGAAGAACAGCCGAGATTCGTTTTACTGTGGGCAACATGGAATGTTTTTTTGATAGCATACCTGGGGAGCTGATATGGAATTGAAAAATGTATGTGGTTTAAAATATGGTGACAGTCGATTTTGTTTGTTGATTTTGTTTTCAAAACAAAAAAGAATAAACTACCTATTCCCGGCGTACGACCAATCGTGAGTCTTTTATAGTCACCAGTCAATTATTATTTTACTTCAGCATCCTACTCCTTTCCGTACTTACATACCCTATTTCTTTCTTTAATTAAGGAGCGTCGGTAGCTCAGCGAAGACGCGATCTCCCAATTTGGGAGATCCGGGTTCGATTCCCAGGCAGGCCATAACAAATGAGTTTTTAAATTTAATTACGTCCATTTATCCGACTGCTCTTGGCTCAGCGGTTAAGGCGCGATCTCCCACTTTGGGAGGTCCCAAACGCTCCTTAAATTAAAGAAAGAAATAGGGTATGTATAGTACGGAAAGGAGTAAGATGTTGATGTAAAATAATAATTGACTGGTGACTATACACGACTCACGATTGGTCGTACATCCGACTGCTCCTAAATGGTGAAGGAAAACATCGCGAGGAAACCTGCGTGCCTGAGAAATTAAAATGCTAAGGCACGTGAAGTCCCCATTGGGCCAGCCTGGTGGACTATGGCCCATACTCCCTCATTATACGAGGGAAGGCCGTACTGCAGTGGTATGTTTACGGGCTGAGATGATAATGCGGCATTAATATGAAGTCCACGGTAGCAATAGTCAGTAGGGCACCGTCTACCGAGTACCACTATAAATCCTAGCTTATAGAACTTACAGTGGGAGGAGTAAGGAGGTGGGATCTACCAAAGCAGTGAATAAAACTAAAGCATTCTCTTGTAGAAATTGTTAGAAAACAAGGTGGCCTTATAATAAGCCAACTTCCCTGACAAACCGAATGTTAAATTAGGTATCTTAAATACAAAGCTAAATTAGATCCAAGATTAGAGCACGTGCTCTTAGGTGCTTTAAGGTATCAATTATTCTGTTTGACGTCTTACGGTTATTGCTGTGCTGTTGTTCATTATTAGCCCAGTAAGATACGTAAAATTTGGGATGTTACTTCCTATAACCTTAACGTTAGTAATTTTTTGCATTTTTGAAGCTTTACAGTTCAGTACAATTTAATATCTAACTAATGTTATAAATGTGAAAGTTTTGATGTTTGTTTGTTCGTTGCTCAATCACAGCGAAACGGATGAACTGATTTGGATGAAATTTGATATATCGGTCGAACATACCCGGGAATAAAACATAGGATAATTTTTATCCCGATAAAGTGGTGGGGCCCGCGGGATAAACAAATTTCCGCGATACAGTTACTCCACGCATGCGAAGTTGCGGGCGGAAAGCTAGTAGTAAATAAAACTTTAGGCTTAGGCCATAGATGGCAAGAAGTTTTTTTTATACACAACGGGTTGGTACTTGACCTCAATCACACCTGATGTTAAGTGAAGATGATGTCGAAGGTGGAAGCGTATTGACCCGGAAACCCCAACACATTTGGGGGACTGGCTATCTTATCTCTGACAACCGGAACACAATAATGCTATTAACATTGCTGCTTGGCGGCAGAGTTAGATAAGATGGTGGTAGCTAGCCAGGCGGACATTTAAAATGCCCTACCACCAACCAAACCAAGTACTTAAACATGTACCCCGCTAGGGATCGAACCAGCGACCTCCGAATTGCCTCCTTCGAATTTATATGTAAAATATTGCAATATTAATTATTCCTTGTCTTTTTTAATATACTATAATATACTATAATCAAACAAGATAAAGATGTTTCGCGCACGGTTATCGAAAACATACGCAACGATGTCAAATATCATGGAAATAATAAATAAAAATATATCATGTTACATAAATATCGCAGCGTAGAGTTGTTGGTATTGACAGAGGCTTAAAAACCCACATCTCTCGAATTAAGCGAAATAATGAGGAGGCTCGTAAAAATGTGAGCCCATAAAGCAAATTATTTCGAAAATGCGGCCCTTTTCGGCGGTTCTTTATATTTTACAAGCCTGTGTAGCTATACGAGTAGGTAGGTATAGGTATACGTTTGAGGTATCATTGCCTTTTAAATTAAGATAAATATTGCTCCAGGCTCGCGAATCTCACTTCCGCGATATAATCTCTAATTTTAAATGACTAGTGAAAATGTCCCAAAAATCTCTACAACATGAAATAATAGTATAATAAAGCTTGCAATAGAAAGTGCAATACACATAGTCCTGATTGTCTTATCATCCACCGGAATAGTCTCCAAAACTTTAAAAATAGCCTAAACATTTCAACATTCTACAAAAAGCCACGATATTCATCCCTATCACAATTACCAGATAGTTTTTGTCCTTGTCCATCATCACCTCATCAGCTGAACCCACCACACTTGGTTAATACCTGTCTGGTAATTTCCTTCTTCACTCTAACTTGAAGAGATACCTATATAAAAATAATATAATAAATAATCGTTTTTTTTCCTTGGTATCTAAAAATATTGAAACTCAAAAGTGCTTTATTTTGTACGTACACAGGCTACACTTAAAACGTTAGATTTAACATTTTTTAATCTATTGCTTGGTCAATTTACCCCGAGAAGAACAATCGAAAAACTCGAGGGGTTGCTCTTTTAAAACAGGTTTTTATATTGTCTACGGGGACATTAAATAAATAATAGAAAATAAAAATTTTGATATATATTGTTAAAAAAGGATAGGTATAGAATTTTGGACACGTTATATGGATGCGTACGCGCGCCATGGTGTCTGAAGTCAAAAGGGGGGCGATCGGTAGACATCGCTGTGCGAGTGGGGTCCACGCCCCGCGTCCCCTCTAAACCGGTCGCGAGCCATATTGTAATAACAAAAAGGTACATATAGTATAAATATGACTATCAATCAATCAATTAACCAAATACACACACAAATCCGCAATCCGCATTGGGCCATCCGCATTACCCATACCGAGAGATGGGAGTGCCCATTGCTAGGAATCTGTACGCCAATAGTACGTTTAAGGCTGCACATTACAGATGAAATACACAATGAACATTATTTTTGGATTTTGACATATTTTCATTATCATATCACAGATGTGACTGCTGTTATTGGACAGTTATTGGTTATATTTATATTGTTTGGTTTGTGTAGCAGCACATTGTAAAATTGTATAATGATGTGGATGCACTTATTATGTAAACTTCATAATTTGTAAGCTCTGTGAAATACTATTTTACTAGCCTCATGTATAGTGTCATGGACTGTCTATATACATAATAGCCACAGAAACTGTTAATAATGTAACTATGTAGGTACACTGTTGTTAACTGTCCTAAATAAATAAAATAAAATAGAGAACTTCCCTTTTTGAAATCGGTTTAAATGGAAAAACATTTATAATTATTCGCAATGTTTGTGAAAGTGTAATTCAAAGGACATATATTTACATTACCTGTGACCTATATGAGCGTAATCCCATTTGTATGGGCTTTGTGAATACTTTATGATGTCGTCGAAGCTTAACGTAAGCTCTTTTAGTGAATGGTCTGTAATAAATCCGGAGACAGACCGAGGGCAGACGGCCCCTTCAGTCAAAATTAATATCCTTTCAGATTTCAAGAAATTTCAGCTTAGTCCGGATGAGGTTTTCATATTCATTGCCTCATTAGCAATCCCGGTAGCTCTGCTGGATCGTCCAACAAAAAGTCACTAAGTTATGAGCAGGTATGGGTTCGATCCTGGGTATTATATATAAATCACATCATCCCCATCACTAAATAGTATTAAAGAAAGTCGCTGTCTGCTTATCTTTTTCTTCGATTCGGAATCGAAACTTTACGTCCATGTTCACTCAACAGTCCGCGGTTACACCTGTAACCAAAAAAAAATACCAGTCTACTGTCCGCGGTTACAACAGTAATCAAAGCGTGCTACCTTCATACGGTTGGAAAGAATTCCTCCTATTATCTGTAGTTGAAACTGTTTCGGGTAAGAAAAATTCATTGTGACCACTAATAAATTATCTTACGACATATTATTATGTCCATAAAGGGTATGCATAATTATTACAGGTTGTAGCGATATTTCGAGTTTAAATTCAATATCAATTTCCATGGTTTTTTTCATATGTATATATTAAGCAGTTTTAGCGTCTTCCTGATAATTTTACGTTTTGCCTAACGAATAATAATAGTGAATATGAATTATATTTCATTATTCATACACTTTTCTGATAGAAATACATAGGATTTGATAAGGGATGCTATAAACTTCAACATGTTCCGCAGGCTTTCGTCCTTGAGTGGGTTGAAGGCCGTGTCAAAATTATTGTGGAGGAGGTAGTTTGTTTCGGTTTATTTTGCTATAAAAAATTAACTATATAGAGGCATCTTGGTGTCTTTACAGAGAAAATTAGTCACACAATCAAATTCACATGGCTATAGACTGATTAGTAGGTATGTACTATTCTACCTGGCGTAATTCATTCTGTAACTTGATGCAAGGATGCCAGTTTATCAATTACATTTACGTAATTAATTTGTTTGAAAAAATAACTATCTTTTTTTTAACATAAATCGACTAAAGTTATTGTATCGAGGTACCTAACCACCTGTTACAAGGAATGTTTATTTATTTATTTATTTATTTATTCGTAATCTGATACGCCGCACAGAACTCAGGTCAAAATCAAACCTGGCAAATACCTTTGAATGGAAACGGACTACGCTTTTTATCCTCGTACTCGGTCAGCTACTTACCTATGACATTGGCGTTTTGTATGAAGAATTTCATTAAGACTGTTTTCTCCATACAAACATTTTTGATTTTTTTTTGGGAACGGCAAATCCAAATTTAGCTAAACTTTGTGTGTATTATCGGATAAAATTAAGTTAAGTATAGGCAGCGTTAATTTTTAAAAGTACCCAACCGCTTTATAAAAGTTTCAGTGAATCTAAGAAATGATTATGGGAAGGAAATGGAAAGAGCTCTGTTAATTTTTTTTTATTATGTGATTCAGCCCAGAAATTAAAAAATATTTCATGTGAAACCTTGAAATAATATTCCATTTTCCAAATAAAAAACAAATTTGGATATAGCTTTGAAAATTGCAGGAATCGGTACATATGATTAACGAAGAAAAAAAACTCCCATTTCATAGGTAAAGACCCAATGTTTATATGTCTGAGCTGTGTGCACACATTACACAGGGTACTTTTGTCATTATAGCATCGCTTCTAGTATATTCCACATCTTGGCAGAGCTGATCTCGAGTTGACCCCTCGCCGACCTAGTTGCCCGGACTCACACACTTGTGCATTTGTCATGCTAATGTAAATGATCGAGCCGTTGAGGCAGGGGTTAATATTGTATTAATAATTAATGCATATTCAATCAACCTTAAATGTAATGTTCTCAAATTTCAATAACAATTTCAAAGATTAATTTGGGCCAGGGCATGTACGACGACCTGCCCCCCGACCGCCTAACTCAATTGCTTTGGAAATTGCTATCGTTTATGACGTCAATGCACTGTCCGTCCTTGTCATATCGTAACACAATGACAAAGACGGACAGTACTTTGCTATCGCTCTAGCTATAGCTTTGAGTTAGGCGGTAGAGCCCCAGTTTGGTGTAGTGGTTAGAAACTCTGACCACTATATCAAAAGGTCGCGGGTCCTAATTCCGCCTTTTTTTTATGAATGACTGGAATCGTGTGTACCCGAGTTGTGGATGTTTTCAGTTATAATAAGTATTTATTTACAAAAAAAAATGTATTTATGTAGCATATCAACCGTCTGGTATCCACAACACGAGTCTAATGTGGAACTAGATAGCATTGTGTATAATGTTCAAGGGTTTTTTTTTATGTAGATGATGATAATGGATATAATAATTATAATAAAAATTTATATTTCTGACAGTATACAAGTCCATAATTTAAAAATTGAAATTGAAATGACATATTAAACTTAAAATTATAAATGGAAATTACAAATGATATGAATTTAAAATTACAATTTACAAAATATCCAACAGGTACACATTATGATTAAAAAATTTAAAATTGCTGTGTGTAAGTAATACCATACAAATATCAACACACATTGCACACTGTTCTACTAGTAAAAGGAGTCTGACAATAAAAAATCAAAAACTAGACAAAGTATCTCATTGATATAGGCTGGAGTCGGCAATCGCGTAAGCTTTAATTAAATATCTTGGGAACTGTTAAACCGATTTCAATTAATCGTGGACTATTGCGCAAACAAACACTAACTTTCGAAAATAACCGTTTTCAAATCGATTCAACCGTTTTGCTATTACAGTGCCACAGACAGATTCTAAGGTTCCAAACAAGTAACACCTCTCTTTGCATCGATGGCTAATATAAGAAAGGCTTTTGCAGTATTGTGATTCTAAGTAATATTATAAATTTACCAAATCACTCGCAAAAGGTAAGTGGGCCACATCTACGACAATAATATATATATGTGTGTATTAGGCTAAGTGTAGTGACGTAAGTTAGAATAAGTTATTTATTTAATTTATTTATTGCTCATTTTTTAACACTCATGAAAACAAACACGTCGATGGGACTTTCCTTATACCTGTAACAAGAAGTCCCGCTCTTCCATAAGATACGGTTTTAGCTTAATATTAAATACTAAATGTTAAATACAAGACAATGCATTATTGAACACTAGCTTCCGCTCGCGGCTTCGTCTGCGTGGAATAACTATATCGTGGAAATATGTATATCCCGCGGGAACTATTCAATTTATCTGAATAAAAAATATCCTGCCTTAATTCCACCCATATACCAAATTTCATCCAAATCCGTGCAACCTTTTTGCCGTGATTGAGCAACAAACAGATAAACAAATAAACATCTAAACGTTCGCATTTATAAAATATTATAAAACGAAGGGTTCGGGAGATTTTAACAGAAAGCTATAGTATATCGATGTATTAATTAATATAATTAATAAGTTAAGATTTCAACAGAAAACACTCAAAGTATCTCTCAAAAATCTCCCGATCCCTCACCTACAATATAACACTTTCAATGGAGTTTAAACTTTCAAAAGAACTACAACATAACACTTTCAATGGAGTTTAAACTTTCAAAAGAACTCTAAAGTTTTCTTTTACAAACCTGCTGTAACTTCCCTGTCCTCGTATTCAAGTTTCAGTAAATATAAACGTGAGGTTGCATACAAAATTTAAAGGAGCCTTTCAGAGTAGTACAACGTAAGTCACGCCTGTTTAAAGGAGCCTTTCAGAGTAGTACTACCTAAGTCACGCCTGCTTCCCGTAAATAGATCCATGGGGATGATGAAAACATTCCGTGAGTGAGGAGTCGTAGGCAAAAGTTAGTTGCTAGTAAAATCTAATGGAAATGTAATTCACAAGATTCAAATAAAGATATACATGGCTAAACTTTGATCCTTTTAAAAGAGTTTTATAGCTTTATAAGTAAAATTTCAATCAAACAGGGCATTGATTCTGTAAGCTTGTTATCTGTGGTAAGAGTTCCAGTGGTCATGGAGTTTAAGTTGTAACCGTAGAGTTCATAGTCGTTTGCGATCTCACCATGAATTACGATGTGAATTGTGCCTTATACATACGAGATAAATGTAGCCCGGTGTACTCGCATCTTGACCTTTCTCAAATTTAGGATTCTATACAAAATTGTTAAGCTAGGTATAAGTAGAAGATGAGTTATTTTCGAATATAGGTTACGTATGAGGGTGGTATATTCTGTAACAGAAAAAACGGTCTATAAATAAATAAAAGATAAAAAAAATACTTAACAAAGCACGCTAACTAAACACCTTGCATGGGTTAAGAGATATTGCTGTAGTAAGAGCTTATATCGTTGGCGGCTAAAGGGCTTATTACACCATTCTTTTTCTAACTTTAGTCCGAACCGAGATATTTGAGTTTGATTTTACAGCACACATTAATAGTATATTATCATCAAATTAAAATAATTAAGTGAATTATCACTTAATCATTTTATCACTGGTGAGAAAATGTTTCTTGCTTACAGATGTCCCACATTGTTGTGAAGGTTTTTACAGAAAAGTAAGATACTAATAAAAGTATTTAAACCAAATCCGGTTGGATTTCAGTACTAATTCAAGAAGTAATAGGACTCTATTATTAATGATGATTATGAAATGACTCCGGCTTGACGTAACTGTAGTCTTAGGCCTGTATTAATAAACCGTTCTCAAGATTGAGATGACCTTAATTTGACGCTTGAGAATCTATTGCATATTAAAACAGTATAAAAAAAATTGTATTGAGACTGAGACGCGATCAATCTCAAGATCGATTTATTAATACGGCCCTTAAAGACTCATTCCGGATATATTCATAAAAATATCTTGGTCCTTTACAAAATTAACGTTTGATTACTGACCAACTTAAAATAAATTACAGAAATGTAAATGAGAACAATGTTACGTTTATTCACAGACATAGTTTATTCGGGTTCAGCAGTTCCTCTATGAATTATGATATGAAAATTGCGTTCTTCCACCGCCTTCATCGTGCATATTTATTTTCACATGACCAAGTCATAACAATACATGATTGATGATTATTGATGTAAATAAAGCTTTATGTAAATTGAAAAAGCTTTTTGACATAATGTACATTATTTGTAACCTTGTGGCCTTGTTGGGGTTTGGCCCATGGGGCAAATATCCGTAGGTTGGCCCAACAAAAATTGTAACACTAATTATTTAAAAAAAGAGTTGGTAGCCCCTACATTTCTGGCACATTTTTCTCTGGGGAACAACCTTGTTAATATTGACGCTTGACGCTTAATAATTGACGACCTGTTTGGTGTAGTGGTTAGCAACTCTGTCCACTATACCAAAATGTTGCGGGTTCGAATCCCGCTGGAAGCATATGTTTGTGTGATGAATACGGACATGTGTACCCGAGTTATGGACTTTTTCATTTATAATAAGTATTTATTTACATAAATGTATTTATGTAGTATATCAACCATCTGGTATCCATAACACAAGCCTATAGTTGCTTAGTGTGGAACTAGATGGCACTGTGAGTATGTCTAAGGAAGGAAGGAAGGATAATATCATGTATTTTAAAGGAAAAAATTGAAAGTTTAAAAACCGAAACCCTTCCAGGAAAATGTTTTGTTAACCAAACAAAACTAAACATGACATTGTAATTTTTAAAAATATATTATTTATTTAGGATACGTATGCCATCATTCTACTTCAAACATAAAAGAAAATTTGTTCTAAAATATAATAAAAATCCTCTCAAAACTCACAGATAGAGAATATTATACAAAATAAATGAAAAAGTCGTGTGTGTGTGTGTGTGTGGTTGGTTGTTTTAAACCACTTTGACGATAAAAATTCTGTATACTTTTTCAAAGTTATATATATGTTAGTTCAGCGATCTAAAACATTGTTACAATTAGAGGAGACTATATTGAAAAGTAATGTGGGTTTTATTTAATTTCTACTTCTACATTTATTATTTATTCTTTTTCTGTATTTATTATGGGACTGGGATGGGATTCAAAATAAAAAGACTATCTATATAAATTAATAAAAACAGATTTTTATCAAATGGTATGAGCGTAGGTATTGTACAAACTCCTTTACAACAATTAATTATATACAATTAAGAAAATGTAGAATGGGCAAAGGAATTCACGAAACAAAAACGACGTCGCTCGCGATCGGAAGTCAAATTAAGCTTTATTGCCATTTTATTTCACATTACGTTCTTTTTAATAGGTACCTACCTCTTTCGTATTTAATTAAAACCTGGCTCTGTTATTATTTGTTCAAAAAAGCGCATCGTTTCCAGAGATAGACTAAACGAAATGATATTTCTGAATATTATTTGAGTTAGTAAAAGGACATGATAACGAATTGGTAAAGTAGTTGGAAACCCTGAATGCTATAGCAAAAGGTTATGATTCGAATCCCGCTAAGGGCATTGTTTGTATGATGAATTTGTATGATGAAAAAACACGTGTACTCGAATTATAGATTATTCATCTATCTCGATCATTTACAATTCGATCATTTAAAAAATATGTATTTACAAAAAATATGTATTTTTGTAGTATATCAACCATTTGATATGAATAATTAACTGGGCTTAATGTGTTCGAGGATATTATTTATTCTGTTTCGGGTCATTATTTGAAAACCGTCCAAAGAGAAAAATACGTCGAACAGGAAAAAGGAAATACAAAATCTAAATAGTTTATAAAAGTTATGTGAAAATGTAATTGAATGAATTTTGTAAATTGTAGTTTCCTCGCGATGTTTTCCATCACCGTTTCCTTTCTTTTTATTCCGAAAGTAATGTATATTTTGAAAATATATTGATTATTACTTAATGTTTCGTGATTCTGCATATAGTATTTACGTAATGCCAGTACTAACTTTCGATTTCATTTCGTATCGTATTTTCGAAACCCATGATCACTAGTATCCTGTATTTTATTGCGTAATTAATACAAAGTAATACTTAGCCATTATTACGAAGTCGGCAAATCGATGGTTTGTGATGCACGGCGTTGATGTTGATACCGAGTCCTTTTCAGTCCAGAAGATTCAAGGCAACTTCCAATGCCCGCTACATTGTTTCGGTTTCGGGGATATGACATTCCCCTGTGTCATATCCTCGAAACGGCAGCAGTAGGACGGATGGTCGTAGGAATGGACAGGTTCTCGAGTGGCGACGACGCACCGAAAAACGCAGTGTGGGCAAGCCCCCCGCGAGGTGGACCGACGATTTGTTAAAGATCGCGTGAAGCCGCTGGATGCGGGTTGCGCAGGACCGATCTTTGTGGAAGGCCTTTGTGCGGTGGTAGACGTCTTCCGGCTGATGATGATGAATACTAAGTCATTGTTGATTAAACAGAGCTGATACTCTATATATTATTTTGTATAGCGGCAATATTCTTTTAATTACTAGTTTTATTATTATTATTACTTATATTTCATCTCTTTGCAAATTCAGGCGTTATTAGATCTGAACCATTGTATTTATATTTATATTGATACTAGCAGCACCATATTTTAGTTGCACTAGTCGATTAATCATTTCCCAAACAGTGAACTTCTTTCTATTTATCTTTGTGCTTCAAGGGAAGTTTATTTATATATATATATTAAGATATATATCAGTTTTATGTCACATAACAAGTATATTTATGTATTTATTTAATTTACATAGCACATGTTTATTCCTAATGTCCTGTCTTTATGCAACTAGCGACGGTAACTCGTCTGCTCTGGGTGCGACAGTAAACCAGCGCTGAGCTCTTATAAGTTCAGCATATAGCTGAGTCGTTTCCCTTTCGCTGCTGCGACACTTATCTGAGTGTTCTGTTATTTTATTTGCCTAACAATTGTTGTATATGTGTCGAAGTGGCGAATAAACAGTTTCTTTCTTTCTTTCTTTTTTCTGATACTATGACAGGCGGTCTCATCGAACATGAGGGGTTAAGGTTGAAATACTGCCGTTTGCGCCCATTGTGGAAGGTTAAAAATGGCATCCGTATTCACATTGGCTATTTTGCTTGGCATGAATAGATGGCGTGGATATTGGAATAGCGGGCTGTAAGTTATGACGATATTGGTATACGCTGTATACGCTTTTATAACCTTATACCTGAGAGTGTCATTAATCTACATAAGAAATAATTTAAAGCGCATGTCAAAACAACATTAAAAAAAGGTTATTACAAAATTAGTGATTTAGTACAAAAACGCTTAGCGCCCAAAAATGATAACACCCTGACTGACAGCAATAGAATTAAATTCGACATTCAGCAAATGATATCATGTATCTTACGTTGAAATAGCTTGAAGTTTGAACTTTGATGGAGAGCAGAAAAGCATCTTCTGCGGGAACCGGTTGGAAACGACCATGTAGGTATTAGTACTGAAAGCCATGATATTTTAATTACACGATAAAATTTAAATTCTATGGTCTACCTATATACGAAATTTCATCCAAATCCGTTCATCCGTTTCGCCGTGATTGAGTAACAAATAAACAAACATTCAAACTCTCGCATTTATAATATTAGTTAGATACTTACCATCTGTCGATTTTCAAATTCTTAGATAGGTGTAGACTGAAGTACTCATTTACTTTAGGGTAGAAACCAAAGGTTTCCTATTAATGTAATGAAGTATGTTTAATACTTGGTTTGGTTAGTGGTAGAGAATTTTAAATGTCCGTCTGACTAGCCACCACCATGTTAGCTAAGTCTTTTTTTTTTGTGGTTATCTGGATATGCGTTTGACCACACTCGCACCTGATGGGAAGTGACGATGTGGCCGAAGATGAAGCATGTTCGGTATGTTAACTATATACGGGTGGAATCCCTTCCCGCGCCTAGTAGTCCGAAGATGAAATGGCGATGGTGGAATAAGATTGTGTAATTCCAACGCACACTCACCGAAGTGCATCCTGTAAAAGACTGAGAGACAGGCGACCCTGCGACGGTATTCGAGGCTCTGCAATTTAGCAGTGATCGAATGGTCACCAATGTCTTTTTTTTTTTTTTTATGCACGACGGGTTCGCACTTGACCTCAATCACACCTGATGTTAAGTGTAGATGAGTTCGAAGGTGGAAGCATACTGTCTGCCGCCAAGGAGCAATGTTGTCATTGTCAGACTATTGATAGCCAGTTTCCCAAGTAAGTTGGAGGTTCCGAGGAAGCGCGAATCCACCTACGACCTCATTTTCACTTAACATCAAGTGTGATTAGGTCAAGAGCTAACCCGTTGTGCATAAGAGAAACACATTTAATTTTATAATTCTAGCACCATAGCATCAATAACTCCCGGTACAACCTACAGCGCCAGCCCCCGTAGCATGACAGGCGCGATAAACGTTTATGTCGGGCTAGATAATATTTGTTCTGCTCATTCACTTGGACGAAATATACAAATTGTATCAGTTGTTCTTAGCGTCTGGCTGTAACTGTTTGGTTTTTATAAATTTCCACTAAAACAATTCATAGCTCTGCCTCAAAGATCTTATTTCGTGAAACAACAATTTTATCATCTCTTGCTACGAGCAACATGGCCAAGTTTGATTAATAATTCAACTTGCCACAACAGCTTACATACAGCTTCATTTATCAACAACAAACAGAAATATCGCGTAATAATAATTCATTGCTCGTTTTCTTTATTATGAATCTAAAGTTAACGAAATACAGAACGTAAGGTACATCAAAATTTTGAGTCGTACCGTAAAACAGAGACACTGAAGAGCGTGTATCAGTATAAGGGCAGGGTACACTGCCCCTTGATTTAATATTCAGTAATCTAATTAAACAGAATTGCCTACTCTATACGGTGTACCTGACTGTCTAAACTTGATAAGGAAAGACCACGAAGCGAGAATTGAAAATAAACTTTGCTTCATTGTAGTGAAAGACGATTTCAAAGTGGTAGAGGAGGTAGAACAAAAGCAAGTTACTTGTCATTTGGTAGTTTGTGAATAGAACTATCAACGCGAAAAGTTATTACCATTTCGGACTAAATTAGTAGGTTAATGACTTGGCTCCATAAACAAATTGTTATTACTAGCTAAGTCTGAAATTGACTATACAATAAATTGTGGTAGGTAGGTACGTATTTGTGACAAACGTAGCATTTTCTTACAGGTTGGAAATGTTAAGTGAGTCAATGTTGGGTCGCCAACATTGTTCATCCGAACATACTTGAGACATCACAAAATTTCATAATCTACAGGGTTATTTTGAAATCACTGTAGATCTTTATTTGCACCATAAAAACGAACAACTTTTAGTTCTATGACTAAATCTGCATCCGACGCAAAATGAGGGGTGTTATACGTTTGACCGCTATGTGTGAGTGTGTGTCTGTGTGCCACAGGCACCGTAGCTCTTGAACGGGTGAACCGATTTGGATACGGGTTTTTTTCATTGAAAGCAGGTTCTCTAGAAGTGGTTCTTAGAGATGTTTTATTAAAATCGGTTCAGCCGTTTTTTTTTTTTTTTTTTAATTAGAATGGGATCGCTCTTGACCTTAATCTGGACTAATGCCGAGATAAGGTCTACGATGGAACGAGCTTTCCCAGAAGATGCCTATTTAACCTGACTTTAAAGAGCTGCGGGTTATATGCGATTGGAAACACAGACGGAGGCAATGCGTTTCGACGATATTTACCTGTTAACACAGTTGGCTTGATCTATCTAGATGTTCTAATTTAATTATAACCGTATATAACAAAAGAATTCAACAATTAGGAAAAAAATTATTTCCAACGAAATCCACGGGTGTCATGTGTTTGACGGCGTTGCGTGTGTGTCCAGTCTGGATGTATCTCAGTAATGAGTGCTCTGATTTGAGTGCGATTTTCTAATCTTAAAGACTACACGAGGGGACAGGTTCTTAGCAATTTTTGATGAAAATCGGTATATAAAGCTATTTAACTTTTAACACAGTTGGTTTTGGATTTGGGTGATATTAAGTAAATTTTTAAAGTAAATATCCTTAGACGTACACACAGCGTCATCTAGTTCCACAGTAAGCAACTATAGGCTTGTGTTGTGGACACCAGATGGTTGATATACTACATAAATACATTTTTTTTGTAAATAAATACTTATTGTAAATGAAAACATCCATAACTCGACTACACATGTCCGTATTCATCACACAAACATATACCCCTAGCGGGATTCGAACGCGCAACTTTTTGGTATACTGGTCAGAGTTGCTAACCACTACACCAAACAGGTAGTCTGATATAATTGTCAGTTTTCTCTGGGTTTTTTCTAAATTTTCAAATTATTGTTATTAATAATACGCATTCCGCTTTTATTTAGACGTTTAATAATTCGATTTTAGTTAATTGTTTTTTACATTTATGACATAAGTTGGAATATTTTGGAAGTAATAACCGTCGACATTAACCAGCGTATTAGTAAGATGGTAGTGCGCAGGGCACATAGCTCAAAGAACTGATGACCAGTGGAGCATTGGGGTTCTGGACTGGAGACCACGCACCGCAAACGTAGAGTAAGAGTAGAGATGTGGACGGACGACCTAATAAAGGTCGCGGGACATTGTTGGATACAAGCCGCTTCAAACCGGTCGCGTTTTATTTATTTATTTTTGTTTTATTTGTTTAAGTACAGTAACAGATAACAGATTAACAACTTAAAGAGGTATCACTGACATTTGTATCTATATAAATCTGAAATCCTTTTATAACTATACATAACAGGATTTTAAAAATCTTATAATAAAAAATAGTTAGGCTGCATGCAAATAAACTTAAACATCCAACAAGACGAATTCAAAACGAAAAAAAGTATAATTATTAATAAAGGATAAGTGAATTCCTATATGAGGCAAGGGAACCACAAAAGGGATCCACATTAGAACTGAGGTTGTTATAGGCCTTACACATTCTACATAGAGGGCTATTTTGGGAAACGTTGTTATTGGATGTCGGTACAGAGAATAATTGTTTATTGCGCATAGACCGAGTTGGTATTTTAAAGTGTAATTGCTCCGGCAACTGTTCGCCGAGAAACCCATTAACTACCCTATGCAGGATACACAGGTCAGAGATCCACCTCCGTTTCTCTAAGGACAATAAGTTGAATTTATGCAATCGGTCCTCGTAATCAGGTATTCTCCTTCTAAGTCCCAATCTCCCACACAAACTACGCAGAAAGCGACGCTGAACAGATTCGAGTCTATCTGTATGTATATTGTATTGGAAATCCTTTTTACCCGACGGCCCAAAAAGGTGGGTAATGTTTTTCGAGTATATGAATGAATGTAAGTATGTATGTATATCCTACTGCTTAAACGGCTTGACCTGTTTCGAAGTGCATGCATGATGCGTTAGACTCGTCTTGATACCTGGAATATCATAGCATACATTTTAACTGGCATCCGCAAAATTAAAATAAGACCGCCTTTGTACACTTCATCATGTATGTTAAATGTTCTTTGTATTTTATTTTTGTGTGCAATAAAGAATTTAATAATAATAATAATAATAAAATATGCTGTCGAGTTTTTTGATTTTTAAATACCTAAACAGGTGCCTATTTAATTTTATTTTTCTTAAATATCTACCAGATTTTTTTACCGACTAAATATAATTACAGTTGGTAGGTATATGATGGATGACTTTATACGATTGATAATTTTCACGACCGATTGGTGTAGTGGAAAGTGACCCTGTCAGCGAAACCAACGGTTGCGGGTTCGAATCCCGCGAGGAGTAAATGTTTGTGTGATGACTACGAACAATTATTCCCGAGTCATGGATGTTTATATAAATATTTATGTATGTTTATCCGTTATCTAGTATCCATAGTACAAGCTTTCCTTGGTTTGGGACTAGATGATCGGTGTATCTGAAAAAAAAAATCTAAGCGAAAAATTGAAAAACATACACATTAGCACTGTCTTATTATAAAAAACGTTTTAGGTTACCATTTTTTATATAACCTTCAGTGAAATGGTAACTTATTCCCGATCACGTTCCAGATTTACGGATGCTCTGTTAAAAAGGTCTCATTTCGGTCGATGTGTTCGGGAAAGTTGGTACTCGAAGCTATATATGAAAACCGTTACTATAATTAGTTTGACGCGGCTTCAGTCGAAACAAACTGGAAATTTTATTGTTAAGGCCAAGTGTTATTATCACTGTTATCTTTTCTAATTCCCATTAATTTCAAATTAATTTCATTACATACTATTTGTGGAAAACTTTTTGGCCTACAAATTTATGTAATTATGCTATTGTTATCCCGAATAAAGTAAAATTAATATATATATCTCGAATCAATATTTACAGAAGGTATTTACTTTCTAAACTGTCAATTATTGGTCAATAAGGATTATACAATATTAACAACAAAAGGTTTACACATTGGAGGTGGCGGGTTCAACTCCCAGCGAGATAAATGCTTAGTAATCGGTTTGCTTGGTACTTCCAACTGGTAGTAGTCAGTAGTAAACTCCTGAAGTAAAGGGTAATCTGTCGCTTAAAAGACATGGGGATTCATCATAAATTTAATTTTTCCCGGATTGAAGAGGTTTACTCGCGCGTATCTATGAATGTATGTGGTCATAACACCCAAACCAAGGGATTTTAATTAATGAGGTAACGTTAGGTTCGTCGTGACAGAAGTATCATAGGATAGATTACGTCACAAAAAAGGCAACCATTAAGAGTTAAAGTTTGTCAAAATTAAAAAACGGTTCGTAAGCTAGAATATGGGTATAATAGGAAGGAGCTCATCTTGAGAATTCTTCAGTTCAAAGATTCTTTATTTTTCTCATAAAAACAGCAGTCACTTACTTGAGAAAAAGGATAATTGAATAATGGTAGGTAACTAAATTAAATCGTTCGCACTCGCACTACACAAAATCACTAAGTATCTCTTTCGTACTATCTACACAAAACGGAATATCCAAAATTAGGGAGAAAATATTTCACATTAATATCTATATTATATTGTAATTCACCAATACGTGTTGAGATAATTTTTCTTTATATTTGTATGAAGTTATTTTTTTAATATTTTGAGCGTAAATTGTTAAAAAGAATTCTTAAAATGTATATTACAAGTGAGATACACGAAGGCCCGTACTTCAGAATGTTGCTCAATCGTAAAAGAGATATAGTATAAGCGATATATATGGTATAGCGTCTATACAAGTTACATAAAGCTGTCATTTTTTCCTTAAGTAGAGATCTCTGCTTGAGTAACATTTTACGTTGGCCTAAGCATCAGGTTTGTGGAGAGCTTCTAACATAGGCATTTACACACGTTTAGTAGGTTTTTACACAGTCAGTTTTTTAATTAGGTGGTTATTATAACATTTTGAGTGATCTCTGGACGGTGAATCGTAAAGTTTTTAAATTAACTCGAGCAGAGATAAGGAGGGTTCTGACAATGAAATTTTGAATAGCTTCACCTTATCAGTTCATCACTTTAATTAGAATTCCCGCCCAGTGCAAAACCTATTATACTTCCGCATTTAAGTATGCTTTTTACAAGCTTATTTATCTAGCTTCGTATTCATGTATGTCACTTCTTTGTTCAAAATTTGCAAGTCAAATTAATAATATCTATAAAAATA
This sequence comes from Oegoconia quadripuncta, assembly GCA_949316235.1. Classification (NCBI taxonomy): domain Eukaryota; kingdom Metazoa; phylum Arthropoda; class Insecta; order Lepidoptera; family Autostichidae; genus Oegoconia; species Oegoconia quadripuncta. The sequence goes on along the minus strand of OX438757.1, from coordinate 4,603,933 downwards.
AATATCCTTAGACATACATACAGCACCTTCTAACTATAGGCTTGTGTCAGGGGTGGTTGATATACTACATAAATACATTTTTTTTGTAAATGAATACCTACTTATTATAAATTAGAACACATTTACTTCACGTTTACACACGTAACCAAACACGACGTTTCAGTTTGACAAGTGCGAATGTTTAAATTAAAGATTTCCTATTCTGTTGAATAGTCCTGATCCAGAATTTAGTAAGACAAGCCGGGGTTGTGGGTTTATATAAAGGTAACGCCACTGGAGTACCTACTTCCTTAGTCCATCTCTGCACCAAATTTCATCTAAATCCGTTCAAGCGTGGTTTAGGTACAAATATTCTAACTGTCGCCACTTATAATGTTAGAGGGAAGAAATATGTCGCTTTCAGTTATACCAACTTGCAATGAAATTAACCAACAAAGTTCATAATAGCTTGTTGTGTCGCGACACAAGTTTCGTCAACATCTGTTTAGCGAACCGAGCAATAACTCTCGTGGCGGTTGTCTCTTGCTTCTTTTTGATTAAAAACATTCGTTTACAACTTCTATCACTCTTTTTGGAGCTTTAATATGTTGTGTTTGTCGGCTGTATATATACCGGCAAAGAAAGATTATTGAGCCCATCTCTTCTCGTGGTTATTATTCCATCATCATCACGTCAGCTACAAGACGTCCACACATAGGCCTAGATATCCAGAGCGACCGGTTGCAAGTGGCCTGTATCCAGCGACTTTCGACTTTAGCGCCATAGCCGTGTGTTTTCCGGCAGAGTAGAATGGAATAGGTCGCATAAACTTAGGGAAAGGAAGAGGGTTTCTGACATCTCGATCCCATGATGGGTAGCAACGTCACTTTGTGTGCTATCTTTTCACTATTCGCGATTAGAAAATTATGTGACTTTGACCATTCGTGATGTGACAAAAGAATATTCGTTCAAATAGGATAGGGTGTACTTTTGATTTGCAATTTTCTGTTCATTGTTGATTGACTGTGGAATTGGAGCACTTTCTTTGAATTTACAACATACATATGTAGCTTCATAAAAATTATAACTATTGGTAATTGAGACGACATTAATAACATAAATATCCCTTTCCTCCATATTGCCATGCCTGACAAGGTACATGTGTATGTTAGTACTTACCTATGTATTGTAACTATGACATGTGTAATGCAATAAATATATGAATTATGAATTATTTTGACAGTTTGAGATATGGACCAATCGCTATTTTGATCGATCGCGATTTTGGCGGATTTTCAGTCACTTGACCGATGGTAAATTTTATCATTCGCGACATAAGGTCACCAAGTTCTGGGATCACCAACCCGCTTGCCTAGCGTGGCGATCATGTCACCCCTTTCCCATGAATGACAGACGAAGGACCAGGACCCGAGACTCCGTCGGCCCCTGGTTTCTGGCGTTGGTAGGGGCCATGTTAACGGCCTCGTGCTTAGAATCTCAGTCTTTCCTGAATCCTACAACCTTCAAAAGTGGAGTGAATTTTACTGGGACATTTACTGGGATCGCGTGCTTCATCTTCGACCACATCGTCTCTTTCCAGCAGGTGAGATTGCGGTCAAACGCGTATCGCGTATCCAGTTAATCATAAAAAAAGAGATAGAGCTAAGTTTATTAATTTACTTAGTTGATAGACTCCTCTATACACGTAAACATTTTATATTGATATAACAATTTAAGTAGCTAAGTATTTAAAAACCCAAACAAAGAACTCGACGGCATGTTTTGTATATTGTTTGTATTTGATTTTTCCTATGACACTCTGGGGATCAAGACGAATCTCAACGATACCTTACACTGCAAAATTAGTAAAGTCGTTTAGGCTACAGGAGGTAACATTGAAATCTACATGCATACACTCGATTCACATTACCCTCCTTCCTGGTGCCGTCGGGTAAAATAGTATAACAAACTAGTGTTCTAAATATGTGTAGACACTACATCTGCCAATAATATGTTTTTTTTTACACACTGTCCGTGCCCTTAGTTTATTAGTTTATTTTCTTGTTTATGGATCTTATTGCTTATTTTATAAATTATCTTACTCCATTTACCGTGATGGAGGCTCAATGATTTTTTTTTTATATTTTTCTTTTTTTTTATTTACATATATCTAAGGTATAACAAAATTAAACCGACAAACGTTGCAGACTGTATGTATAGGATGTTCCTATTACGAAAAAAATAAAAAATTAAAGTTAACAGAAAGGTAAATTTTGTGAATTGGTCCTTAATGGCTGCGCGCTCGAAGTACTTTGCCACAACACACAAACATGTGCCCCGGTATCTTTGAAGACGCCGAAAGGCGTCCACAAGCCGCTTGCCGCCGGCGCTTGCTGTGATTGGTTGCGCTCTGTGCCCCGCCACCCCCTTTGGCGTCTTCCATACGACCGTTGCCTGTTTCTCATTGATAAAATATGGTACAATCGAAACGAAGTAAGTCTGTTAATTTGTATTTTCATTTGCACTTACATTTAATTTTTTTACTCGGAAACAAAATTTTTAAGGCTAGTTTTTTAAATGAATATATTATTTTATTGTCATGTACGTCCAATTGCCAAAGTTTGTCGGGTTAATTTTGTTAGATCTTATATATTCATAAAGTTATGTGCGCCAATAATATGTTTATACAGCATTCACGGAACTAATGGCCACAAAAACATTACCAAAACTGTCAAAAACTCATGGGTCCTTAACTCGAGGGTAAAATAACGGCGCAAATTGACCAACAATTAGCTTTAACCCTATATTTTACAACTCGATTTAAATTTTGTTCAAGAGGCCTTAATAGGTAAACTAGCGAATATTTTAATTTAAATAGGTAATATGTACAAATTAAATCAAGGTAGCAAACTTTGCTAGTCCACAGAGAATAAAAACACTATTTATTTTCTGAGCATATTATGGCCGCGAGAAACCGAGAGAGTTTTTGCCTAAACCAACATTTTGGGCAGCGCACACACCGTACAGGGACTTGAACGTATAATTTATTAACGACGATGTTCAGTCACAATTTATTCTGGTCGAGTGTACACAGGACCGTAGTTAGGTTGTCAGGTAAGAATTTTAAATTTCTCTATCACTCAAAATTTTATAATTAAATTCACCATAGTACCTACTTAATCGTGGCGCTGCCGTCGCGTTCTCTACTTCTTTTCGATTTGCCAAGTTACGCAAAATGGCACTAGTGTGATTTAATTTATATTTAAACAAATTCAAAAATAGGAGGTTTTCAATTCGGCTGTGTTATTTATAAATATTTAAACTCCACAAGAAAAACAACGTGTGTTATGTTAAGTATTGATTCATGATCATGTCAAAACAACATTAGCAAAAAAGGGTTATCACAAAATTAGTGACTATCTCGATGCCTCCAATGAACACTACTCTAACTCAAAATTTTGAAATTTTCGTTTTTCACGTAAATCGCTTCAGTATCTTATAAGTATTAAGCCCCCCAAATTTTATAAAAATATTATGAGAAACAAAAAAGTTTTGAGGTTTACATAACGCTAAGTATATGTACTTTCGACAATCCTGTGGTTGACATACCGCTATCTCAATATGGCGTAGTGTTATGATGCGCGCGCAGCGGCGACCCGCGAGAGACATGCCGCCAACTAGAATTGGCGGGGAGACGCGCGGGAGTTCCCGCCGCATCATTATTTTGTTTGTTTGCTCTACTGCTCCATTTCAAGTTGGCGGTTTGTATATCGGTCGCAGTTTACTACACGAGGACTTAGCGGAGTGTACAAACGTGAATTTCATGGAAATTTTTGTTTTAATACTAACCGAGTTTTGAATTACATTGTACACACACCGGCATATTTAGCGGAACACAAAAAAAGTCCATAATTAAAAAAATATGGTTTTATTTTAAAATCTACTTACTGTACTTCTTTTGTTATTTAAAGTTTCATTTGTTTTAATTAAAATGAGATCACATTAAGAACACATTTTGCGAGTAAAGGCTATTTGTGAAAAATGGTACATTTTTGAACTTTTTATGTAACCGGGAAAAGTTAAGATAGATAAGATGTTTATTTACCAAAAAGAACAATACATAATTATACATTTGCTGTAGCGTCCACACTAGGCTAGGCCTGTATCGTGGATGCCAAAATTTCCATATTAGAGAAACAATTTCACTGGTCATTACATTTTATAAGTAACATCATCTGTTAAATTAGAATTAGGGAGATAGACATGCATGCAGAACTAGCCTTAGATGTAACTAGCACGTTAGAATTATACAAGTTGCGCGTGCGCATGTATGCGGGTGTGAGATCATTTAATTAAAATTTGCATGCTTCTGCCTATTAACAAAAGGAAAGGCAAACTAACTAACATAAATATGTTTCCATAATATGTTGTATCAAGAGTAAGCGAGTAAATGTGTGTAGCAGAGGATGTGTGAGGGTGCATGTATGGTTTGTGTGAGGGGGGTGTGCTTGTGTGTATACGCGTGTGTGAGGCAAATATATAGATAGGCACCATACTAGAACAATTCTTGATATTATCTATAATAGACATATATATGTGTACGTAATTATATAAGGGTATAGCTAAGCAAGAATTCTCAAGGAGTCTTCGGCATCTTTATACGACCAACCAAGCAAGACATTTAGAATTTTAAACTTCAAGTACGTTTAACTCTCTGAAGTCGAGTTCCCTCATAAATTTATTATAGATGTAGGGATAAAGAAATTTTTGAAACCTGTGGGCAAAAGAGCTGCGCACAGTTGGCACTGGTACCCTAAACATTCGTCTTTTTAAAAGGTCGATATAGTCGCGGCTGGAAAGAACTCGTTTGTGCATTTCCACCACCACCTTCAACAGATATAGCCTGCGAACACTAAGCACTTGTGCCTCTGCATAAAGTAGAGAAGTCGGAAAAAGAATAGGCTACCTTCAGCACAGCTCTTTGAGCTCTCTCAAGGACGATAAGGGTGGAGGTATTTGCGCCTCCCCATACACAGATGCAGTAAGCAATAAGAAATTGAACCAGGGCCAAATAAACCGAAGAAAAGTGAAAATTAATATTGAAATAACAATTAATTAAACAAGAAAAATGGTGATTAATATCGCGTATTTCCTCCACGTGCTCTTATTAAAGTTTCTACCCGTCTATGCATACTGAGAATGATGTTATCGATGGTCTCCTGGGATAGTCTCCGCCATTCCTCAACTACGGCGATTCGCAGTTCACCCACGTTGGCAAGAGCTGGAATTCTGGATTAACTTTTCTTTTTAGCAAGTCCCAAACGTGCTCTATAGGGTTCACATCCGGTGATCTTGCCGGCCACTCCATAACAGTGATATTCATATCATTAAGATATGCTTGAGTTACCCGAGCGGTATGCGGCCGAGCATTATCCTGCATAAAAACCCCCGTTTGACGGCCGTCCAAGCCCGACATGAGTTAGAAGCAGTGCGGGGTGTGACCATAAGTGAGCGTACGGTACGAAGAAGGTTCGAAGAAGCTGATTTGGGTTCATTTGTGCCCGCCAAGGCTCCAAGGCTCGAGGGAAATCATCGTAGAAATAGGTTAACTTTTGCTCAGGAACATCGACTTTGGAACGCGGACCAATGGAGTAAGGTATTGTTTAGTGATGAGTGCAGAATTCTCTTAAATCAAATTGACGGTAGGCAAAGAATATACAGACGCAAAGGAGAACGATACATTCAGACAAATTTTGAAACTACAGTTGCATACGGTGGTGGATCAATAATGGTTTGGGCGGGCACTTGTTTGGGAGCTCGCACAGACTTGGTAGTGATTGACATAGGGAGTCTGTACACCGCTATATCAGAGAAGTTTTAGATGAAAATGTCGTACCGTTTGCCCCATATATCGGTGACGATTTTGTTTTTATGCAGGATAATGCTCGGCCGCATACCGCTCGGGTAACTCAAGCATATCTTAATGATATGAATATCACTGTTATGGAGTGGCCGGCAAGATCACCGGATATGAACCCTATAGAGCACGTTTGGGACTTGCTAAAAAGAAAAGTTAAGTCCAGAATTCCAGCTCCTGCCAACGTGGGTGAACTGCGAATCGCCGTAGTTGAGGAATGGCGGAGACTATCCCAGGAGACCATCGATAACATCATTCTCAGTATGCATAGACGGGTAGAAACTTTAATAAGAGCACGTGGAGGAAATACGCGATATTAATCACCATTTTTCTTATTTAATTAATTGTTATTTCAATATTAATTTTCACTTTTCCCGGTTACATAAAAAGTTCAAAAATGTACCATTTTTCACAAATAGCCTTTACTCGCAAAATGTGTTCTTAATGTGATCTCATTTTAATTAAAACAAAATGAAACTTTAAATAACAAAAGAAGTACAGTAAGTAGATTTTAAAATAAAACCATATTATGGACTTTTTTTTTGTGTTCCGCTAAATATGCCGGTGTGTATATATAGACATTATTTACTACAGATTTATTAGAAGTTTAGATTTATTTACTAGAAGTTTTTTGGTACCCTTGATAAGAATAATTTATTGGTACCCTTGTACGTACTGTGTTATTAAAACATTTTTAAAGATTTATAATTAAAATAAATAAATATCTGTTTAAATCTAAACTTTGTTCCCATTTTTATACCTAGTAGTAGCACTACGTAAAATAAAAAAAAATACATAACATAAAGTAAAATGTTTTCTAGCAATAATATAACTATTAGGTACAACTTTTTATTTTTCTTGTTATTTTAATAAAGCTAAAATAGTTGGGTGCAATCCTAAAGTTTGCTTTGAAATCTACTAAAACAAAACGCTAAGTCTATACACATTTTGAGTTACATTACGCTATATAATAAATAGCGGTTTGTAACACGGCAGAAGATTTTTTGTTATTCCAACTACAAAACGCCAACTTTTATAAATTGTCAAAAATAGGTCTTATTATTAGAAAATAATGGTTAATATACTGTAAATTAGTTACAAATTCGATATTCGACGTAACCAATATGTATTTTTTGTTTTGACAAGGATTTATTTTATTGTTCTGTATTCTCTAATATTCCCTCATAAATTCCGCCGGCTGTAGTTAGCGGAGTGTATCCTAATTTTTATATAGAGTTTTTTCTGTTACAATCCGCTAAGTAGGGCTAACTTTAAAAACAAAAAGAGATACAAAATATTATTAATGGGGCTTGAAGCAACAGTAAATAAGCTAGTCACACAAAAAAAAGCATAAATATATCTGCAATAATAAATATTTTATCAACTTTTTTCGTTCAAATGCTCGTCCTGTAAACCTACGAATTTGGAGTTAGCGTAGTGTTCATTGGAGGCATCGATCTGAAAGACAAACACGCTTAGCTCCCAAAAATTATTAAATTGTATTACTTGTATACTTTTTATTTAAAAAAAGGACAGCAAGCATCCTGTGGGTTTCTTGGGCCACTTCTTTTACCACAGATGATTAGAATTCCGAAGCGGTAGTAGCTTGGTCATATTGACTGACAGAGAAATGCAATAAGCGCTTTAATTTCTAGTAGATTTAAAGTGACCTAATAATACCTTGTACGAGTATCTTACATTCAAATAAATGCTTGAAGTTTGATTTATTGTAATAAATTAACTTTACGGATTGTTTATATTCGCGTGCCAAATCAAATAAAGTTTCATAAAAGTCTCAAAAAGCGAACAGTACACAACAGTACTATACAAAGAAATCTTTGTACTGGTAGCATCATGAAATTTATAATTAGCCAGCAAAGTCAACTGCCCTAACTTCAACTCTGTACTAACATAGCTCCGCAGGGAGCACCAACACTTCGTCCTCCGCCTGACCAGGGAAGTATAAAGTAACGAATTATCCTGTAATATTGAAACATAGGACATGCAGCGCTTCGAAGAGTTTACTTGTAGTGTATTAACCGTATAAATATGTGGGTGGAGGTTGATGCGCCTATCAATCAGACAATATAATCACAGAACATAAAACACCGCTACTGGAAATTACGGAGCACTACACGGAGCGATATATACCTACCCCTTTACACGGGATCACATCAGCAGTCTGTGAGCATTCTACTACAGGTTTTTTTTTTATTGGTACTTAACCTCAATCACACCTGATGTTAAGTGGAGATGAGGTCTAAGGTGGAAGCGTACTGACCCGGAAACCCCAACACATTTGGGGGCCTGGCTATTTTATCTCTTACAAACCGGAACACAATAATGCTATTAACTTTGCTGCTTGGCGGCAGATTTAGATAAGAAGGTGGTAGCTAGCCAGGCAGACATTTAAAATGCCCTACAACCAACCAAACCGAGTACTTAATTTTTTTTTTAATCTAAAGTTTTTACAGGGACTTAATCTTGTACCCCGCTGGGGATCGAACCGGCGACCTCCGATTCGTAAACCCTAATGTTATTTACATTGCAGGGAGGCGGTTAAAATTTAGAAGTGGCTGGCATCCATACTTCAAAAGCACATACGACCTTTCTCATATCATCCGTCCAGCCAGTCATGCACGTCCCTCGCTGCGCTTGCCTGGTTGTGGTCTGGCTGGTGTCTGGTTTCCACTCTAGAACTTTTAGCCTTCTAGCCTCGACGGCTATCGGTTCTACGCACTATGTGTGCTATTACTTCTACTTGCGGCAAGTCGGTGATTTTCGTTCCACTATGGATCTTGTCTTTCCTGACTCAGACGCCACATTTCAAGGTCATTAGTCATTCATTGATTTTAGATTTTCGTCTTAAAGCACTGAGGTATTTTGGATCATCATCATCCCACTGCAGGGATATAGGCCTTTCCTCGTTTTAATGAGGGAGTATGGGCCATAATCCACCACGCTAGCTCTTTCTTCTTCACATGCCTTTGAATTGTTATTTCTCAGGCATGCAGGTTTTCTCACGATGTTTTCCTTCACCGTTTTAAGAGCAGTGGGATAAATGCACATAAGTAATTAAATTAAATTTAAAAACTCATTGGTTCCTGGCATGCCTGGAAATCGAACCCGGAGCTCCCTAAATTGGGAGACCGTGTCTTAACCGCGGATCCATCGATGCTCTGGGACGACGTACTGGGATCACTTGCTCTAATCGCCAAGTTGTCTTTCACCTATGCTGTCTGTTCATGATCCTTTTGTCTTCCTTTTATGACAGCTACGGGAAGAACTGGCCGGGAATGGGAACTACTAGTAGGTACTTAATTATTTCACGGTCAATCACGGACGTGCTACTTCAATGATTCATCAAAGCCTTAATTGCTTCACAACAGCTGAGGTGGGGGGTACAGGTTTTTTAGTTACTACCCCTTTCATCTGTGTATGAAAATTTCAATTATGCACGTCAGAATTATGGACAAATTTAGAGGAACGAAAAACAGGGATCAACAGTTCTTTGGCATTGATTTAGACTTGAACTATTTTGTAAGTTTAAATGACAATTAAATCAGGAATTGGCAAAAAAAAAAAGGTTATTGCAAAATTTGTGACTACCTGAATGACAAAAACGCTTGCTCCCAAATATTATAAAATTGTATTAGTTGCATACTTTTATATATATAAAAAAAAGAAAAGAATAACCACCCCGTGGGTTTCTTGCGCCGCTTCTTTTCCCACAGATAATTTCCCTTTCCGAAGTGGTGGTAGCTTGGACATACTGACTGACCGAAAAATGCTTAAGCCCTATTTTTATTTCCAATAGATTTAAATTGACATTCAACAAATGATATCATGTATCTTACGTTGAAATAAATGCTTGAAGTTTGAAGTTTGCATCTATTTACTTTAGACTTTCGGGACACAGCGCTAGGCACAATAGAAGTAGGAAGGAAGCATTTGGATAGACGGGCAGATATTGATTGAAATTCTTAGTATTCCATTGCTCCAAACCAATAAACTACAGAACCCTAAAAATATTAGTTCATGTGAAAATTAATGGAAATGGATCATATCGCTTAACCTCGTAAACTGCCTCCACCTTTCTTGCATGTGAAACCGGTTGGCATTGAAGGTTGCTCTACTTCCCTGCAATAGATCGTTAACAATAGCGTTTACTGGGTTTAATTGCATGAAGGGTCTTCCATCGATCACGATGGTGTGTTGCAATAGTGAGCCAATGTTAGCTGATCTCAATGTCGAGGACAGATAAAGGATGTGACTTGACTCAGACCAATAAAATTGTCGAAGTATAGCAAAAGTCAAATAAGGCTCTGACTTCCGAGCACAGTCCTGTATGAGTTGGCGGTCTATTCCGAATAAGAAAATCGTAAGTGAAATTCTGAAAATTGATAAATTATCATAAAGAGATATTTTTAATGAAAATAAAGAGCGCTGTTAGAGTAGTTATTTTTTTTTTCACGCACAACGGGTTGCTACTTGATCTTAATCACACCTGATGTTAAGTGAAGATGAGGTCGAAGGTGGAAGCGTACTGACCCGGAAACCCCAACACATTTGGGGGACTGGCTATCTTATCTCTAACAACCAGACGACCGATTGGTGTAGTGGATAGTGACCCTGTCAGCGAAACCAACGGTTGCGGGTTCGAATCCCGCGACGGGTAAATGTTTGTGTGATGAATATGAACATTTATTCCTGAGTCATGGATGTTTATATAAATATTTATGTATGTTTATCCGTTATCTAGTATCCATAGTACAAGCTTTGCTTAGTTTGGGACTAGATGATTGGTGTAAGTGTCCGAAATATTTATTTATTTATTTATTTTATTTTATTTAACCTGAACACAACAATGCTATTAACATTGCTGTTTGGCGGCAGATTTAGATAAAATGGTGGTAGCTAGCCAGGTGGACATTTAAAATGCCCTTCCACTAACCAAACCGAGTACTACATACACCCCGCTGGGGATCGAACCCGCGACCTCCGAATCGTAAACTCAATGTTGTTTACATTGAGCCACGGAGGCGGTTTTGGTACAATAAAATTTTATTAAACTTGCCTTGACTCGAAAGGAATAAGAAAGAAAATAGCTTTATTTTTAATGATTATTTTTTCAGTCTTAACAAATAAATAGCATTGGTAATAATTTCTACCGTATTCCCAGACCAGCCCATCCACATACAAGGTCATTGGCGCGGGCAGAGGTCTTAAACAGTCGGTCCCTATTCAATTGATGTCAGTCGTTTGCCAAATCATAACCTTTTCAAAAATTTGGTATCCATTCCATTCTTTATTGCAAATAAACACAAAAGATACATTTGTCAGATACAAAGATACAAAGGTGAGCTTATCTCTAAGAGAGATCTCTTCCAGGCAACCCTATAAGCGGTTAGAGAGTGTATAACGGGGAATAAAAAAAGGGCGTACAACGCAATGGTGATTAAGTAAAAAAAAGTCTATAATACATAAATAATTGTAAATAACTAAATATAACTACATGCATATGATACTAAATAAACCTAAATAAAACATTTAATTAGATATATAATTAATATATTATATAAATATCAATATATAACATTACTTCTTATGCCAATTGCGACAGGTAGTGTTCTTTTAAGCGCTTTTTGAAAACTGATGGTGTAGGGCTCTCTCGAATGTCTGCAGGAAGACCATTCCACAGCCGAGCAGCATACACGGTAAAAGATTTAAAAAAGAATTTAGAGTTAGCTAGGGGTTTGCCTTTAGTTTAGTATAATTGAACATTTAGAAAACTCCCGAAACACTATGGTACCATTCAAATATACCAGACACCTATGTTTAAAGCTATCTTCGAAACACTTAACCGATTTAATGAAACATGTCTAACAACCAATCAGCTCGTTTAGTCTTTAAAAGAAAAAAAACCGCACTTAAATCGGACCCATTACTGAGATATATCCGGACAACGACACATACGCCGTCAAACACATTTCACCCATCGTTTTTCTTCGGGGCTTAAAAATGGATACAGATTAATATCTTTTATTTTATACACTCAGTCCCTGAAAAGTAAATAACAACCTGTATAAGAATATCTGATTGTGTCATTGTCTTTTCCTTATTGATTCAGCTAGATTTTTACAGCGTAAATTATTGAAATTATGCAAGAAAAATTATATCGGTAAGGATCTTGGGTGGATATAAAAAGATGCTATTGTTAGGATTCACCACAGTCTAGTCGACGTAACCACAAACAGTTGGTGTATTTACTTTCCTACTGCAAAAAAAACTCGGACATCAAGTAAGTAAAAACAAGTTAAAATAACTTACGGGTTAAGTACACCTTCATCTTATACTTGGGATGGTAATTTTATTTATTTATCTTTAACCGACTTACAAAAAGATGAAGTTTTCAATTAGTTGCGTACCTATATCATCATCAACAGCCTTACACTGTCGGGGCACGATCCCGTCCCACTGAGAGAGTATGACCCATAATCCACCAAGCGGACCCAGTGTGGATTGATGGAATTGTATCAGATTAGTGGCCACCTATCAGTCAGTATTTTTAAGCCGCCCCTGTAGGCCATAGACTTGGCTTAATGACTGCCTTCATTTGAAAATAACCGGGCCCGTCTATTTATCATGACCTCGCAACATAGCTACGCGTCAAATATCCAGGATATGAAAATATTTGATTACAATTAAATGATCTGTTGAAAATGGCGGCGCATTTTCTCCAGTTCTACGATAGAATAAACCGAGGAAAATTTGTTTTCTACTTAATTATCAAAATGTATGGAAAAGCTTAGCTTTTCCGCTTCGACAACGGACCCACCAAACCCATGTTAAATGCTTATTTTATCCAATTCTGCAATTGGTCTCACCTGTTCCTTCTTTAATGTTTTCTACTGGTAGTCGATCCCCGGAGTCCATATGAAGCTTTAACATTTTAGCGGTAGCTCCTCATCTTTTTTATTATGCACAACAGGTTGGTACAAGTACCAAGGTGTGATTGAGGTCAAGCCTCAATCACACCTGATGTTAAGTGAAGATGAGGTCGATAGTGGCAGCGTACTGACCCGGAAACCCAACACATTTGGGGGACTGGCTATCTTATCTCTTACAACCGGAACACAACAATGCCTTTAACATTGCTGCTTAGCGGCAGATTTAGATAAGATGGTGGTAGCTAGCCAGGCGGACATTTAAAACGTCCTACCACCAACCAAACCGATCGAATATAGCATTGTTGTGTTCCGGTTGTCAGAGATAAGATAGCCAGTCCCCCAAATGTGTTGAGGTTTCCGGGTCAGTACGCTTCCACCTCCGACCTCATCTTCACTTCACATCAGGTGTGATTGAGGTTAAGAACGAACCCATCGTGCATAAAAAGAAAATTGAGCCATGGAGGCGGTTAAAATCGTACAATCTACCTCTCAACCATAATGTCCATGAAATATCTTCATGTTGTTCGATATTTTTGATCCGCTTTTGTGTAACTTACCTGAAATCAAAAGAAAGACAACATATTAAAAGTTTTGAAAAAGTCTTTCACAAGAGCAAGCCGTCTTTCGAAGTCATGCGCTTATTATCGTTAAAAAAAGTTTGGAACTTTGCCTTGATATCTGTTCTATTTTCAATCAAGAATCAACAAAATTGCTTGAAAAAACAACATGTAGGTGAGTCGTATGATATACAGGGTGATATTTAATCAGCGACACAAAGAGAGAGATGTATGTTTGAAACCTAATTCTGGCTGTGGATCTGTGTGTCTGTCTAGGGATTTGAGCGCTAAAACGGCTGAACAAATTTAAAAATGGTTTTTCTTAAAGCTGATATTTCTGAGAATTTTCTTGCAATTATTGTTAGAAATCGGTTTTGATTTATTTGTCTAGATGACATATCGCAAGCGTATCGAGAGAATCTCGGATGTTCCAAATAATAAATAAATTAATATTAGACATACACACAGCGCCATCTAGATCCACAGTAAGCAACTACAACAACAAAAAAAAAAAACAAAAAAAAAAACAACAACAAATAAAATAAATAAACTACATGCTTGTGTTGTGGATACCAGATGATTGATATACTACATAAATTCATTTTTTTTTGTAAATAAATACTTATTATAAATGAAAACACTCAAACATATGCCCCTAGCGGGATCCGAACCCGGAACCTTTTGGTATAGTGGTCAGAGTTGCTAACCACTACACCAAACAGGTCGTCAATTTATATTTACTTAATTAGGTAACTTACGTAAATTGAACATACAACAGACAGACAAAACATACAGCTTTTGCTGTTACTGAATTCTCATTGAAGATTTCACCCCAATACAGAATGAAATTTATCCTGATTGCCGTGGCTATTTCCTTTGCCTGCGTGTACGCCGACGACAAATACACGGACAAGTACGACACCATGGACCTGGATGAGGTACTGGCGAATAAGAGACTCCTTGGTGCGTACACCAGGTGCATCCTTGACCAGGGGAAGTGCACGCCTGAAGGAAAGGAGCTGAAGTGTGAGTTTCTTCATTTTTTAACAGACTTCCAAAATATTTATCAATTCGTCGCCCATTTTTAAAGTTCACACATACATACATACATAAAGTTACGATCTTTATCCCAAATAGGGTGGTCAAAGGTATTCCAAACTAAAGCTTTTGGAGTTCCAAACATTAAAACATTAATCCTTAAATTAATATCCACGGTTCGCGGTCGAACTATACAGAAATGCAATACGTGACCGGGAGTGAGCCCATCGCCATTTAAAGGTGCAAGTACATAGATGTTTTTATGTGGAAAGTTCCTTAGTCGCGATTACCTTACTGGCGAGTCGAGAAGAGATTAGTTGGGTCTATTTTTACGTGCCTAAACTATGTGGCATTTTAGTTCCATACTTCCAAGGGTAAAAACGATTATTAATTTCAAGGTCCGTTTATCTATTCGTCACTTTATCTTCGAAATGGCTTGAAGTATTATGTTGAAATTAATTTGCTTATTCTATAGATATCTTAATCATTAATTCTAAGTAACTAACTAAAGACTACCTAAAGATGCAAGTGTTTCGAAGGATATATGATCTGATCGATACATCAAGAGGTAGATATTGGAGAGCGTCCTTTAGTGATCACTAAAACCCATCTGCCCACTTCTAGCTCTAGTGCCCACTTGTATTAAGGGTGATCCTTTGAATTGGTCTGTAGTGATGTTACTCTATTATCTGAAGGTTATAAACCTGGATTGATATAATTTTTTTTCTTGGCTCATTCATTAATATTCCATCATTTTTATTTTTATTTATTTGTTTTCGAAGAACTTACAGTAAAAACATAAACATTCTAGTCTGTGACTTTCTAGTCATTATTGCTTTAAGCAAACTGTGTTTTCTGTACCGAAAAGATACAAAAACAAAGTATACAAATAAAATAAATAAATATCATTGCACATACAGCGCCATCTTATTCCACACTAAGCTCCTAGGCTTGTATTATTGAACCAGGGCATAATACACATGTTTGTATTCATCACACAAACATAGCAAGGGTTCCTGACCATTGAACAAGGTACGGCAGAATTTGGCAGGAAGGCAACCTGACACTTGGAGAAGCACATAGGTTCCTTATTATCTAGAAATAGGCCACGATAAATCTTTAAAGATATACAGTATTTATATAAAAATGTCTTTTCGTTCTAGCTCACATCGCTGAAGCTCTCCAAAATGGCTGCGCAAAATGCACCAACGCCCAGCGCAAGGGTATGCGAAGAGTAATCAAGCATTTTATGTCCAATGAAAAAGAAACATGGAATATGATGGTAGAAAAATACGACCACAATAGAGTATACTCGGCCAAATACGAGAGGGAGTTGAAATCTCTGTAAATCTACGATGAGGGCGGGATTATAATTTGGACAAGATGGATTCGGTTTAGTCTGGTAAGAATTGAAAGAATGCCCAGGTCTTAGGCATTTTTATGTTAGTTAGAGACATATATTGATCGTTCATAGAGAAACACGTGAAGGAAAATGCTCTAGATAAATCGGGCAAAGTTCGTACACAATAAGAGGTTGCTTTGTAGGCACATTTTTTTTTTCATCTTACAATTTTTTTATTGATACCTAACCTTTTGTATAAGACTAACTTAATCTAAAACACAAAGTTAAAATAAAAAAACAAAATCACGGAAACAGATCCCAACCTCTAATCTCCATAACTGTGAAAGGTAGAAACGGGTTCGAGGCCCGAGGTGTTCAAAATACTGGCAGTTAAATGGCAAGGCTAATTCGCTGGCCTAGGTAGCTGCCAACTCTTAGCTCTTATTGAAAATTGCCATCATCGGAAGAAATAATATGTAAGTAAATATTAGTACTGAACATAGGCGTCGACCATAGAATTCCAGAGTGATCGGATGGTAGCGGCCTGTAAGTGTTGCAAGCAATAGTAGATATAGTTGGTTATAATAAAAAAATTAACGATGAACAAACTCCGCAATGTACTCTGCTTTCGATCAAACGTTCTTCGGTTAAACGTTTTTCGGGGTAGTGTAATTCGGTATACCATAGTACACTCAATATAGATAGTTTATCGATACTATCGTAATGTCAAAAGACGATTCATAAATGAATCGATTATAACGATACTATCCGTAGGTCTATCGATATCCTTCCTGTTTTTCAAAATCAAGTATCGATAGTGAAACTATCGATTGTTATGCAACACTAATTGGTCTGTATATGTTCCTAATTGAATTAGACTTTCTTGTGTATTTTAGACTGGATCAAGTTTATGTAATGAATGTAAATTTTGCATGTCTCTCAATTCTTAGCATAGGCATTTCTGAATTCAGCTTACTGTTGATCATTTGGTTTCATTAATTTATTTATTTATTGTACTGTTAGTTCTTGAACAATAAAAGAAGCATTGAAATGTATTTTGTTTAATTAATAAAACTTATTCCTAAACCATCCCTTCCCGTAAACTAATATTTTCTTGTTTTACCTGTCGCGGGGTACCCCGTCATCATTTTTCTAATATAAAAATATATATTAAAAAATTCTAACTTATCATTATGTGGTGCTAAATTTAAATTACAACGGAACAGTGTTACTAAATAGCGATTAAAGAAACGAGACAATAAGAGTATATTATAACAAACTGGTACTTTTCACCGCTAATTACCCTTTAACTTCCTCGCTTCCCCAAATTGTAACTTCCTGGAAATTTCGGTTTCTAATTGTAATCCATTTTGCTCGAAGGAAATTCTGCTCTAATGGTGTTACAACGAAGTTTACTTCCAATAGAGTCAAAAATACAATTAGTGGCGGGTAGTTGGTACTTACATGGTGTTCGGGAAATGTAAGTCTGAGTGCGTGAAAGTTACAAGTCATTATTTGAAAGTTATAATTGCTTCTAAACTTACCTTTCATCCATCTTCGTGGCTTAAATTACACTAGATTTACGATTCCCAGCGGAGGATTTTTTATGTCCGCCTGGCCAGCGTCCACTATCTTATCTTAGTCTACCAAGCAACCATGTCGATAGCATTGTTATCTCCAGCTGTTTGAGATAAGATAGATAGTCCCTCAAATGAATTGGATGATCCGGGATGACCGGTTGGTGTAGTGGACAGTGATCCTGTTAGCGAGTTCGAAAACCGTTAGGGGTAAATGTTTGTTTCATGATTAAGAACAGTTATTCCCGAGTCATGGATGTTAATGAATATTTATGTATGTTATTTATCCGTTATCCAGTGTCCATAATACAAGCTTTGCTAAGTTTGGGATTAGATGATTGGTGTAAGTGTCCGAAATTATTTATTTAGTTATTTATATTTTTGAAACGGATGTATTGAAATTTAACATAGAGGTAGGTAGCATGGAACCAAGGACATAATAGGTTACTACACATGCTTATATAAAAAAGTTAAATTAATATCACGAGGACGAAGCCGCGGGCTGAAAGCAAGTTGAGATATAATTTATAAAAATAAGAGCTCAGACCAAGAAAAATACAAACACAGAGAGTTAATAATTGAAACCACTTTTCTAAATGTGTGTGAGTTATCGCTGCGCTCGAGACAATGAGTTTGGCTTCCTTTATAACAACCTACCCCCAAATAGGGGTATTATATGATTGAAGCCTATTCTGTCCGTCCAGCGTTCATCTAGATTTTGTCTAACGGAATGGGTGGTAGATTCGTTTTATTATATATTCTTTATTGCACATAAAAAAACATGTTGACAATCAGTCGGAAATATTGTACAAAGGTGAGCTTATCTCTAATAGAGATCTCTTCCAGCCAACCTCAGTGGTGGTTAGAGCATTGTGCGGGACGGTGAAGAAAAAATGCAGTTATGGAAGGACAAATATACTATACATATAGGTATATAATATAATATGTTATTTATATACATACACTACTAGAATACAGAAATACACTTAGTTATATAATTACACGTGATTATTAGTAAACTATATAATATAAATAAATATCACATATATAAGTACATAATTATATAAATATATATCTTAAATCATGATAGAATGATAGTGCTCTTTTAGCCTCTTCTTTAAACTTGGACGGAGGGACTCTCTCGGATCTGTGCAGGAAGGTTCCACAACTGTGCAGCTCGTACTGTGTACGATTTAAAAAAGAAATTGGAATTTGACAAGGGATAGGTTAGGGTTTTAGTTAAGCAAGGACGTCTGGATCGGGAAGGAGGAGGTAACAGGGTGAAACGGGAGCGGAGGTACTCGGGAGCAACAGGATTACTAAGGATCTTGTAAAGAAGGGAGAGGATATGCACATTACGACGGAAACGGATTGGGAGCCACTTCAGTTGCTTGCGAAACTCAGACACGTGGTCATATTTTCGTTTTATAAGAGAAGAAAACATTTCATGATCATCATGATAATTTTCAACTTTAGACGCGTGAGGTTTTCAGGAGAGCCGAAATAAAACTCACAGACAAATCGGCTCATAATCTAATAACATAATCATAAATAATAACTAATTGAACCTTTATGAAAGTCTTTTTTTTTCATTTTAGCACAGAATTAATAAAAGTATATTAATTGTTTGTATGTTTGTTTGGCGGACTTATCCCATAAAGGGATCTCTTCCAGTCATCCTTGGTAAATATAAAAGTTCACATTGGCTGGGCGTATAAAAAGCTAAACATTTTCATTAAAACTATGAATCTACATATATACCTACTATACTACAATAAATATGTATACTTACTTACATAATTAGATACATACATAAATATAATGTTTTATCTTAATAACAATACTATATAATATAATAATAGGTACTAACTGATATTTAAGGAGGTACACTTTTGTTAAACACAGTTAACTTATTGATGGATAAAAAACTAAGCACGTTATAGCTAAGCATGCATGTGTTTTTAGCTAAAAGTGTCGTCGAGCTACATTGGTTAAGAAATAATAATCAGCACTAATATTTTGTAACGATAATTTCCTTAAATGATTTGAATTAAAAGAAATGCCCATAAAATGAGCATTTATTTTTAAGAGAAACACATTTTTCAACTTTAACTTATTTGGAAAAATACATATATAAGTACTTGCGTTTCTTACAAATGCTTAATTTTTAGCAATTGTTAAATATTTCAAGAAAATCGCGGTTATGCGTTTTTCCGAGGTCTAAACATATTTTCCCTGAGCTAGATGTGCTGCGGCTTATGATCGATTTTCTTGACAAACAAAAATTCAATATAGTAAAGATCAGAGTTAAGAATGTTTATTCCGTCCAGTGGCCCCCTAATTTGGTAAATTAAGATCTCTTTTTAAATACAGCATACATCTAAAATATTGCTCTGAGCTGCGCTCGAAAGGCCTAACAGCTATTTATATCTAAAGCTATAGCTATATGAGGATCTTATTGTAATAACACCTAATGTAATGTACCCTATTCAAGAGCAAATAAATCATATTCTATTCTATTCTATAATATTAAACTACTTTTCTGGCGTGATTTATATGTATCTCTCTTCAATTTAAGAGCTACGCTCTTGTCGGTGGACCACATCTCTCTACTTTCCGCCCTCGTTTTAACCTCTTGGTACGACACGTCATTCACCTTTTCTTTCACTTGGTCAAAGTAATTACGCCTAGGTCTTCTCCTTCTCTTCTTTCCTTGAATCTTTCCCTCAATTATGTTCTTCAAAATAATATCGTGTCGTATCAAGTGACCTATCATCTTTCCTCTTCAGTTCTCAACTGTAACTAACTTAACTTCTTATTTATATGTATACCTATGTCAAATTACTACTTGGTTAGAAGAGACTCTGAGCTAAGCTGCTGCAGACAAACGAACATAACGAAACTATTAAGGTTTCCTTTTTGATTACGGAACTCTAAAAAGGTGCAACAAGATCTTAACTCGAGAGAAACGCTTACGGTACTAAGTAAGCAGGATTTAAGGTAAGTCAAACTTAAACAACTGCAGATACACTTTAGATATTCTTAGTATAGCTGCCACCCCCGACATCTTGAACATTATCCCTTGCTTTATTGTTATATAATTACATCTCGAGGGATTTCAGGACTTCATAACTTTACGGAGCAACAGGCAACAGGGGCCATTTTACTTAATTGCAGATTATATTACTCCACTTTTTTGTCCTTCAAATCTCTCGGAGTTTTTAATAAAGACCTTATTGGTTACTCTCGACTCAAGTGACTGCGATTAAATGGAGAAGTTTGTAGCTGAATAGATTTTAAGTAAGTATAATTGAGAGTCGGAACAATAAGATTTCCATAATGCGAGATTTATTTGGAACTCATATCTCTCCACGTTTTTTTATTTATTTAATTAAATGATGTATATGTTATGTGCAACAGGCTACAAACGCGACCGTCAAATGAGATAAAGTTTTGTTATATTTCATAGTATTGAACAAAAAAAAAAAAACTACCTATGCCAATACCTTCGATTTCACTTACCTAATACCTATACCCAATTAAAAAAAGCTGATCCGGTATTAGATGTTTTTTGGTGGAAAGTCCCATAGTCCTATATTTCACGACCGGTTGGTGTAGTGGATAGTGACCCTGTCAGCGAAACCAACGGTTGCGGGTTCGAATCCCGTGACGTGTAAATGTTTGTGTAATGAACACGAACATTTATTCCCGAGCCATGGATGTTTATTATAAATATTTATGTATGTTTATCCGTTATCTAGTATCCATAGTACAAGCTTTGCTTAGTTTGGGACTAGATGATTGGTGTAAGTGTCCGAAATATTTATTTATTTATTTTCGGGTAGCTTCTATTCTTTTAACGTAATGAAACCATTCAGTACAAAAATGATTACATATTATAGGTTTTCTTTTTTTTTATCTACAACGGGTTAACACTTGACCTCAATCACACCTGATGTTAAGTGAAGTTCATTAGGTAACAAAAACGCTTGGTATACTTCGCCCAGCTCCCAAAAATTGTAAAATTGTATTACTTGTATACTTTTATATATACAAAAAAAAACAAAAGAAGAGAAAAATGATCCTGTGGGTTTCTTGCGCCGCTTCTTTTCCCCACAGATGATTTCCCTTTCCGAAGCGGTGGTAGCTTGCACATACTGACTGACCGAAAAATGCTTAAGCCCTATTTTTATTTACAATAGATTTAAATTGACATTCAACAAAAGATATCATCTATCTTACGTTGTAATAAATGCTTGAAGTTTGAATATCTTGTTTATCTCAGTGGATACGTTGGTCACTTTTATAAGTATAAACGGCTCTCGTGACTCAGTTTAAATATACACTGAATACCTGAGCTATCGCGCCACACCTCTGGTGACACTATTCACGTAAAGTCGCGTGTCAACAAAGATTATAACGCTAATGAGAGCTATATGAGGATTTACTATCTCATAATTTGATTAACACGCGTTGACATGAAAGTCAGGCCTTAAGTTCGAGGTAAATGAACTATTAAATTCGTGGCGTAGTCTTATTTGGTATTCTTTTTGTAGAAGCAAAGTTAAGCTACGTTTGGTGCGGTCAGACCTTAAGTGACGTCTAATGAAATTTTCAGGTTGTTACATTAAATAGTCGTTCTATGTCATTTCCTCATAGAGTAGAATAGTACCAAAATATCTCTCAGAGGGTGTCGTAAAGGAAAGGACCTTTGAGGAGAGCAGCGTCATTGGTGCTATGTTTCTATCTGCAATCCCCAAACACTGCCCCAGAGCTTGAGGATTAGTTAAATCCACCAACGATGGAAATCGATGCAAAACTTAATGTGGGAGATACTTGCTAACAGCGACAGCGGGACGATTAAACTTTAAGATTATTTCGGTATGTCAAAAATAACCCTTCAAGATGATTGCGAATATATACTTGGATAAGATTTTGCATAAAGCGAATTACATAATTACTACATAAATTGTTGAGCGCTTTAGTATTGCATACATGTATGTATTATAAACCATCTGCCACACTGTGGGCCTCGAGGTTCCAGAAAGCGTATCCATCTTATTTTCAACCAATGTTTCATACAACGTGGAAACGTACAGAACAGAAAAAATAACACGGTGTGCTCTGTAGTTATATTATCCGCAATGTTATTACTACAGCGTTTTATATTTCCTTACGGAGTCTGTTCCTGACCGAGTAGCTAAAATTATGTAGTTCAAAACAAAACTTTCATCATTTAAAATTGAAATGAAATTACAATGTGCTTTGACAAATTGCTGTTTGGCTGAAAATAATTTCATCCATCAATTACTGTAGTACTTACTGAATGGAATGAAGTAATGAACAGTACAATACTGTGCACATGTGAATTTTAACCCTTGGAGCAAAAAGAACGGTATTATAAGTTTCAAGCCTATGTTTGAGTCTGTGTAACTGAAAGTTCGTGTGTCTGTCTGTCGCATCGACAATCGACTTGATTTTTTGTTTTCGACAGCATGGTATGTTTAGTTAACCATTGCGAAGACACTTAGCTTTAATGGCGAGCTCATCGGATAATTAAAATTTCTTTTTTTTGTACGAAATACTATTATCAAAAAATTCGCCGTGACCTGCACTCGAGAAGCAAGACAGAAAAAAATGTATTTGTATATTAAATTATCCATCTGGTATCCATAATACAAGCTTAGTTGCTTAGTGTGGAACTAGATGGCGCTGTGTGTATTTGCAATAATAAAAAAAACAAAACAAACAATATCCAAATGTCCTGATAATATTTGAACCAAATGAACAAAACCGCTGCAATAGGGACATGCGGTCATTGATTAATAGGTTGATAAAGCAGTAAACCCCTCCACCTTTCTAATTCAATCCAATAATTTGTAAAGGATATTGATACTCAAAAGCATCAATCACTTTTATGATAATTTGTCGATCACTGATCAATGAAGCTGAAACGTTCAGAACGTCCAATCATATCTCTGGAGGATTTCCTTTGATGACATTTTCCATTGTGAAAGGGTGCTTGTAATTAACTTAATTTGAGCTTCTTGGCTTCATTCTGTTAACAAGTAGCGGATAGAAACTGGAGTCCGATTTATTTTTGAACGAGTTCTAAAAAGGGGTTACACAATGAAAATGATCGGATAATTGTTACTTTTAGCCGACCCTTTTTGTTTCAAAAACAATTCTTGAAAACTGTGTTAATTCCATTACAGTCTGAATAACTTAGCGTTTGTTGTATTATATTGAAGGTAAATATCTATTATAGAGATATTTTCTTCAACAATAATAGATAAAAGAGAGCCAATTGTCACATATCCAGAAAACCAAGCATAATGCGGATTACCAAAGTATGGAAATTCCGGTGAATCGGTGTTGCCCGAATCTTATTATCTTGAAATATTCAAGTCCAGGGTGAACAGACATTTCTAGAATCCTGTGCTTCATCTTCGGTTATTGAGATTGTGTTTAAACATGTCCCAAATCTTCATAAAAAACAGTAAAATAGTAGTACTGCTAGATTTCAGAGTTTATAATTATTAATATTCCGTACTAAAAATTGCAAAACGCGGCTATTATGGCATCACGTCTCTGTCTGACCGTCCGTCCGTGTGTCATCGCCGTTTATATCTCAAACTATATTACGATTAACTATCATTACATAGACCATGACTATACGTAGAAAATGGTAGGAGTAGTTACCGGTACAATATAATTGTCAAAGTTTGGTAATTGATTGCAACAAATACTTTTAGAACTGCGGTAAAACAACCTATAGTATCGATAGAGCGGATCCGATCCTTTTGGCCCGAGTTACGAATCGCACCTGTCTGGATTGTTTCTTAGCTTAAAAAATCCAATTTCATATAAAATCAGACTCAAGAATATACACTATTTATGTTTAACGCATTTATACCATTGAACTAGTTCTTCAAATATGGTAGATAATTTAATTTATATCATTCAACAGTGGTGTTCAAACTTATTCCCAAGTATAGTTTGGTATATGAGAACCAGAAAAAAAGACCAAAGAGAACTTTTATATGAAGTTGTATACCTCCTTTACAGCAGCTAACTACTTTACAATGTTTTATTTTAGAAATTTCCAATGTCTCTACATAGCAGCAGTTATTTAGAATATTGCACTTGACAACGCGCCGCTCCATGAGCTGACTAGCTTATAAGATAATTGATTATGCACTTTAAAAGCAGCTTCTATCTTCTATTATATGTATTTCATGATTCCATTATTAGCTATGAATGCTCCAATCATGGTTTTAGAAATATAGGATTATGAGAATGAGTCGCCATCTTTAGAATAATCTAAATTACGCTTGTACAAAATTGGAAAATCTGAGCTTCTCTTTCAATTTCCCGAATTGGTAATTAAGTCAGCTACCAGTAAAACTATTATAAACGTCTATTGGAAAATATTTTCGACTGAAAGGAGGTACCAAATATGTAATTTTGCCTAACAACCATAACATTCGACCTCATTTAATCGTGCGTAAGGGTTGAGTCACAAATAACTACATTAAAGTTAGGCCCTAAACGAGATATTTGGGGACCCTTCGTATTGTAGAGAGAGTTACCAATAGGTACATAAATGTTAATCATTTGTTATATATTGACATATTACCAAAATTTCGTAAAGTCACTGAAATACCATATCAAAACTTCTTAATGACAATTCGTATTAATACAGAACTAAGCAAGGATTTAATTTACACCTATAGCGTTACCACACATTGGAGGACTTGAGGAATTTATTAGATCAATTGGGAGTTTGTCAATCAATGCGTTTCATGATTATTATGACTATCATCATGCTTGAGGCTATGTACAAACCGACAATCTCAAACTTTAGGATATAATGTTACCTATGTTGTAGATACTCTAAGCAAGCAGGCTTTGTACTAATCATAATTCAATGCAGGATTACTTTAGGTAAATGTACTCATTTTCATTCATTGTATATTTTTCTTCGTTCTGAATAGCAAGAAAAGAAACCA
This sequence comes from Oegoconia quadripuncta, assembly GCA_949316235.1. Classification (NCBI taxonomy): domain Eukaryota; kingdom Metazoa; phylum Arthropoda; class Insecta; order Lepidoptera; family Autostichidae; genus Oegoconia; species Oegoconia quadripuncta. The sequence goes on along the minus strand of OX438757.1, from coordinate 4,578,561 downwards.
AACAAAGGGCTGCGCTATTACATCAGCATTTTTTCCTTTTTAGTGTTTATTCAAATTGTATAGCCGGCAACAGAATTGTAACACATTGGAGACTTATAGTGCTTAGGTAGATAGAATAAACGTTCCGAGGGAAGAATGTGTAAGAATTTATAAATTGAATATATTTATGTAGAATTCAGTCTAAGTATTCTAAAATTAATCCTAAGTCCATATATTTTTATTATTTCTAATTATCCTGCATCACAGTTCATGTAATACTTCATGTGTGTTATTTATTTAATTAATTTTATTACCATGGGCTTAATAATCACTTTTATAGTGTTAATAATCACTTTTATAATATTATAGTAGTAAAATGTATATAACATATACATTTACAGATATAGTTTATAATATGATAGGATCTATAAAGCTGAGATGAATTATATTTAAATCAACAAGTTCGCACCTCGCAAGGGTCTTTCGACTTGAAATATATTAGGGATTTAGAATTGTATTTTCTCTAGTAGCCTTTTTCCAGTTCTGTTAGACAATATCCTGTGATTATCAGGCTTGTGATCCATCCTATGAGCATTAAGATTATAATGGCATAGCGTGCAACACCGGAAAATCTAGTTCATTGTATGTAAATGTATTGATTTCGCAGGCAGGTTATAAACTGAGAGTAATACGTTTCGCTGAAAAAGAAATTCCAAAATGAAAAATAAATGCAATTCTAGGTTTGTATTAAACTTTCCTTAACTCCATTGCAATAACATCGAAACTCGACGCTTCGGAGCTACTCGTGCACTCCCGACTTTCTCGGAGCTCTCGAATAAATGATTTTTTCCTCGTTGAATATAAAAATTTTCAACTCAATCAAAGTTTACTGTATTTTGTAATTCAGTAGTATTACATAAGGAATCTATTAAATCTACTTAAAATATAAAAGTAAAAACGAAGGCAAAAAATATGCGAAAACTTTCATAGTACTTTTAACTGCCTCCGTGGCTCAATGTAAACAACTTTGGGTTTACGATTCGGAGGTCGCGGGTTCGATCCCCAGCGGGGTACATGTTTAAGTACTCGGTTTGGAGGTAGGGCATTTTAAATGTTCGCCTGGCTAGCTACCAGCATCTTATCTAAATCTGGCGCCAAGCAGCAATGTTTATAGCATTGTTGTGTTCCGGTTGTCAGAGATAAGATAGCCAGTCCCCCAAATGTGTTGAGGTGTCCGGGTCAGTACACTTCCACCTTCGACCTCATCTTCACTTAACATCAGGTGTGATTGACCCCGTTGTACATAAAAAAAAAGTACAAATAAGACGTGGTCATCACTTCACCGACAAGAGCATAGCTCTTAAATTGAAGAAGTACAAGTAAATATGAGTCTTCATATGATGATAGTGTTTTCCCCACCATAGTCATTCTATAGCCTACTGGAGAAGGCCTTTTCCAAGGAGCGTCAAACGCCGGGCAATAAAAGGGAGATATGCCCGTAAACATCCCACTGCTGAGATATAGGCCTTCCCTCGTATTTGAGAAAGTATGGGCCATAGTCCACCACGCTGGCCCAATGCGGGTTGGTTGTTTTTGAATTTTAATTCTCCGGCATGCAGGTTTCCTCACGATGTTTTCCTTCACTGTTTAAGAGAGAAATCGGATAAATGTACATAAGTAATTCAATTTCAAAACTCATTGTTACATTAGCCTGCCTGGGAATCGAACCCGGACCTCCTAAATTGGGACCACTGAGCCACCGACGACACAGTTAGAATAATATGTGATAATCAGTATTAAAAGGTTGTTTTTACGAGCTTTTATTTAGTTTGCAATGTTCGTATGTATGTGTGTATGTATGTAAGTTGTCCGTTTCCAAATTTGCAAAGTATTTTTCAACCACTTAATTACTGATATCTGATTGAGCATATAAATTTGGCATATATATAAGGTCTAACAAAATTAACCCGACAAACGTTGCAGAGTGTACGTATAGGATGTACCTATTACGAAAAAAATTAAACATTAAAGTTAATAGATTTTATTCGAAAAATAAAATTTAGAAATGTAAATTTTGTGAGTTGGACCTTAATGGCCGCGCGCTCTAAGTTACTTTGCCACAACAAACAAACACGTGTCGCGGTATCGCCTGACCCGGCGGCTGTGATTGGTTGCGCCCTGTGCCCCGCCACCCCATTTGGCGTCTTCCATATGAACGTTGCCTGTTTTTCTCATTGATAAAATAAGGTACAATCGAAATGAAGTAAATCTGTTAATTTGTATTATCATTTGCACTTATATTTAATTTTTTTACGCGGAAACAAAATTTTGGCTAGTTTTTTTAATGAATACATTATTTTATTGTCATGTGCACGTGCAATTGACAAAGTTTGTCGGGTTAATTTTGTTAGACCCTATCGTGTTCGGTGACAATGCAATATTATGGTACAATCGAGCTGATCTGATGATGGAGTCGGGATGTAGGGAATGGACATCCATGATGGCAAATGGCAATGCGAAATAGTTATATATATATATATATATATATATATATATTTTATGCACAAAGGGTTAGCACTTGACCTCAATCTCACCTGATGTTAAGTGAAGATGAGGCCGAAGGTGGTAGCGTACTGACCCGGAAACCCCATCTTATTTGGGGAACTGGCTATCTTATCTCTGACAACCGGAACACAACAATGCTATTAACATTGCTACTTGGCGGCAGATTTAGATAAGATGGTGGTAGCTAGCCAGGCGGACATTTAAAATGCCCTACCACTAACCATATCTTTTTATTTAGTTATTATTACTTTTATACTATGCTTCCATGTACGTTATTATTGTGTTCGGCTGTACTATGTTCGGAAGTTATAACTAGTGTACCGCCTGCTACAGTGCAAACCGCACTCTCGTAAAGTGCAATAACAGAACGAGTCGAGTCGTATCAACCGCATTCCGAATTTCTAAATGCATTCTACAACTAAGGTTTATGTTTTATTTACAGTACAATATTTCCATCGTTTAAAATTGTATATCGGCACACAAAAAGAGTAGAATCAACCCGTCTAATCCCGTGTGTGTCGTGGGACTATGGTTCATTCCACCAAAAAACATCGACACCGGGTTATTTGAAATTCGACGTATTCTATCCAGGGTGTTAAATGGTAGCTAAAATACAATTTAAAACCCTCATGTCTATGGCCAAAATTCAATGGTTTGAGAGAAAACTCTCAAAACCATTTTATATTTTGGTAAATATTTTGGTATTTTTTTTTATAAAAAAGTAAAAAAAAATTTTTGGTAAAATAGGTACCAAAAAATTTTTACACAAAAAACTGCTTATCCAATGGCATCGAATTGAATCTAAATTCATAGCCAATTGGTACTTTGTCGGAGAATTTTTCCCAACTATTCGTAAATGTTCAAAAAACATTATAAATAAATCAATAACAATTGCTGATAGTTTTGGCTTCGCCGTAGTTAGGTAAAAGTAGTATCAATGGATATTGAAAGTACACGAGAAATAGAGAAATATTTCTCCGACGTTCGCACGTGTTTAAGTACATAATTTCATCCCCTAAAAGGACTTGTGTTTTACGCCGTCCTGTATAATTTAACAGCTCTCAAGTTTACCTGCCATCGCGGCATTGCAGGATGTGCTGGAATTTAGGTCAAGGAGCTCGTCAAGGTATTGCTATACCGCAGATCAGAGGGAATTATCCCTCGTTGGTTCATATTGCACTTAAGAGTTGATACGATTAGTGAGTTGGTAAAGTGTTTCAGTTAATTCTATTTTGTCTTCAGCTACTTTCGCTCACTGTAGAAGTGTTACTCATGTAGCCATTCGCTGGTTAAGCCTCTTGACTATTGCAGAGCACAGGTTTCAGATTGGTTAGTCAGTGGGTGGACAGGAAAGGATTGGAGTATCTGTAAGGACGACCGTGAAATATACTGAATAAATCGACCTGTTTGGTGTAGTGGTTACCAACTCTGGCCACTATACCAAAAGGTTGCGGGTTCGAATCCCGCTGGGGGCATATGTTTGTGTGATTAATACGGACATGTGTACCCGAGTTATGGATGTTTTCATTTATAATAAGTATTTATTTACAAAAAAAAATGTATTTATGTAGTATATCAACCATCTGGTATCCACAACACAAGCGTATAGCTGTTTAGTGTGGAACTAGATGGCGCTGTGTGTGTGATTTATACCATAAAATGTGTCCTATTACACTCTGGGGATCAAGACGAATGTGATCTCATAGGAAAAATGACACTAGCGAAACTTAACAAGATAATAAGATATAAAATTCTGTCTAAGGATAATTTTTTTTTAATCAATCAAATAATTTTATTATGATATACAGGTATCATACAGGTAGTTACAGGCATTTCGTTGAACTCTGTGATCAGCCCGTATAGCCATAGGTACAAATATTTATGTCATAGGACAGGTTTTTAACTAGCATAATAGTTGGACAAGTGGTAATTTATTAATTCATTAAAATATCTAACGTCAATAAACAAATATATACGTAAAAAAAATACTCACTTGAATTACGGAAGATCTCCCACCTTTATTAATATTTTTAACAACTAAAGGATTACTAAAGTTGAGCTTAGGTCATGATAAGTATTATTGTTATTTATCTCTCTTAGTCGGGGTTTTATAATTTTTTTTATGTATTTTCCCCTAGATTAAAACATTTCCACCCGGAGATAAATAAACTATATCAAAAATTACAATCTCTCATTTTTATTTTGGCCTTTATTGTAAATTCGTACATGTAACTCAAGAAAATGAGAAATTGTAAATTATTTTATGCAATGAATACTATTTGTATTGTAACTCTGGCTTTAGACTAAATCTGAGCCGATCGTGTTGCAATTTGTAAGAGAGGTAACCTGAAACCAGCAGAAGGACATTTCAAAGTGAAAACATCCGCGATAAAGCAATTCGACGTGGGCGAAGCCGCGGGCGGAATGCTAGTAATGTAATAACGGCCTAGCAGCATAAGCTCGAGTTTTCATATAAACGTGCTATGCATTAGCAAAATTTCCAACACTTGATAATAATATTGTTATTTATTTATTTATTTATTTTTATTTTATTTTCTTGGGAAAACCAACAGCTGTTTTACAAATTATCACTTAAACTATTTCATAGACCTGAAATTCTTGGAAATAATTTAATAAAAAAATTCACACCGACGAAATCGATGGTAGGGAAGGACGCGGCTTGAATATTAAGAAAATTTAAACAAGCACGGTAGGTAAGTAAAGGAGTCAACGACGATTTAGAGATACTGTGCTGTAGTACATAATGTAGGTATATTACTTAGTAGGTAGGGATGCTACAATATTATAACTAACCGCCTCCCTGGCTCAATGTAAACAATATGCGGTTCACACAACGGAAGTCGCTGACTCGATTCCCAGCGGGATATATGTTTAGTTTTGGTTTGGTTGGTGGTATTATTACCACCAACCAAACCGAGTACTTTCTTGCGCATTATTTAACTAGCTTCGTTACGTAACTACATATATTCGTTCAAAATTTGCAAGTCAAATTAGAACCATTCCCTGTTTACCTAAGGAATTCTTCTTCAATAAATTTGGGGCCCAAGGTAGCGTAAAGCCTTTTCTCGGGACCCGCTTACTTTCAGTAGGCGACGTTCAGCTGTACCGCTGTTGATCCTGGCTACAGTTGCATTGGGAGGGTGTGGAGGTGGGTCATGTTTACCTAAGGCATAGAAATTTTGCACACTCGTTCAGTTCTGATCGCAATATATTTATATGATAGACATGAATGAGGGGAACTCCTTAACGGTTAATAGGACGAATACGAAATTTTGCATCAAAGCTAAGTTTAAATACGTGCTCCAGCTAGTTTTGTACTCTACATCCTCAGTTCGCCTGTATAGCAACGAGATCTTAGGTATCTCAATATCATAAAGTTTTCTGGTGCCTACTTATAAGGATACTTTCCTTTGTCCAATATACGAAACTTTTATATTAAATAATTACTAATAGCTCGTATCTCTCCTTTATGAGCATATGCCCGTCTGTCTGTCTGTCTTGCCCGTGTGATTACCTTTCCATTCCTTATAATCTACTTGCACTCTAGGTTTCCCGGGTTCAATCCCAGAATAAAGTCCAGAACCGCGGGTAAAGTTGATATTAAGGCACCTTTTGTAATGAGACACGCTAATCTTTGCAATTTACCTAGTTCTACAGTGTTGCTTTATTAATTTATATTGGAAGTATTACCGTCTGATATATCCACTGAATAATAAGTCGTTTTCTTATACGCGTTCGTTCTACTCCTACCACTTTTTGTAAGTGTATTTTCTTTTCTGTTGTGCAAATTTTTTCCTCCAAATGTGTTTGGGGTTTCCGGGTCAGTACGCTTCCACCTTCGACTTCATCTTCACTTAACATCAGGTGTGATTGAGGTCAAGTACCAACCCGTTGTGCAAAAGCAAATAGTAGAACGCGGGCTAATAGGCGCATGTATTAGCCCCCTAAGAACTTTTGCGTCGTTTTTTTTGTTTCTGTTTTCACAAATTTAATGGAGTATGGATAAGTAGTTGATATTATTATGAGTAGGTGGCTCGATCCGTTAGACATGCATGTTGAACAATATTGATCGATCGCCATCGTTGTCAGCGGCCCTAATTCACCTAGCTATTTGAATTTCTGCCACGTAGTACATACACACTGTGAAGACGCTTTATCTTTAGAATGGATTTTTGTTACAGTTATTAGCTGCTATTAAAACCATTATACATATTTGAACCGCCAAAAAAATATGGCCAATGAAGTCGGTTACTTCAGTCGGAGTGCATCATCAAAAACCACCCTGATCAATCAAAAAAACAAAGTCTTCAAAATCGGTTCACAAATTGACGAAAATATGGGTGAACATACATTTTTGTTACATAGGAATATAAAACCTCCTCCATTTTGAGTGGAAAATAGTATAATATCAGTTTTATCGGTCGGTAAAGGCTGGCCAAGAAGGATGTACGTCAATCACGTGACAGACGTCTTCACAAAAGGTCAGGTGCGGTCAACCACCAACCGACGAGCGTGTAGGAAGCATTTAATGAGAGTGGAAGATGCAAAAGTAGTATGTCAGGATCGTCGCAAGTGGAAATCAATAGTCTCTGCCTACCCCAACGGGAAACAAGCGTGAGCATATGCATGTATCAGTTTTATGGTATAAGAAATCTTTTTAGAAGTATTATGGTCCTATGAAATTGGCGTTTTGTATGAAGAATTTCAATAAGACTATTTTCTCCATTCAAACATTTTTGTTTTTTTTTTTTGGGAACGGCAAATCCAAATTAGCTAAACTTGGTGTGTATTATCGGATAACATTAAGTTAAGTATAGGCAGCGTTAATTTTTAAAAGTAACCGCTTTATAAAAGTTTCAGCGAATCTAAGAAATGATTATGGGAAGCATATGAAAAGAGCTCTGTTAAAATTTTTTTTATTATGTGATTTAGCTCAGAAATTAAAAAATATTTCATGTGAAACCATAAAATAATATTCAATTTTTCAAATAAAACAAAAATCACATTTGATTAACGGAGAAAAAAAAACCCCAATTTCATAGGTAAAAACCTAATATTACGGAGTGGATCAAAGAGCACGTTCTTCTCTTCTTCCTCTTCTTATATATTTCATGAAAAATTTTATAATTAAACCGACATTTCGAAACCCTATTAATAGTTGTACCACTTCTGCAACTTTAAATAGAACTGTAGGACTCTCTAGTCCTTGCCACAGCAACATTGATCCTAGAAGAAACATTTTAGCTGCTCGTTGACCGACGAAGTAAATTCAAAAAGTTTGACCATAAAACTTGGCACGCACTCGTAAAAAGACATTCAAGTTAAAATGTTTGTTCGCTGGTTGAGGACAGGCTAGTTCTAAATTTGAATTTAAAAACCATTAGAATATAATGGACGCGTAAAATGATGGTGGATTTTGACGACTGCTCCGTTGAACACGCAAACTGTGCCTCCAGGGGTACGACGGATAAATTCGAATGCTCCGTTGTGCCCCTTTAGTGGTTCAGAAAGGAAATTCAGAAGTTACCTGTCGTGCTCCTTTTAAGTTTTTTTTTTTTTTGTTTTATACACAACGGGTTCGTACTTGACTTCAATCACACTTGAACAAGTTATGAACACATTGGAGGGACAACTAAAATGAAATACTTGAAATACTTAATGTGCTCCACCAAACCACCAAAGGAGCACTACAGATCATACAAAATTTACCCGTTCTACCACCAGGGGCACACTTTGGGTGTTCAGTGGAGCAGTCGCCCGGATTTTAATAAAAAGTTAATATTGATGAATTACGTGATTTATAATATAACAACATGTGCAATAACTGAAAATTGCATTTTATAATGAGACCAAGCTGCCATTTTAATATACGATGTGGATATCGCCCTACTTGTGTTGTATACTGTGGTTGAAAACGAATGAGTCTCTCCCACCTGTTACACCGCCTCGTTGATAACGGAGTGTTTTGCAGACCTTACTTCATTACCGATACTCCAACGTAAGCGAATATCAACTTTGTTTCCAGTTCTTAGAATACAATTTTAAATCAACTTTAAAGTTAAAACCTAGCAGGTTATTTAAGGAACCTTAGAGCGTAAGAGAAAGAGTACTTTTTCAACTAGCGACCATTGAGTTTCTGAGAGAAAGCTTTCTTTATTTGAAGTATTTTGCAGGTATTCATTCAGAACCAGTACAGTGCACTAATAAAACCCGTTAAGTTTAAATGAAATCCTCTAAGCGTCTGTTTAAAGCGGGTTCGTATTTCGAACATTCGTGAGATTGAAAATTAAGTTAATTAGAAAATATTCTGTGATCGATTAACATATTATTTTATTAGCCCCCGACGTATAAAAGGGGTGTTGTAAATCTGTCTAGCTGCGTTGAAAACTGTTCTTTAGTTTACTTCTTTATTACAAAGCCATGTTTGATATAGCAGTTAAGCTCGAAGGTATAGACTCTAATAATGATTAATTTTATGGTTTTTTTTTTAAATTATGCAATAGAAGTAAACTTGTTAAAATGTGTACAAAGGGTTAAACATTCAACATATGCAATTAGAGACGTATAAATATATAGAACTTAAACTACTCGTGTATGTATACTTCATAACATCGAGCGTCTTCCTTTCGGAAATCCCTGAAAACTGAAAACCTCAACAACTGCCTAAGCGTTTATATCTTTTTTTATGAAACAACAAATGCCGAATTCAAAGAAGTTAGAATACAATTTGATAGTTTCAATGATACGTTTGTTGCCAACACATACAGTATTCAAATTAGTCAGGGTCCTTATGGATATGTGTTCTCTAGTTCACAGTGCTTCATAATCTGTATACTACCTATATAAAAGTTTTCAGCCCAATGATTCCGATGTCGATTCCCATCTAGCTCGTTTACGTTCTCCCCCTCCCTTTTCTTATATTTGTACATTACCCTTGAGGAGGGAATGAAAATGGCGAGATGGAGCATAGTCTCCGCCTCCGTGGCTCAATGTAAACAACATTGGGCTTACGATTCGGAGGTCGCGGGTTCGATCCCCAGCGGGGTACATGTTTACGTACTCGGTTTGGTTGGTGGTAGGGCATTTTAAATGTCCGCCTGGCTAACTACCACCATCTTATCTAAATCTACCGCCAAGCAGCAATGTTCATAGCATTGTTGTGTTTCGGTTGTCAAAGATAAGATAGCCAGTCCTCCAAATGTGTCGGGGTTTCCGGGTCAGTACGCTTTCCACCTTCGACCTCATCTCCACTTAACATCAGGTGTGATTGAGGTCAAGCACCAACTCGTAGTGCATAAAAAAAATTGTCAAGGTCAAATTTTCCACTTTTAGCCTCCTACGAAAAACGATGGGTGTTGTGGTTTGACGGGGTTGTATGCATGTATCCAGTTGTTCGGGAAGGAACATAAAATAAGAGTTTGTAGGTCGTTTGAACAGGTTTATTATAATTTTTGTTTGCACATAAATAAGGCGCCTAATCAGCCATTGCAATGAGAGTGAGAGAGCGAGCGTCTGCTGTCAGAGCCAGCAAGGAAGCCCGTTCGTTTCGAAGTCCAGTCTTTTCCCGGATGTACGAGTATCTCAATAATGCGTGGTCAGATTTGACTGTGGCTTCTTTTATATTAAGGACTAAATGAGGAGATACGTTCCTCACCATGGTAGCTTTTACAACAGTTTTGATGATATTCCGATAATTGTGTATTTCGATGATACGAGTATCATAATTTTTCGAGGGTTATCTGGGGGCACGGCAGTGCCCCCGCCAAGTCGAGCTCTAACTTTACAATATTTTCATGTTACATTTCATGATAAACCAAACCAGATAATCGCTTGTTTCTTTGTATAAGCATTAAGATGTGTGGGCATCAAAGACCATCCACACTTCTCCACCTTCATTTATAATCATAGGTAATCATCATCAATAGCCTTACAAGTCCCCACTGTTGGAGCAGTATGAGCCACATAACCCACCACGCGGGCTCATTACGGATTGGTGGATTTCTGTCAGAATAACGGCCTGACCTGAATGTCAATGTTTTAAGCCGCCCATCTAGGCCATCGGCTTGGCTTAACGACTGCCTTCAATTGAAAACAACCCGTACCGGCTTTTAGCACGGAAACACTCGTATTAAAATACCGCCAGTGGTCACACATCCACAAACTGACCGCGCCAGACATTGCCACGGGAAGATTTGCCTTATAATCGTCACGCTGAGCAGTCAGGTTGGCGATCGCAGATTTTTTAGGAGCATCCTATGACGCTGCAGCCCATCACTAGCGAAGCACAATCCCTTAGTTATCCTATTCTACTTCTCTTGGAACCATACCGTGTACAAGTATCATCATCATCATCAGTCCGTAAACATCCCACTGCAGGGATACAGACCATCGCCTACAAGTATAAATATAATTTAAAAATATAATGGCGCCCCTAGTACAGTCACGTAATAACAACCAGAACTCGACAAAACAGTCATTTATTTAGGTAAGATGTCATATCAGATAAAACCCAAGTTGAGATAATGTGTTTTATCTGCAATGAGATCTTACCTGGATAAACTGTAGTTCGTGGAAGGGGACAGGTGCGCTTAATTGAGGTAGTTGCAAACTACATGTAACTCACATGGAGTTTTGAAAATTTGTCTAATCTAAACGGATAATGTAATTAGTACGTTGAAGTTAGCAACAATGTGGATATGGTGGAGGTTAATAAGGTTTCCAAAAAAAAATAAAAAAAATACGCCCCGAATACAGAACCTCCTCCTTTTTTGAAGCCGGTTAAAAAATATGATCACGGGCGAAACAATCTAGTAATCTACAGCTCTGCGAAACTTACCTAATGGTAATGCAATCTTGTTCTCGCGAGATCTCGACTGAAAACCGAACGAGATCTCGCGAGATTAACGAGATTGCATCGAGCATTCCCAAGCGCGCTAGCGTGCGCGCGCTATGTTTACAACAAAAATTAATAAAACTTAGTTTATAAACCAAACGACCCGACAGCATATTTTGCATTTCGTGAGCGCCATGTTATCATAAAATGTATTCTATGACACTCCAGGGATTAAGACAAATCTAACGACACCTTGCACTTCGACATCGGTCGGCAACATAGAAATCTACATACATACGTACTAACATACATACACTTGACCAACATTACCATCCTTCTTTGGGCAGAAAAAGTATTTATTCAGTATCTATGAATAAACTAAACAATAATTTTAAATAGCTTCAAAATATGTGTGGCACCCAAAAGGCATCCACTCATGCACGTGCATATTAGATAAGTTATTTTACGAAGCTACTTCATAAATTTTAAGGAATAAATTTTATTAAAATTATTTAATGGTTTAATTTTCATACAAACAAAGGAGACTTATTAATAAAAATTGTTACATATTAAATGATTAATAAAAAATACATAAAATTTATAATTATTTTTGTATTAAATGTTCTATATTTAAATATTTTTATGCTGTGTTATTATGTAGTACATACAACCCAATCAATTACCTGTAATGTATGTGTCGCTAAATGGATCAAATAAAGCTTTGCTGTTCTTATTTTTGTGTGAATTAAAAAATAAACAACAAACATATACACTAATCTCGCAAGACCATCATCCTGTGATCATTTAATAGCCATCGAATAGTTCAATAAGTATAAATTGAAAGAAAACTCCGAAAAACCCTATCATCCAAATATACAAGCCATATTGAAAGCTAAATAACTTCGAAGCGCCTTCGAAAGCTTCGAAAGTTAAGTATCTGTCCCCTGTTTTAATCTATAATATAAAAGAAACCGGACAAAGACTGGACACACTCAAACACATACACCAGTCGTTTTTCGTCGGGGGTGAAAATTGCCTCAGTAGGTAAGTTTAATAGGTACCAAACCGAATACTAAAAATGAAACTAGGTGCCTCACTGGAAATCGAACCTGCGACCTACGTTTTGTAAACCTAAAGGCCTGCGCAGACTAGGGACTTCTGTTCTTATAGGACAAAAATCCCTTAATCGTGAAAAAAATATCCGCCGAGAACTTGTCACGGACTCAACGCACACGGTGTGCGATCATTTGTTGCCCGGAAATTTGGAGAAGCGCAAACTATGGAAGCAAATATAAAAAATTTTGACGTATAAAGCGTTCTTTTTTCGACTTATTGTACAATCGATTTCGTCATCGTGAATACATACGTCACTCTCAAGCGCGCAACGCAGACTAAAGTTCGCTGTCTGCGTTGCTGCGCCTAGTCACATGAGTCCGATCTCTTGGTGTCCTCGATTATTCGGGGGACTTTTTGTACGAGGTAGTTTTAATTCCTCGTTTTACTAGATTCAGTTGTCAAATTTATTTTGGCGGACAAGAAAGTCCGCGGACGAAAGTCCCTTGTCTACGCAGGCCTTTATGTTGTACATTTCAACATTCTTTATATTTATAATAGTAATCATGAAAATTATTTTCTGATGTCGTGCACTTCAGTGATTATCTATCAATTGTCATGCATCAAGTTAATAATTTAAAGCTTCCCATTGCACGCCTGTATTATTATATTAATAACACGTACGGATTGAGGTTAAAATATATCGCGGGAGCGCACGCATTCACATGAAGTGGATTGTTCTGTTGGACAGAGACATATTTACATAGCCATTTCGTGAAATCCGCCACCTCTATTGTTCACTACTGAAATACAGGTTTAGATGTAGGTAGAGATACTAACCATTATTCTGGTGATTGAAGTACCTTTACGTAGTATCAAATATTTTTTTATAATTTTTAAGCTCGCTCACTACCTTGTTTGTTCTCATATCCAATTATTATCATAATTTATATAATAGCTCTACATTACAGAGAGAAGCGCAGACTGATAAACAGGTTTCTACCTAGTTCGGCTTAAGCTTATACGATGAAAGCAATTATTCTTAACTGTTTTTTGGGTATAATAAAGTTATTCTAATGATTACCACCGATATTGTCAGACAGTCACTCATCCTACACGGGTGCGACAGAAAACCAGCGCCTTGCTCTTTGAGCGAAGCATTATACTGAGTCGCTACCCATTCACTACTGCAGCAGACAGAGCAATATTTATGCAAATCATAGTATAGTTCTTATTTTGATAGTTTTTAATAGTTCTTAACAATGTAATTTCTAATAATGCAAACTTTAATGTACCTATTGTTTTGCGTTTAAGTAGTAAATAAACTTTTTCAAGTTGAAAAGCATTGTAAAAGTATTGTAAAAACTAGCGGATTAAGGGATATTAAAATTAATTGTCAGTATGTGGCTTAAGAACCGACTTCGATGCGGTTCCGTTCTCTTTCTCTTCTCCTGGGTCCATCATATACCCCGTGACTGCCATCATACAAACTCACCTAATGTTTAGTTGAATATTAGGTGACTTTGTATGATGGCAGTAGATGCATTTTTTTTTTTTATTAAAACTGGTTTCGCCTTTGACTGCAATCTCACCTGATGGAAAGTGACGATGTTGCCGAAGATGTATCACGCGCACCCAGTAAATGCCTATTCACTCTAGACTTCAAGATCCGAAGGTTGTAGTGTCGGGAAAAACCGACGCGGGCAGTATAAATATTTATGTCACACAAAAATACATCCGTAGACCTTTCAAAGGCGGCAATGGGTTTTGACACGTGTGTATTTCTTTTAGAAAGGTGACCCATGGATGTTGTATTAAAGCAATAAACTTTTAATGTTTGGAGAGATAACACTTACCATTTGGGATTAAGGTCGTGACAATAATGTACGTATTACATGAATAAGCTCACCTTTTGTATATTATGTCCTGGTTTTTTGTTTTGTTTAATATGTAGGTAAGCTTATATGCAATAAAATGTTAAATAAATAAATGAATGTGAATATTCATTTATATACTTGTTTATAATAAATTCAGCTCGGATTTGCAGCAGTATTGCATTTAGGTATGCTAAGCTTCTAAATATCTGGTTAAAGCAAAACCGTCTAGCAAAACAGTAACAGTATTAACTAAGCAGACAGTAACAGATGCATTTATATTAGAATGCAACGCAAATGCTTCGGACTAAACATTTTGTAGCTTGCATTTTACTACAACGGGGCCTTTATTAGGAATTCTGTGGTAGCCCGCTTTAATAAAGGCGTCAGGTGTTCGAAGCAATATTATGATAATAACTAGCTTCTCGCGACTCCATCCGAATTCCGCAGAGGTTTTACTTTATATCACTAGAGAACAAAGTTACACGTAACGTCACGACCTTTATTTCAAATAGTGTGGTCAGAAATATCCCAATCAATAGTGTTTGGGTATTCCAAATATTTAATGCTTGAAACAACATCCACGTTCTCCTTATAAAATAGAAATGCACACATGACAGGGGTGAGTTAAAATGTGCAAATTCAAGGCTCTCAGGCAGAAAGTGTTCTCATCTTGACGGACCCATCAGCGGACTTTACGGGATAGCAGTGCTAGAAGTAGAACCTAAGGGAAGACTGTTAGATAGAAAATGCTCGCATCTTGAATTGCCGATCACCGGATTTCAGAGGACAGCACTACTGGAACCTAAGCGAAGGCCTTTAGGCAGAAAGTGCTCGCATCTTGAACTAGACTTCAGAAGTCAGCAATATTGGACCCTAAGCGAAGGCCTTAAGGTTGAAAGTGCTCGCAGCTTAAACCACATTTATTCTTGTCTTTGAACTGCTTATCCCTGGACTATAGGACAGCAGTACTAGAATCTAACCGATGGTCTATAAGCAGAAAGTGTTCTCATTTTGAACGGCCGATTACTGGACTTCGAACGGCAGCACCAACACCCCTATTCATAGTGAGTGAAAATAACAACAAGGATCAGATCCGCCGCGCTTCATGGATTTAAATAATAAAGACAAAGTTAAATCATTTAAGATTATCGAGTGAACTCTTATCATATTAACCAATAAGGGAGGATAACCTTTTCTGCAATAGTCGATTGTATAACAAGGGAGCAAAATAATATTTTTGAATTCAGAGTGGAGCGAAAAATTCAATGTACTTCACCCGAGATAATAAATAATTCTAATTTTCAGAAACGCTTATTATGTAAATATATTAGTTAGTTATTATTTTATTTTTACAATCTATGTAATGTTGAAATGTGTACAAATTCCATGCGTAGTTCGCGCGCCTGTTTTTTTTAACGGCGGCCGGAAACCGGCACTTTTTCACACAATATTTTAGTTCCACCTCTCTGGTCGATACTATGGAGTATTTAAGTCTGCTTTTTTCATATTTCAGTTCGATCTCTTTGGTAGAATCGTGGCAAGAATGTACGGAATATATTTCTTTTTATTCCCTGTTTTTTTCAATTTATTCAAAATTCTTTTATTCCCTGTTCTAAAATCTGTTGGAGAAAGGACCTACTTCGGGCGCAGTTATTGAGGAACCAATTATCATTTTTCGAATAGATGAGGTGAAATAAACTTTATTGCACTTTAGTGTTTTCTTTGAATGAACAATTACATGACACACGCTCAAAAATTGAATTTAACTCGTTCATGCAGATAGAAAAGTTGAAAGGAATTCGTTTGGCTTCGTATGGATATGTTTTGAGAAGGGATGAAACGCATGTTACTAAGAGAGTGAAGAATATGGATGTCGATGGATGGAAAGGAAGACCATGGAAAGATGGAGGGATTGTGGTGAGAGATGATATGAACGAAAAGGGCGTAAAGCGATGAGGTTAGGCTGACCGAGGTGCTATTCGTGTTGGCTGGACCAGGAGATTCCCGTGGTACCCGTGGCCACGCCGTTTTCGGTGCGCGAGGAGGAACACCGGGGGGTTTTTAGTGGGTAGGACCGCTCCCTTCTGGAGCGGTGAGTCCCACATATCCTCGCCGCTGACCCCCGTCAGCGGCGGGTCGAACGCGTAAATGTGTTTTCCCACCGTCAAAAAATAAAAAAAAAAGGTGCCATTCGTGCCATTTATAAATTAGGACCTAGAGTGTCTCTTAGAGATAAGTTTAAGGAAATTAATATCTTAACAATGGCATCTCAATAATACATTTATGAGAATTTGTTATATGCAAAGAAAAATATAACCTTATTCGCTAAAATAGTGATAGGCACAATGTTATAGGAATAAGAACCAGTTATCTTTTATGTTAGCCGACTTCACAAAGTTAGTAAATCCTTCAGAGGGCAATGTATACGCTTTTATAATAAGGTTCCAGTAGACATTCAAAATTTGCCTTTAAATAAAATTAAAGCAATCATAAAACAGAAATTATTAACAATAGGCTATTATAAAATCACTGACTATTTGAAAGATAAGCAAGCATGGACATAGCTTGTCTTATTATTCATGTAATTATCAAATCGCAACCTATAATCTGTTTAAAAGAGCAACCCTAGAGTTTCTTGCTCCTTCTTCTCTGGGGAGTCAGCTTTGTGAATGAGCAGTAAATTTAAAATTAAAATATAATGTAATATTAATATTAATAGTAACGTTTTCAAGTGATAATTTTATCCTATGAAATAAAATATTTTGATTTGATTTGATTTGAGGAGATTGGAATCGACCCAAAAGAAATTGGTACCAGGGCAAGGTGATGATGATGTATACACGACCACAGCATACACATACAAGCCAAACGTAGATGTTCAACTTGCAGCACCCCTAGCTTTTGTACAGGAGGCTCATCAATCTTTCGTTCCGAGTCAATTTTGAATTTTAATAGCTCTCATTTATTTACTAGGCAAAGTGAAGACAACAAAGGAATATTAAAGTACAGAGCTAAGATTTCAAAAAGCACTTAAAAAGCAAAATTTTAAGCAGACTGCTGTAGGCATTTTTAAGCCCGACGAATAACAACGGGTGTTATGTGTTTGACGGCATTGTGTGTGACTTTGTCCAGGTAAGTGTAATGCGTGCTCCGATTTGCTCTTAAATTATGTAACTTCATCGGTATCCTCATCGATTACGTTGACCAATGAGAAACAGTTAAGTTGCCGAGCAAGCGATCATATGTCCACACGTGATCGATGACGATAACGATGAAATTATATAACCACTGGATACAGTTTTTTGTTATAATTAAGATTAAAGTAGCGGAAAGGATCGCGGCCCAAGTTCGGCCGAATTTTGAATTTTAACGGAATGTTCAGCCGAACTTCGTATTCGGTTCAAACCACATTTGGCCCATCTCTAGTTCTTAGCCATGTTTGATGGAAATCGGTTAGTCCATTTCGAAGCTATTTACCTATTAACGTAGTTAGGTTATTTATCTCAATGACAATGACCATTGGTTCTCTAAGGTTAATGTTTCCTAAATTTTAACGAGAAAACATTTTCACATAAGTAAGTAGGTATGTCTGGCGTTCTTTGCAACACCATTAAAAGTTTCACTCGGAAAACTCGTGTTTCTGATATTCCTGCTAACTACAATAAAGTTAAGATATCTGTCTTATAGGGCCATGCTATATAATAGGATTTCATGCGAATTTTAGGAAATAAAAGTCATTGACACTTTTTTTTCGTTCTATTCTCTCCTCTCGGAGAAGGCAAACGGATCTAAGCCCATACAGCCATGTCTTAATTCTCTTATTTCTTCAGTTTATAAGTCAATCTCAGTCAAAACAAGTAATTCGTCATATACTTGGCATATACAGAGTCTAGTCACGGTCAAGTCATTCTTCAGTGAAGTGGCAGAATGCTTTACAAAAGATTTTGGCGGCTTCTTGTGGGAAACCCGAAAGCTTCGTTACGCACGTTATTTTACACTTCCCTTCACTTGTACACCATCACTAACTTTTGCTGCACAATATTCTGCCATTATTAATCTTCAAAAATCAGAATGCACAAATTATAAGATTTATAAATAAAATTGCAACTTCACTCGCCGAGATCCCGCCAAAATGCCCTCATTTCTTGCTGTTTGAGTAGCTAACTAAAGTTAGTTAGCTACTCAAACAGCAAGAAAAAACGATATAATGTGTCAAAAGGCATCACAGATAAAAAAAAAATAGAAAAAGATACAAAAAAGGTGCGTCGCGCACAAGTCCCAGGTACGAGGTGGACAGACAAACTGATAAGGTCGCGGCCGCTTCTAATCGGTTACTCTGGAATTCTATGGGGGAGGCCTATTGTTCAGCAGTGGACGTCCTATGGCTGAGATGCTGATGACAATGATTGATTTATTTATCTAATAAGTGACACAGATATATTTACGGGTGTCAAACAAACCTATGTAGGTTTATCATATCTATGTCATCATCGGACATTTGGGTTCGTTTGATTTGTCATGACAAGTTGTCAGATCGTAAATAGTATATCCAGGATCTGATAATGGAGTCGGAAGAGGAGAGAGGAACTTAGCAAGGGCAAATAGAAGTAGCAAAACTTTCGAACTTTGGATTACGTTACACATTTTGTTTGTAAACGAAAATAAATGATTTTTATTAAAAGTATCGAGTTTGAATACCGTGGTACTTATCCCATATAGGGATTATTTCCAGTCAACCATAGGGTTAGTTAGAGAACAGGTAGTTTGGGCGTACAGATACAGCAAAATTCACACTAAAATTACGGCTTCATGGTGAATGACACAAAAGATCCTACATAAGTATAAGGTACCTATAGGTACCTTATCGTCTTTGTGAGTACCAGAATAATATGCGTGATGCTCAGGATGTCGTTATGGAGATCCTATTTTGCCCATAAAAAATCTGAAGCTATTCAAAGGGAATGTGTCAAGAACGCAATCTCAGTGCCAGAACAATGTCATAATCTACATATTTCACTGATGCCGAACTATGGACACAGCATATTTGCAAATGAAATAAATGTTGAATATACCATAATCTGTGACCGACTGAAAACCTGAATTACTTTTACTTAAGTATAATTCCACACAATGGAGCTAATACAAACCGTGCTCTACATTGTCATTAAAATAATGAGGCAGCCACATTAAGGCATCTAAAAGTCAAATTACAAGAACTCCAAGCCGTAAACACTCATTAAAAAATTAGTCAATCTGTTGACATGGCAACGTAAACAAACGAATTAATAATGAGTTCTAACCTTGATAAATTTAACGATTCCAATGTGCATAGTGGTAGTAAAGTCACTAAACTACTCTAATTCTCTCTAATTTGAAAACACTTAGATCACAACATAATTGTAACACACTTGGACAATAAAATTAAAAGTATTAATAAATAGTGACGCGCAACTGTGACACGATTCATCTCACGCGTACATTTTTATACTGCGAGGGATGTGGCACAAAGCATTAGTAGCTCAAATAATAATAATAAGACCAAAGAATAAATGACACATGCAGATGCGTCTCTCAGTATGGTGAAGAAATTGCTGAGTATGACAGAAGAAGAATGAAAGTAGAATTAATGCAGTGGAAATGAGGTCATTGAGAAGTATGAGTGGGGTGACTTTGAAAGATAGAATCAGGGGTAGTGTAAATAGGGAGTTAAGCAGTATGAAAGAAGACGTGGTGCCAAGGATTGAAAAAAGTATGCTGAGATGGTTTGGACATGTGGAGAGAATTAATGAAAGAAGACTAAGGAAAGAGATATACGAAGCGAATGTGGACGGTAGTGTTAGTAGGGGAAGACCACGGCGAACGTACCATAATCAAATCGGGGACGTCTTGAATAAAGGTCAAGTCAAGAGTACCCTAAACCGACGATCATGGATAAACAACCTTATGAGAGAGAAGGAAGCAAAAGAGGTGTGTCAGGATCATAGCAAGTGGAAGCCTGTGGTTTCTGCCTACTTAAACAGGCGTGACTTTATGTATGTATACTTATATAAAACGACGGTCAACTGCGAGAAGGACCCGTGTCATTACGGTTTTGTACCAATATCTCATCCTTAAATGCCGGACTGCGAGGGCACAGCCTCCTCTCACTAGGAGAGGGTATGGGCCGTAATCTACCACGCGATTCCTGTGCGGATTGATGGGTTAGTCTATATGGCTAATGCTGAGTGTTCCTTACGTTATGTCCATTGTTACTATCTAAATAAGATTTACAAATAATCAGGTACACTTTGCAGTGGCGCCATCTGTGATTTTAGGATTGAAGTTTTTTGTTTTGTTCGAGTTTTAAGATGGTTAATAGCGATATAAATCTGTTTCAAGATTTACTATAGTAATCTGCTTTTTATAGCAGCATTAAGCCTCTCAATATTCCATGTCCTCTTATATCCAAGTGAAGCCATTCTCTAACATAATATTTGCAAGCACGCGGATGTATATTACTTTATGGCTCACTGGCGGGCAGTAAAAATTTATAGATATCAAGGGAAAAGTAATTACGACTTTACTAGGCAAATGTGGTTCAGCGTTAATGTCTCGTACATAACATCATCGATTTAGAAAGTGAAGAGCCAGGATTTTCTATATAATATATACAATCCCGAGGGCAAAGCGATTCACCGCGGATGCCCCAGCTCGAATAATCCGGGTTCAATTAACTTTTTTCAAACAACTTCAAAAAGCAAAAGGTATACGAGTGGATTTTTTTGTGCTTGCAATACCTCTGCCAGTTGTAAAGCCATTTTGATAGTTTTACTTTTATTTGAGAGTCTAAACCTTTAGGGTGGTGCATATACACCGTGGGAACGAGATATGCGACAGACAGAAAATTATTAAGAAAAACGAATATCTCAAAAAGTAAGCATTTTACGACTATGTGTTATAGCGCTTTTTTACTCCAATTAAGGTGTAGAATTGATAGTTGAAGTCTGTCACATATCTCCTTCCCACGATGTATTTAGTGAAGATCTGATGCTGGACTGCGGATGTAAAGAGCGGGAACATACTGAAGTCGCTTGTTCCGTTATTTTTGGGAGTACATTTTAATACTAATGAATATTCTCAATTGTCTTGCATGTAGGTGAAGTAGCCCCAAATGTCATTCTCATATTGTGCTACTCTGACAACTTGCCTTTTCTTTCCTTTTTTTTTGCGTGGGCACTTGGGGTCACTGAAAACCAACGCTATGATCCGTCGCAGCATGAGCTGAGTGCTAAGTGGCGTACATATTAAATTATTCTTTTTCTTATTAATTAGCTTTTTGCTTATTTGACGTAATGCACCGGAAGGGCGTTAGTTCAGCGCTATTTATTTAAAAATACCTTTATACTTTGTTTATAGGCATAATCTAAGAGATTAAATACGCCTCTGCGTATTCAATAACCTTAAATCAGATATTTAGAGACCCTCTACCTACGTATACGGACATCTTTTGTGATCGTCTTATTACAGTTCAAAGCATTAGTAATACGAAATCTTTGGTTCAAACTATGTACTGTAGTATATTAAAAGTACATTATTTATAGATCTATAGAGTACATTATTATATTAAAAATACTTCAAACACAATGGAAGTGCTGTCAGAAGGCATAAATATATGAATATTATAAAACTTTGTAGTAAAATGTGTAGCATATTGTATTAATATCACAGTAAACAATTAGAAACTGTTTTGTCTAATGAAATGAAATAAACATTTCGGCACTTTATGTAGTCCCAAACTAGGCAAAGCAGTACACTTTAGTAACTTATTAGTAATCTGTGGCAGTACTAAGTATCAGTGGCACCAGCCACCCGCTGGTGTCTTCGAGAATACTAATTTGTTGCATATTAGATAAAATTATACTATAAATTTCAGATTTCAAATTTCTCCTAAATGTTCTACATTTCGTTTTGCACTCTTGATTTAATTTTAAAAAGACCTGAAGGCCCAGCTTATTTTATGCTTTGGTAAGTCAAGTTGTTAGTAGAAGTAGGTATATCAGCCACAGGACGTCCACTACTGAACATTGGCCTCTCCCATTGCTTTTCAGAGCGACCGATTTGAAGCGGCCTGTATCCAGCGACTTCATCAGGTTCTCCGTCCACCTTGTGAGTGGACACATTGCGCTTGCCGTTGCGTGGTCTCCACTCAAGAATTAATGCCTCACCGTCCGTTCGAGCTATGTGCCCCGTCCACTGTCACTTCAACTTAATAATCCGCTGGTAACACACATTGATTAATTTGTTAATGGGAGTGACACGAATTCAAATTCACTCTGTATAACATTGTTTGGTTTCTAAATTTAGTTCGTGCACAAACCCTTATAGCATATTTGATTAAACTAATTTTAGTCGAATTTCGGTTAAGTTTTCACCATTATTCCTCCAAAATGGACTTAAATCGCCTTCTGATTAATTAAAAAAAAATGTTACAGAATATTTTACAATTAATAACGATTTGTATAGTGTATAGGTATGTATAGTTTGAATTGTATTATAATAATCATAAAATAATATAAATAAATAATATATAAAAAAATAAAATAATTATACACTTTTATTTTCAAGCACTAAGATATTTTGGGCGAGACGACGTTGGGCAGCTTCCCGAACGCTGCCCATCAGAGTTGGATTCCTATGAATTATATATATAATAGGTACTAGCAATAATTATCATTTCAAATAGAAGTGAAGGACCTCTCTCCATTTAGTTTTCTAAATCATTCAACTTGAAAATAGCTTTTTGTCGCAACACCGCCTCTTGTCACATAAGTAATGCCACATGATTTGAGATAATGATGATGTCGGAGGTATTTGTGAGATCACTCATCGATTTGTGAGCTCGTTTCACGGGAGAGTGGGTCGGTCGGTACCAGTACCTAATACTCTTAGCTATTACATGTCACTTCACAGCGTATTTTCAGAAATGTAATGATTTATGATAATAAATAAATATTTCCAACAACTCCATATCTAGTGAAACAAAGTTTATATTTGGAATGAAAAAAATATATAAAATTTAAATAGTTAGTAAGTGTGTGACCTTCCGGTAAGTATGTGACCTGTAAGAATGCGACAAACGATGTCATGCTACGGGGGTTGTATAAGGTCCTTACCTATGAAATTGGCGTTTTGTATGAAGAATTTCATTAAGACTGTTTTCTTCATATACAAACATTTTTGTTTTTTTTTTTGGGAACGGCAAATCCAAATTTAGCCAAACTTTGTGTGTATTAGCGGATAACATTAAGTCAAGTATAGGCAGCGTTAATTTTTAAAAGTAACCGCTTTATAAAAGTTTCAGCGAATCTTAGAAATGATTATGGGAAGCACATGAAAAGAGCTCTGTTCAAATTTTTTTTATTATGTGATTTCATGTGAAACCTTGAAATAATATTCCATTTTCCAAACAAATTTGGATAGAGCTTTGAAAATCGCAGGAATTGGTACATTATGATTAACGAAGAAAAAAAACTCCAATTTCATAGGTAAAGACCCAATAGTTTAACGAATCTTCACTGTGTCGAACTTCTGTCGAAATTCATGTTATTTGCAATTTCCATAATAACGTCGTTGCAAAGTCAGTTGCAACCCAACTCATGTGGTACGAAGTAACTGGCTTTCCAACTTCCGAGAGCCCTGACCTGGTTGACCTTAAACCGTATTAAATTAACTGCAGCCAAGGACTTACTACCCCTGCGAGTTTGATAGCATATGAACGTGATTTATAATCTAATTGGCCCTATATCTACACTACATAACGACGTTATGTGTTTGACGGCATTGTGTGTTTGTTCAGTCTTTGTCCGGACGTATCTTAGTAATGCGTGGTCAGATTTTAGTGCGGATTTTTATATTAAAAAATAAAAGAGGGGACAGATTCTCACGAGGGTTTTCGATTTTTTTTAATATTTAAGATTAAAATCTGAGTTAGGTTCTTAGCCATGATTAATAAAAATCGGCTAAGCCGTTACGAAAGTAATTAGCTTCTTACGCAGTTGCGTTGGTCTGGATTATATAATAATCATTTCTAGTCTAGAGTGAATAGGCATTTACTGGGTGCGCGTGATACATCTTCGGCTACATCGTCACTTTCCATTAGGTGAGATTGTAGTCAAACGCGAAACCAGTTTTTAATAAAAAAAAAGGCTTATATATTATATTTTTTTATTATATATATTTTCCATTTATAGTTATTGAATACTACTACTATAAAAAATTTCACTAGATCGTACTTACCTACGGCCCGGACATGGCACGTAACGGTCTCCACAGGTGGCGGGCGCGACCCGGATACAAATGTTTCGTAAACACCCTGGCGTTATTGTTAACACTTTAATGCATATAAGTTTACACAAACACTGAACAAACATAGCGTAGTAATTAGTACAAAATAATAATTGAAAATTTAGGAAACCTCCAATGAATACAAATTATAATTATATCATCCAGACCGAAGCAACTGTGTAAGAAGATAAATATATTCAAAACGGGTTAGCCGATTTCCATCAAACATGGCTAAGGATCTATCTCCGAGTTTTCTAGTTATCTTAAATAAAAAATTGAGAATTTCGAAAACCCTCGAAAGAAAGTTAGTAAAAACTCGTTTAGTCTTATACACTGGATGAATTTGTATTCGTGTAATTCCCATTAACTGGTGACGTCACTCTTGATTACGAACAACTTTCCCCAAGAAACCCATAGCCGAATTCGATGAAAAAATTTTCGGTTACCCATACAAGGTAAAGGATGGGAACAGTGAAGGACCGATCGTCTAAGTGTGCCCGCCCACGACCGACGAATTCGATGAAAAAATTTTCCGTTACCCATACAAGGTAAAGGATGAGAACAGTGAAGGACCGATCGTCTAAGTGTGCCCGCCCACGATCGACCAATTCGATCAAAAAATTTACAATTCCCATTCAAAGTAAACCATTCCGAAACCACCTTTAGGCTGTCCGCCCACGGCCGATAATCGGTAAACAGCAAGATACCGTAACACATATTACTAATCTAGCAGTATTTACGTCCGATATTTGTCTAATTTTTTTGACTGCATACGCTGCAGAGCTGAGCCTCTTCGCCAATTTATGGATATGAGGACCCCATTGTAATTTGGCGTCCAAAGTAATGCACAAAAATACAGTGGAATCAACAAGGGTGACATTAGGCAGTACAAATTTAACACATTTAGTTTTTTTCTCATTAAGTAACAAAGTATTTGCTGGATCCGGAACCCAATATCCTGGTGATGAGGACAATCCTGCATAGACTTTGAAATGTTATTCACGTGCTTGGCCTGACATGGCAACCTACGGTATTGTTCCGTAGCTTTCGAATCGACCCTCAGCTAATACTCCCGACAGTCTATCCGGCCTTCGAATAATTATGAAAATATAATGCACCTTCACCCCTTTCTCCTTGGTCTTTTTTTTTAAAGCAATTAAATTCAAGAGTGCATACTAATTAGCTACACGAAGGAGAGTGGCATGCATACATTTGCACGACACTAAAAGCTGTAGGTACGAGTACGAACCTTGGCATGTAGGTTGTTTTAAATTACAATTTAGTTGTTACTTAAACAAGTACTAGTATTAGGTAATATGAAATTGGCGTTTTGTATGAAGAATTTCATTAAGACTGTTTTCTCCATACAAACATTTTTGATTTTTTTTTGAGAACGTCAAATCCAAATTTAGCTAAATTTTGTGTGTATTATCGGATAAAATTAAGTTAAGTATAGGCAGCGTAAATTTTTAAAAGTAACCGCTTAACGAATCTAAGAAATGATTATATGGGGAAGCACATGAAAAGAGCTCTGTTAAATTTTTTTTTATTGTGTGATTTAGCCCAGAAATTAAAAAATATCTCATGTGAAACCTTGAAATAATATTCCATTTTCCAAATAAAAAACAAATTTGGATATAGCTTTGAAAATCGCGGGAATTGGTACATATGATTAACGAAGAAAACAAACTCCAATTTCATAGGACCCAATATAACTAGTAAATTTGTTTTTTTATTTATTTCCTTTTGTAAAATATAGCATTTACAAATAGACAAACTATTATATACTATTTATTTCCTCACAAATACGGTCCAAAATGTCATGCACTGCACCCAACTACAATGTGCAGTATGAAACAAACTTTTACAGTTCTGCATAAATACAAACTTTTAAGTAAATCATGTTTTTTTAGGTAGTACCTATATTTTGAACTACAGAGTTACTGCAATTACAGAATTGCAGTAACTAAATAAAAATTATCGAAAATCGTTGATGATGACGTTGAGGGTTGTATTACACAGGCCTGTAAATTCTTATGTATTTTAGACTCTACCTACAATCAACTTTACAATTGATTGTACAATTGACAATTCAATTACAAAAAGTGATTATTAATTAGTTATTCTGTTACCTCCTCGCCTATAACAAAAGATACAAATCATGCCATAAAACATTTGATTTGTTAGTAATTTTCTTGTTTTTGTATGTAGATTTAAAACATGTTTAAAAAATGATATGATTATTTTTTCTCATTTAAAGAACCGACTTTTATAACTACTTCCTAATTTAAGTATGTACATGAAACAACAAATTTATAAAACACAATTGAAAATACCTATATCAAGAAAAAATACGCCGTCCAACTCGCTTCCGTGAGGCATAGTACCTAGTACGCTAGCGCTATTGCCCCGCTGAATGCATAAGCTCAGCTGCTGAGCAAAGTAGGCACCAGCTCTCACATCTCCATAGGCATGGACCAATGTTAGATTAAATAATATGAAAACGTTAATCAATGCCTACAGGAAAATGATGGTGCGCCTTTTTTCACATCTCATAATTCAAAGTTATAAATTGTTTGGTTGGGCTGTTAATAATACACATATAAATTGAATCGTACTGGATGTACTTAACTTTGATGCATCCGAAATTGCTTTGAAAGCGAACTACTTTAAAAGGTTCTAACGGATGGTTGGTTTTAAGAGGAGTTTTATTTGAAACGGTAAGTAATTAGTCTGAGTGTCTGAGTGCTAAAATGCGCTCTCTTTGAAACATACTTACTTATACAAAATTGTGCTCACATACTATCACAGAGAATGTATTGACCCATCAGTCAGTATGGAGAAGTCAGGAACTTTCTGCTACTCCCACATTTTTTTTATGGTTAAAACGTTTGACCACTATTGCATAGTTAAATAAAGAGTGAAATTTAATTCGTGTAAATATACAAAATGTTAATGTTGTGATTTTCCATAAAAATAATAATATACGTATTTTTCTTCTAGTTTGACTAAAATAAGAAAGAAAAAGTATTTATTCAGTGTCACGTATTTATGTATAGTAAACTTAAAATTGCAGTAAAATATGGCGGGCAACTGAAATGGCGTCCATTTTTCATATTCAGAGTCGCACCACACACACACACACCATCATGCCTGTATTAGTTACAAATTAATATAATATATACTGAACATACATAAGTAAAACATTACAAATATTGGGTTTTTACCAATGAAATTGGAATTTTTGTCTCCGTTAATCATATGTACGACTACCAATTCCTGCGATTTTCAAAGCTATATTCAAATTTGTTCTTTTATTTCGAAAATTGAATATTATTTCATGGTTTCACATGAAATATTTTTTAATTACTGGGCTAAATCACATAATTCACACATAAATCACACACACACACACACACACACACACACACACACACACACACACGCACGCACGCACGCACGCACACACACACACACACACACACACACACACACACACACACACACACACACACACACACACACATTCACACCCGTCTCTTCTCAAAGATTTCCTACTATCTATATCTTTAATTTTTTTTATATTTCGGACACTTACACCAATCATCTAGTCCCAAAATAAGCAAAGCTTGTGCTATGGATACTAGATAACGGATAAATATACATAGATATTTATATAAACATTGATGACTCGGGAATAAATGTTCGTATTCATCACACAAACATTTACTGGTATCTGGTATTAATCTATAATTATCTGGTCTGGTAATAAAAGACAATTTCCTGACTGAATGACTCACGAACGCAGAGAGCATCGCACAGCCTGGATACGTAGACCGATTTGATTTAATTTGGCAGTGTATTCCTTACTTAGAGGCGTACTAATAAGATTTTTTTTATTAGTAATCGTACGGGGGTAAAGACGGGAGGGGGGGGGGGGCAAGAGAATTATTTCAAAAGTGCTCCGGAACTGCGGTATCGCGAAATTTCTCATAATTCTCTAAAGATAAAGAAATCTTTATAGTGGTACAGTTCTAATGAAGGCTAGATGATGTTAGTGGTATTTTAAAATGCGCTAATGTAGGCGAATAAAGTCGCAGGCTTATAGCAGTATTTACAACTTACATTTGGTAAGATTGGACCCCCTATCCTACCTATATACATATCAAAATAACGTCATGACCTTTATCTCAAATGGGTGGTCGGAGGTATTCCAATAAGAGTTTATTACTTGAAATAATATCCACGGTCCACCTTACGAAATATACTGTATCGTAACCTATGCAATACCCATAAATATTAATGTAAAACAATATAACAGAAAAGTTTAGAAAGGAACACTCCATTTAGGTGTAAACTAAAAGTACACGGAGTCACAATGTCACCCAATTACACCGCCCGCCCTACTTGGCGCCCGCCCAACTCTCTCGCATTAGGTGAGAGCCTTCCCTGTGCGCACACATTCCGCAATTGCCATCATTGGCAGAAGTGCCAGACGTCTGGCTATCTCCTCTGATAAGTCGGCGAGTGCTTTATTCAATGTAAAATATTCCCGATTTAATCCTCGTAGTTTCCACTGAATAAGTTTCCACTAATCTTTTGATAGTAGATTTAGGTAGAATTATTAGATTCATTTTTTTTTTTTTTTATATGAAACTAGTTGCTTTATTAATTTCCGACGAAAAAGGAACAACGGTTGTTATGTGTTTGACGGTGTTGTGTGTGCGTCCAGACTTTGTCCGGATGTAGATAAGAAAAATAGTGATAAACAAGATGCCAATACAAGATATAAAGAACGAAGATTATGTTTGGTTTTTAATATTAGGTCCTTACCTATGAAATTGGCGTTTTGTATGAAGAACTTCATTAAGACTGTTTTCTCCATACAAACATTTTTGATTTTTCTTTGGGAACGGCAAATCCAAATTTACCTAAATTTTGTGTGTATTATCGGATAACATTAAGTTAAGTATAGGCAGCGTTAATTTTTAAAAGTAACCGCTTTATAAAAGTTTCAGCGAATCTAAGAAATGATTATGGGAAGCACATGAAAAGAGCTCTGTTCAAATTTTTTTATTATGTGATTTAGCCCAGAAATTGCAAAATATTTCACGTAAAACCTTGAAATAATATTCCATTTTCCAAATAAAAAACAAATTTGGATATAGCTTTGAAAATCGCAGGAATTGGTACATATGATTAACGAAGTAAAAAAAACCCAATTTCATAGGTAAAGACCCAATATTTATATATTAACAATTGCCGGCGGTATATTTTAAACTGCGCAGTGCTTGTTCAGCTTTTATACAGGGTGAATTTGAATTCGTGTAATTCCCATTAACTGGTCACACCACTCTTGATTACGAACTACTTTCCCCAAAGAAAGATAGTCGAATTCGATCAAAAAGTTTTCGATTACCCATACAGAGTAAACCATTCTGAAACCACCTTTAATATGGAATTCCAACAATTCCAAATAATCAGGAGTGGAGTCACTGTCTAGTCGAAAATTATTGTACTTCCATACTAAACGTTTCAGAATGGTTTACTTTGTATGGATAATGGAAAATTTTTTGATCGAATTCGACTATATTCGTTCCTCGGGGAAAGTTGTTCGTAATAAAAAATGGCGTCACCAGTTATCACGTTCCGGGACACAACCCGCTTAATAAATAAGTAATAAAACTTCTATTGTGTCTGGTGATATGTCCCGGAACGTGTTCATGGGAATTACACGAATTCAAAATTGACCCTGAATAAAACCTGAACAAGCACTGCACACTTTAAAAATACCGCAGGCAATTTTTAATATTTATGTATTATGAATAACATGAAACATATTTTAAGCGACATAAAAATTATGATAAGCCTCATGGTAGAATGTTGATGTAGCGGAATAAATTAAAATGGTTGTGCTAACAATGGCTTGCGTGATACCACCCTAGCCCACAGTATTTTGTTCAAGGGCGATAATGTTGTAATCATTTGATAAAACTACCAATTTATATTACGGCTAACGGCAGCCTCTTAACTTAATAAGAAAATTAAGTGACTCCAATATCCACACTCTCTGTCCCACAAAAGAACATTTTGACTCTGATACTGAAATCTATGGTCACATCCTAACTAATAATATAAATGCGAAAGTTTGTGTGTGTGTGTGTGTGTGTATCTGTATGTATGTTTGTTACCTCTTCACGCCTATACTGCTGGACGGATATGGATGAAATTCGGTTGGCAGACAGATTAGGACCTGGATTAACATATAGGGATTTTTTTTGGTTGAACCGATTTCCGATGAAATCTTCCACGCGGACGAAGTCGCGGGCGGAAAGCTAGTTCCAAATACAACTCTTAAACAATTATTTTAACAAATCGAATCAAAAAATGTTTATTTTGTAGAATAAAAATTATCACTTGAAAACGTCACATTTTTATCTTAATATTAAAATTATTGACATTATTGCTTATTCACGCTGTCTCCCCACAGAAGAACGAGCAAGAATATCAAGGGTTGCTCTTTTAAATAAGTTTTGCTTTACAATTATATAAAATATAACTAGATTGAATATCGCCGAGCGGTCTATGTCCATCCATTTCCCCAAATATTTGGGTTTCCGAGTCGGTACGCTTCCACCTTCGCCCTCATCTTCATTTTATCTTTCATTCCTTCATCTTCTTAATATCAGGTGTGATTGAGGCCACGTGCTTTCCTGTTGTGCATAAAAAAGGGGGGGACCGACGACCTGATAAGCATCAGGATGCAGGTCGCTTCCAATCGGTTGCTCTGGACCTATTTAGGAGAGGTTTACTATATTTTTTAAGTCATTAGTGCACTACCTACTTGCTTTTAACCCGTTCTACTGTTTTCTCTACCCAAAGAGTAGAGAGAGAGAGAGTCCCTTAGACTGGTAGTCGCTTATAAGACCGCCTGGTTGTAGAATTATATTTTTTTTTGAAGCTATATTTATGAAGTGCATAGTAGAATTCTTGTGCAATAAAGTGCACTGATTGACTTGATTGATTGAGAGGCCTATGTTCAGCAGTGAACGTCGTGTATGGCCCATAATGATGAATGGTTGAATCTAAAATTGGATAATTTTGAAGCCTTCCGTGTACAGTCGGCAACACAATTAAGGTAGCAAGCTCAAGAAATTAATATTTTAACATTTTCGTCACAATATATATATGAAAATCTTGTATATGTTAAGAGAAATATATATTCATTCGAGAAACATTGTGACCGACATAATGTCAATACAAGGAGCAAAAATCAATTAGCTGTACCTTTTAGTAGACTTAGTAAAGTTAATAAGTCATTCAGAGGTCAATGTGTGCGCTTCTACAACAAGGTTCCCATGGATATACGGAATCTTCCGCTTAATAAATTTAAACTTATTATAAAACAAAAATTATGTAAAAAGGGATATTACAAAATTTCAGACTATATTAATGAAAGTAATCCATGGGATTAAACGGCTCCTCTACACGATATATAAAATTGTTGTAACCTTTCTTGATTGTACATGATTTATTGAAAAGAGACAAACCCTCTGAGTTTCTCGCTAGCTCTTCTCAGTAGTGGTCGCGTTCCGAGCTAGTGGTAGTTTAAAAAACAAATGACGTTCATCAGTGCATATTGTATTGCCTACAGGAATAAATGATTTTCATTTCATTTTCATTTCATTTCATTTCAACTTTGATGATATTTTTTACAAGGTCTTGGATGGATTTTGTTATATTTTCCTTTACATCTTGATTGGTGTATATCATTTGGTAGATACATTATAACATACATAACGTCATTCGGATCAGGCCTTAGATTATGTAACCTCATCGGTATCGTCATCGGTAACGTTAGCCAATGAGAAACCGCCAAATTGCCGAGCGAGCGATGGGCCAACCAATCACATGTCAGAACGTAACCGATGACGATATCGATGAAATTATGTAATACAACCCCAGATTGTTAAATCAAATATATTTAAGAAATTACTAAACATACATATCGTCACGACATCTATCTTAAATAGGGTGTTCAGACATATTCCAAACAATAGTATTTGGGTGTTCCAAAAATTAAAAGTTTAATGATTGAAACGCCATCCACGGTTCACCTTACAGAAATGCACACGTGACAGGGAATGCAGAGTAACGTATAAAACTATAAATGTTTTTTATGAAAAGTCCCTTAGTCGCCTTTAATGACTCCCACGGGAAGAGAGGGGTTGGTTCTATTCTTTTTTTTTTATGATTGACTGGATTCGCGTTTGACCACAATCTCACCTGATGGAAAGTGACGATGTGGTCGGAGATGAAGCACGCGATCTCAGTAAATGCCTATTCACTCTGCTCTTGAAGATCCCAAGGTTGTGGGATTCAGGAAAGACTGACGCCGGAAGGGAGTTCCATATTCTAAGTTAATTTCCTTTTAGACTTTCTCCTAAGTACATATATATTTATAAATAAAGGCCTGCTACCTTAATTGTGTTGCCGACTGTACATAAGGCCTTGTTTTATGATCTTAGATGTATTTTTAATATGCCTTGAACCCTTCATTATTCACCCTAAAATGCCGCAGGGAGATATTTTCAATATCACGATATTAACGAGCAGTGACATCACATAATTGTACATCCAAATGGAAGCTGTTGTTTGGATGAACATGACGCAAGAAAATTTATGACCCAAATTAATATCCATTTTTCGAATGCTTCCAAACGATAGCTAATTCTTTTAGGGTTCCGTAGCCAACGAGGAGCCCTTATAGTTTAGACGGGTGTCTACAATACAATATAATGCACAAAAGGGGAATATTTTTAACTTTTAACCTTCTATTTCACTTACCTAATATGCCCTATTTTTTTCTTTACGGTATAAAACATATTATATTATATACCTATATGTATAGTATATTTGTCCTTCCATAACTGCACTTTTTGTTCACCGTCCCGCACAATGCTCTAACCACCACTGAGGTTGCCTGGAAGAGATCTCTATTAGAGATAAGCTCACCTTTGTACAATATTTCCGACTGATTGTCAACATGTCTTTTTATGTGTAATAAAGAATATCATAAAAAAAACTCATCCGGTATACAGGGTGAATTCGAATTGGTGTAATTCTTGTTTACTGGTGATTCAACTTCTGATTACGATGAATTTTCCCCAAGGAACTATAGTCGATTACCCATCCTAGTCGGTTCTAGTAGAAAGTTGTACGTATTCAGGAGTGGAGTCACCAGCTGAAAATTGTTGGACTTCCATATTAAACTTGGTTTAAGAATGGTTTACTTTGTATCCTGTAAAAAAATTTTTTGGTCGGATTTGACTATGGTTCGTGGGGACATTGGTAATCAAGAGTAGTGTGTTACCAGTTAATGGGAATTATACGAATTAATTTCACCCTGTATACATCAAGTATCACTTTAGCTCACGGCAGTGGTTCTGAGGATCTATTACGTAGGTCAAACGATGAGTCCATCGTAAACGATTATTACGATCATCGACGTCAAACTCGCGAAATCCTTATTACGCATTTCAAACGATTACGAATGCGAGTGTCATCGTTACGATTGACGATGAATGAATGATCTCTCATACAAAAGTAATGACATCGGCATTATCTATGCACATCGTATACGATTCAAACGTTAACGATAAAGGTGAGTCGGCGGTTACCGCAATCGTATTCGTATTCACTATAGGTACTAAGAATTCTTATGATTCTTTTGTTATTGCAAAAAAATATTATTTGAAAAACGTGTTTTACGTTTATTATTAGTTAAGCTAGTGCTCCTACTAATAATTTGTAGAACAAATACCTTTTCCAAAAAGTGAATATTTCGACAAATATCCTACTATTATAAAATTATTTTTATTACATGATGATGTATGAGTCATGTAGATGATCGAAGCATGTATCAAACAATATTTTTAATGGTACCTACGTAATTTTCCAGAAATTTCTCCGAAATGATAATTAAAGAAGTACAATATTGTTTCATGTAAAATGTTGTTTAATGTTTTACTTTAACTTAAAAACTTGTTGTTCTTATTACGTAAATAATGTAGTAAAATGAAGCAACACGATTAGCAATAAAATTACTATGGGTTCTTTTACAAATTTTATTGGCCTTGATTCCCCGATAAAATCCCGATTTGAATTATTCCTCACTCTCTATTTTCCCACAAATCGAGGAATTTTTTCGTAATTGGCAGCACTGCATGTACAAATTTGGTAGGTTAGAAATTATGTAATGCTAAAATAGAGTGAGATAACGTTATTCTGCGTATAAGGGCATCCCTTTCTATTGCGCTCTTTAGCCCAAGGTGTTAACGAAAAAGTGAAAAACACCATAGCGCCGTCTAGTGTCGAGTAGCAATACTTTTGGACAATTTCAATATCATTCATTCATTGTATACGAGTGTCAAACGACGACATACGTAATGCAGTAACTTTTATACGAGTGGTCGATGATCGTCAACGATGGCCGATGGCCGATTGAAACGTTTAAATTTACGTAATAGGTCCTCTGATCTAAATAACTAAGTATTTAAAAACCGGAAACCCTGCAGCATGTTTTTAACACGCTTTTATTACCTTCGCTACTTGTACCCAAATCCTGAACTGAACTGAAACAATGTAATGAAATCTTGAAGGTTCATCATCATCATATTGCGACGATCTGTTTGGTGTAATGTTTAGAAACTCTGCTGCAAAGTATACCAAAAGGTCGCGGGTTCGAATCCCGCTAGGGGCATATGTTAGTATGAAGAATACAGACATGTGTTCCCGAGTTATGGATGTTTTTCATTTATATATGTATTTATTTACAAAAAAACATGTATTTGTGTAGTTTATCAACCATCTGGTATCTATAATACAAGCCTAGTTGCTTTGTGTGGAACTGGATGGCGCTGTGTGTATGTGCAAAGATATTTATTTATTTTTTATATCAGCCGAAAGACGTCCACTGCTGGACAAAGGCCGCAGCGGCCCGCATCCAGCGGCTTCCCGCGATCTTTACCAAACTTTCTCCTTTTTGAGACTGTTGGTATAAGAAATATCAAATGCCGATCACGGGTATTTTTTTTTATACGAAAATATACATACATAAATGTTAACAAAAGAGGAGGGGTTCATATCACATGATTAGAGGACCTCTCATAGTTTTGGCCAGTATCAATACTTGGAAATAATGGCAAACTATATAGTGACAGATATCTTGAAGTTAACATAAATATTTTATCAACCTGTCACGAGGAGGTTCGGCCTAATTGATACGGTATCTGTTAACGCGATGAATTATCGATACTGTGTACCTCCACACCCATGTACAGTTCACCACATGTTTTTAGTCCGGTTATATACTTACTACCATGATTTGTAAATTGTAGATAAGAATTTTTTTGTAAACCTTTTACTATTATTTCGAAAGACTTGTTTACCCGACTATGCTGTGCCCTCAGTCTAGTTCTTTGTGATAATAATATTAAAGGCTTGTTTAAGATTTTTGTGGAAAGCTTTAACTTTTAAAAAAATAAAACTTACATATATTTTTTAATTAGCTTCACTATTGCAAATTTGGAACCTGTCCATGCTAGATCTCTAGTATGAGACCCTGACTCGAAAGCATTTATCTTATTATTTATTCTGGGAGTAACAACAAAATTTTTAATCTCGTCCTCAGCCAAAATATACAACCTTCAAACTTGAAGCATTTATTTCAATGTAAGATACATGCTATTGTTTGTTACATGTCAATTTAAATCTACTAGAAATAATGATAGGACTACTATCGCTTCGGAAAGGGAAATTATCAGTGCTAAAAGAATATTTGGCTTCGTCTTCACAGTAATTGCAGTCAGATGCTTACCTATTATTTCATCGTTATCGTTGTACAATAATTAAATTTCTGACCACCACTTAAACGACTGTAATCTAGAAATTTAAATAGGTCACAGACGAAACAAAACTTAACAAATTATTTTATTTGTCGTCAAAAAACATTGCTCTTTTTCTGGGGTATTCGGGTAACAATGGCTCCGATATCTTTTAACATTCAAGTGGAGCACAGCACGAAATTCTATTTCGACATTCGGATTTCTGTTTACAGATAATTTAAATTTATTCAAACTTAATGTCCGCATGACAGCTGCCATCATCTTACCTAAGTCTACTCTAATCAGCAATATTGATAGCTTCTTCCAGCTGTGATG
This sequence comes from Oegoconia quadripuncta, assembly GCA_949316235.1. Taxonomy (NCBI): domain Eukaryota; kingdom Metazoa; phylum Arthropoda; class Insecta; order Lepidoptera; family Autostichidae; genus Oegoconia; species Oegoconia quadripuncta. The sequence goes on along the minus strand of OX438757.1, from coordinate 4,541,689 downwards.
AAGTGAAATAAGTTCAGGGTTCCGGATCAGTGCGTATCGACCTTCGCTTCGATGTTAAGTCTTGAAACGCTAACTCTATGTAAAAATTTAAATGCTACGAGCATAACTTTGCAGAGAAAAGAACGGAAACAGGGTAAGCGCACAACCGATCCCGACTGGGTCGAAGTGACTTAGGACTGCACAAATCCCTGGCGGACATAAGAAAAAGAATAGATCCCGTTGTCCATAAAAACAATAAACGGTACTGATAGCTTTTGAGAGCATTAGCGTCATATGACGATATGCCACAGATAGTTTTATCTTTCAGTGGCCTCACGGAAAAGTAATGGAGGCCTATCACCTCGTAAACCTATTCTTTCACAATGCGGATCAATGGGCATGTGTATCCTAGGCTTTATGACCGTAGTTCTAATCAACTTAGTCAAGTACATACGTATTTCACATGAGTCATTGACAAATATTTGCTATTGTATAGCTACAGATAAGTACCTGTAGCGGACTTCGTTACGTACGTAGCTAACGCTTCCCGCATTCGACAGCTGGTCATTGTAAACGCACGACGCGAAGATACGTGCGTTTATTTTTATAATACAAAATGTTGTATATAGTGTTGTTATGTGCTGTTCTTTCGGTTGCCCGCGCGCAGGATGCCCTTCCCCTACTTGTGAATATAACTCAGGGCACGGTGCAGGGAGAATTAACGCCTGATGGTTTTTATGCTTTTTACGGGATACACTACGCCGGCGCCATTACCAGAGAGAACAGGTTTAAGGTGAACAAATTTTATTATTATTCCATTAAGGTGTAAATTTAAAGCGATGCATATTTTGAGCATGTGACTTTGTTTTTTGTAGATATTGGATATGCTGTATAGTCCTTGGGTTAGGTAACTTATTTATTCTTAGTATACGGTCAGTACATTTGCTTTATCGCTAATGTTAATAATTGATAAGATAGTATATTGTCTATGATTGAAAGTCAGTTGATATTTGGTGTGGACAATTTTCAAACTCGCTTTATTTCCCTTTTCCTCTATTTCTTAATTAATTGATATTCTGGGCTACTTAATTTGGTACAGTAAATAATAATTTATATATATTCGAAATTAGATATGTAGAAATTTAGTCCAAAATAAATGCTTAGGTACTATAACGGTCCCCAGCATATATATTTTCGACAACATACTTTCCATATGTTGAAAAAAAAAACATTTTCTAATTAAAATTCTATGGACTCCTTTATTCACAAAGACTCTACAATGTAATCTCTTCCTTGATTGATATACATACGCTTTTATTGTTTTAACAAAATTAAACTCAAATTTCAGGAAGGTCCAACTAGATATATGCAACCTTGTAGTACATATAAATAGATTCCTAATTAGGCGAACTACTAAAACAGGGAACTAAAGAATTATACATAGAATAGAACCAACGCCTCTCTTCCCGTGGGTGTCGAGAAGGCGACTAAAGGACTTTCCACCAAAAATATCTCTAGTTTTGCACGTTTCAACGGCGATGGACCCACCTACTGTCACGTGTGCATTTCTGTATATTTCATAAGGTGAACCGTATATATGTACTTAGGAGAGAGTCTAAAGGGAAATTAAGTTAGAATCGAACCAACCCCTCTCTTCGCGTGGGAGTCATTAAAGGTGGCTAAGGGCCTTTCCATCAAAAAACATCTATAGTTTTGTACGTCTCCCTGCACGTCATGTCACGTGTGTATTTCTGCAAAGTGAACCGTGAATGGCGTTTCAATCATTAAACTTTTAATATTTGGAACACCCAAACACCATTGTTTGGGATATCTCTATATCACCCCATTTGGAATAAAGGTCATGACATTATGTGTGTATGTATTAAATCAATACTTGCCCTTGACGGTTGAATTTAGTGTTTGGCCAGTCTATAACTTTATATGTCCAATTAAGCATTAATCCGATGAATTGTCCTGATAGTAATAGATGAGTCACGAAAGAAATTAAAGTTAAGGCCTTACAGCACATGTTATCTGACATATCTACAGCCTACACACAACTAGACCTAAGCCTCGAACAGATGACGCTTTGACCTTTACACACGAATAAAGTTAATGAATTAAGAAAATATAATTAATTAAACTTACATATGCTCAAACCTGTTTACCGTTGGGGTTGGTAGAGACTATTGATTTCACCCACAACGATCCTGACATAATACTTTTGGTTCTTCCATTCGCATCAAATGTTTCATACACGCTTATCGGTCAGTGGTTGACCGCACCGGACCTTTTGTGATTATGTCAGTCACTTAATTGACGTACGTACCGCCTCCGTGGCTCAATGTAAACAACATTGAGTTTACCATTCGGAGGTCGCGGGTTCGACCCCAGCGGGGTACATGTTTAAGTACTCTGTTTGGTTGGCGGTAGGGCATTTTGAATGTCCGCCTGGGCAGCTACCACCATCTTATCTAAATCTGCCGCCAAGCAGCAATGTTATGTTGTGTTCCGGTTGTCAGAGTTAAGATAGCCAGTCCCTTAAATGTGTTGGGGTTTCCGGGTCAGTACGCTTCCACCTTAGACCTCATCTTCACTTAACATCAGGTGTGATTAAGGTCAAGTACGAACCCGTCGTGCATAAAAAAAATAAAGGGGTCCTTCTTGGTCGACCTTTACCGATCCTTCCATTCAAGCTTGCGTTATATATTTCACTCATTCGTTCTATGTGCTCAAACTACCTTAACATAACTCTTTGTATCTTACTCACTAGGTCATCTTGCACGCCATACCTTTCTCTAAATCTCACTATTCTTCAATCTATCATTCTAAATAAACACATACATACATAATGTCACGCCTGTTTCCCGTAGGGGTAGGCAGAAACCACAGTCTTCCACTTGCTACGATCCTGACACACCTCTTCTGCTTCCTTCACTCTCATAAGGTTGTTCATATAAGCTCGTCGGTTTAGGATACTCTTGACTTGGCCTTTCTTTAAGACGTCCCCGATTTGATCATGGTACGTTCGCCGTGGTCTTTTTAAAAACATGCAACGGTTTGACTCGTGCACTCGTGGAACATTCGCTATTCGTTTTCGATTAGCGAAGTTAAGCGATGTTCGCCACCGTCAGGATGGGTGACCGACCACTACTAGCACTTTAGTTCGAGTGCTTTAGGAGGGCACGTTAAATAGTTGGTCTCGGGTGTTTGCAATTGAAGGCAATCGGTGACACACAGTCCACCAATCCGCACAGGGCCCGCGCTGTGATTTTTGGCCCATAACCTCTTCCAATGAGAGAAGGCTGTAAAACTGTTGATCGTTAGATTTAACTAAAATGGAAGACTGCCCATTTTCACCAACTACGAGTATACAGTCATTTAACTAAGCATATCTCAAACCGACTTCGTCGAATCTCGTTTCACGAGCCTATGTGCTAATTATTTAGGAGTCATGTAGTTAGGTTGTGATGCTATAACACGCAAACTTTAATCGTTTTCATGTCTTTATTGGAATTCGGTTAAAGTAATATAAAAGGGGTATATTATATTTATAACTGACAAGTTCTGAGCCTTAATTTAGCGAAAGAAAGAAATGCCAGTAAGTTTAAAATTCATGTATTTTAAACTTACTGGCATCAGGTTGTACCAGCGGTTGAAACTTTTTAAGTAAACATAGTCCATATACAGAAGAACAAATGTATCCTCTGAAGCATGGAATCACGTATGAAAATACTATTAGTGGTCACTTATATCTTAAGGGCCGACTGACTAATCGAAAAATAGCGAATGCGACTGCGCCATAAATGAGGGGTGGAAAAAACCGGATATCCAAACATTGTGAGGATTGCTATCTTATCTCATACAGCCGTAACGCTATCAGCACTACACGATACGTAGATAACATGAAGCACTACAACGAACACCCGTAGATATTTGGAATAGGTGTATGTGAATTAATTCTGGACTCGAACTCTGGATGATATCGTGACAGTCAATATGGCCCACAGTGATCCTCAATATTCATATTACAATACTTTTCGACAAAATTAACAAGTCTAAAAAAGCTAGGTACAGTGTAAATAAAGCCAGAGATAAGACAAATCAAACTCGATTTACCTATACTATAAATCTTCTAGTTCACACCTAATTATTATAGGTAATTTTTATGACTAATTCTTCGGAAATGAGTTTACACAATGAACAGTCAGGTTCAAAAGTGCAGTCATAGACCAACTACAAACGATTAAGAATTTTTCGTTCACATCACAGGGTCGTGCTATAAGAAATCTCTTTTTAGAGATAAGCTTACACCTTTTGCACATACAAAGTAAAATAATAAATAGCAAGACCTGGAACAAATGATCTATTTGTGAATTGAATTAGATAGTTTCGTTGGGTTCACTTAATTATGTGACTATAGCTTTAAATTTAATTAAAAAAAAAATAAGTAATGAAAATTTTTTAGACGCATGCTGCTACCTTCACACTTAAACTATATATATTGTATTTATTATTTAAATTATATTAATTAACTTTTTACCAAAATATTTAAAAAATAATTTTAATATAAAACGAGAATCTATAATTGGCATAACTTTGGTTCATAGATTTTGTGTAATAGTTTTGATAATGAGGCTGTTGATTCTGTATTATTCAAAAAATAAAAGAAAATAAAATCCTATGACACTCTGGGGATAATGACGAATCTAACGACACCTTGCACTTCAAAATTTGTTAATAGATTTCCTATCGAAAGGTTTATTAAAAATTATGACAGATACCCTGGACCTTTGTTTTTTATATCTGTTTGGGGTAAACAGTTAAATTAAAAATCGAAATTCTACTGTAAGTTATAAGTGTTATAACACTAGTATATTTGAAGCAACATTTTCTAGGACTGGACCAAATTTCAATTGTGTATAGAAATACAGACTGTGACAAACGGACAGACACTAAGATGATTCAATAAGTGTATTGTGCCATTTTATAAAAATTTTACTGTTTGCTCCCCTGGTGCTGGGGGGATGTGGGACTTATCATTTCTTTCCTGCTTTTTACCCTTAAATTCTTTCTTTAATTAGTCTGAGGTTTGGATCTTTGGAGATAGCAATAGAGTCACGTAGGGCACCGTCTACTTTCAGTAGGCGCCGTGCAGAGTACCACTGTTGATCCTGGCTTACAGGAGTTACAGTGGGAGGAGCGCGGAGGTGGGATCTGTTTGGTCCCCAAATAATTCTAAGCTCTGTTGTATAAATATTAAGGTAGCCTGGATGAGATTTATCTTAGAAATAAGCTAATTTTTGTACATTATTTCTTACTGTTTTGTACCTATTTCTTTTAAGTAATTTAAAATTTATAAATTTTCCCAAGAAATTTCCTTTTCTTTCCATACATTACGTATGCATGCCTACATAATATGTACAGATTGCTTAACATTATGTACAGTTAACAAAGTCTGTTATGAATGCAGGAAAGCAGTGTTTATCCGACTTTAAAACTTTATCCCAATGAGTGTACTTAGAGTGAAAGTTTAAACAAGTCTTACTATAGGTCAAATCTCTGTGCGACAAATTTTATGAATTAACTTAAGTTAATTATGCTTTCCTCCTTACATCGTGTAATGATAGTGGCATATATTCTGTGACCCAGAAAAACGTGCTTGTGTAGGCCAAAGTATTATAAAAAACAATTGTTTTTTGTTATCTTTATTTAAAATTATATAATATATGTATAAAGTCCGATAACCACTCACTGATTCACATGCTCCATTTCGAAGGGGGAGGAGTAGGTTGGAAAAAATTGTAGGCTTGTGTAGAGTCGCGAAAAATATAGCCAAAAACGTGGCTCAAAGTTTGGGGGTGGGCCACCGTTGTGGCTTTTTTGTATAAGAATAAGAAAACTTTATTTGATTCATTTAGCGACACTTATACATTTAAGTTAATTGATCAGGCTGTGTGTACTACATAACTCAACATAAAAATATATGGGCAATCAATCTAAAGGTAACCAGTAGGCACCTACTAGAATTCGGTGTCGCAAAGTGGTATCAAATCAGGTCCCCATCTCAGCATACCTATGTTGTAGTCGAGAGGAAAAAACGACTACGACGCTGGTTTTCAGTGGAGCCTAAGGTGAGATCACGGACGCCTATGGAACACACAAGTAATCAGTACTTAAATACCTGAACAGTTTATACACATATATAGGTATATATAGATACACATACATATACATTTGCACCGACCGTGAGCGCGCTCATAGTGCACAGAACTAGCGGAGCGCGAACAGGACCCCAAGCGGAGCTGCCAGATCGAAAAAACTGGTTTGTCTCTGCCCTAGTATTATTTCTGTGGTGAAGTGGGTGGTCATTATTTTTATTTATTTTTATTATTATTCTAACCACGTTAAAGGGTATTTTCCCTTCACGCTGCAATATCGGTTCGTACGCTATGCCATGACACCCGTAACCGCAAAACTTCCAGCTTGTAGAGGTCAAATTATGTACAAGTGTGTATCGCCCGATTCCCAATGCCATTCAAGAACATCGTACAGGCCAGGGTGTAGTTTTGATTTTTGAAAAAAAAAAAAAAGAACAAGTTTTCGCATTTTTAAGTTTGTCGATGCAAAGCTTAGCTCTGGGAAAAGGATTAAATGAAAACCTGATAATGTAGCTCTTTTTTTTTTTTTTTTTTTTTTTTTAATTAGAATGGGATCGCTCTTGACCTTAATCTGGAGTAATGTCGAGATAAGGTCTACGATGGAACGAGCTTTCCCAGAAAATGCCTATTTAACCTGACTTTAAAGAGCTGCGGGTTATATGCGATTGGAAACACAGACGGAGGCAATGCGTTCCACTCCTTAGCCGTGCGCATGAGGAACGAAGACCTAAAACGCTTGGTCCTTATAAATGGCACGTCAACTAAGTGCGGGTGATATCCTGCGGTACGTCTTGAATTTCGATGTAAGGCTCTACAGAAAAATTATGGCGGCCGCGATATAGAGGCGCAAAGTTGGAGAACATAGATGTTATTTGGAATATTTTGGACTTACACTATCACCTGTTCAATGGATCCGACCAAAATAAATTGGACCTTATATTTATATAAATAATATGAATATAAAGACAATTATTTTTAATTGTAATATAATAGCATCTTCTTCTTCTTCAAACATAAGAAAAATATGATACCAAGAAACAAAGATTTACAAGTCACAGTAATTCATTCAAAGGGGTATTGCCAATTTCCGTTGAAATACAAAATCTACCTTTCAATAACTTAAAGATAGACAATGTAAAAACTTATCACGCAATCATATCTGACTATTTGGATGATAATATCCATTGGCATAACCTGCTCGTTCATATGCCAGGCTATTTCATAATTAATAAGAAAATTGTTGTTGCCTTTTGTAATATAAGAAACCTTTTTTGAAAAGAGCAACCCTTCCAGTTTGTTGGTTATTCTTCTCAGGGGAAAATTACCTGTCGAACAAGCGGTAGCTTAAAAAATGCAACATAACTTTATATAACCCATGTCAGAATAAAGAGTTAAGTTTATTTAATATTAAGTTTATTAGCATCTTTGATTATTTGTACGTATCAATAATAAAGAAAAATTATTTGTATTTATTCATTTATCTAAAATGTTACAAAGATATATTGACAGGTTGGAACAATTATTAAAGAATGTGCATCTCACATAAAATAAATTGAATCGAGATAAAATATGTACTAGAATAAGATCATGGTATGTAACATGTAGGATCAGCCGCCTTACAGTCAGCTGCAGAGAAATAGTATTACAGTCATAATTATGTGAATAGGGGGTCATATTGTACCACGTAAAAATTATTGTGTGTACTAATAAGTTGAGGTTTAGCTCGCTTGCATTCAATCGCTGCATTTGGTACCATGTAAACGTCCTAGAAGTAAATAAAGATCGTATCGAGTTACCATACTTTACTTCTAGGGCGCTTACGTGATACCAAATTTCGCGGTCGAACGCAAGCGAGCTAAAAGGCAAATTTTTAGCGCTCGAATACAAAAATAAATCATGGTACCGACTGCTGAGCATATTCTGCCACTTATATAATTCCACACAAGAGCCAGACCGTTCGCTTTCGACCAGTGACATAATACAGGAATGCTTTGTAAGGTCCGTAGGGTCATAGATCAATCATGGTAGCGACACAATTTATACCCAGAGTTCACTATAGGTACCTAGTCTTATTGAGCTGATGGCGTGCGGTGATCTCAGTTCAAATGTTAATAAAAAAAATTAATGGAACGCTACAATAGGTGACATGTTTGGTGCAGTGGTTAGAAGCCGTCACTGCTGTATTAAAAGGTCACGGGTACAAATCCCACTGATGGCATATGTCTGTATGATGAATGTGTACTCAAGTAACGGATGTTGTCGTTTATAATTTGCATATTTAAATTTAGAAAAAATTTGGAGTGTACCTGCCACTTGACATAAATTATACAAGTGTAGTTGCTTAGAGTGGAACTAGATTGCGCTGTGTATATGTCCAAGGACATTTATTTATTAATAATTATAGGTAGAATCATAAGATTGATTATGATAGATAATACACAATACAACATTGTTTTTAAATGTTACTGAGAAGCACATGATATGTATCGCCCCTATAAGCATTGGATCGACATAGGCTGTTGAGGTCAAAACGGCCTAACACGTCCCCACTATACGAGCACAGCCTCATCTCACTCGAAGAGGGTATGGGCCATCACGCGGGTCTAGGATGGATTGGTATATTTGTGTCAGACTAGAGGCTACCTGACAGTTAGTGTTTTAAGCTGCGAAACAAAAGATTTGGCATAACCACTGTTTTCAATTGAAAACAACAGTAAAGTACATAATACCAATAAATCAATTATTTCATTTATTTTAGTAACAAATTGTTTATCGAATTTAGAAAAACATCGCAAGGAAACCTACATGTCTGAGAAATAAAAATTCTAAGCATGTGAAGTCCCCAACCCGCATTAGGCCAGCGTGGCGGACTATGGCCCCATACTCCCTCAATAATAAAGCAAAAAAATATATCAACAATCTAATAAGGAAAAGTTAACTCAAATAAGATTTTCTTTACACAATATGGCACACTTTTATAATTCCCTCGACTAGTCGCTGAACATTATCTTATCACGAAAACATCACTATCATTACGGCACGACGTTATCTCATGATAAATGTTGTAGAAATATTTTTTATGCATTTCAGGCACCGACGCCAGCTCCGGCATATCCTGGTGTGTTCCACGCAATAGACAGCAATGTGATATGTAGCCAGCCTACATCCCGAGGCCTCGTTGGAGTTGAGGACTGTCTTACACTGAACGTCTTCACTACTTTACCAACTGTCCCACCAAGAAACAAGCCAGTCTTGGTTTGGCTTATCGGAGATGAGTACACAAATACTGATACCTCGTCACGCTCATTTAGAAATTTGGTAAATGACGTTGTTATCGTACAAATCAACTATCGGGTGTCTATCTTTGGATTCCTTTGTCTTGGAGTGGAAGAGGCACCCGGTAATGCAGGCTTGAGAGACATAGTTCAAGGATTAAGATGGATTCAACAGGACATAGCAGGATTCGATGGTGACCGAAACAACGTGATATTGTTTGGACATGGCTCAGGAGCTGCTATGGTTGATCTAATCACCATGTCACCATCCGCTAATAATTTGGTACACAAAGCTATTGCCCAAAGCGGATCCGCGCTGTCACCGTGGGCTATTGCGTATAATCCTATCGAAGCTGCTCGAGCAGTCGGCACGAGGTTAGGTTATACAGGACGCAATAACTCAGAATTAGCTAGAAGACTAGCTTCCACTGACTTGTCCGTACTAGGTGGTGTATTGAATGATTTCGAGCTACTAAATAACACCGCACTGTTCGCACCGTGCATAGAAAACGTGAATTTAAATCCTAACGATACATTCCTTGCTGATGCGCCAATAAATTTGCTACGTAGAGGTAATTTTAGTCATATCCCTTACATAGCTGGTTACACTGATAGAGAAGGAACAATCAGAGCAGAGGAAGCAGCTTTTAGTCAATGGCTAGAAAAGATGCAAGCAAACTTCACTGCCTTTTTACAAGTGGATTTAGATTTTCAATCAAACCTGACAAGTGTGGAGAGAACTATTCGGGATTACTATTTCGCTCAAAGAGCTATCAATTCGGAGACGATTGAAGACTTTTTGGACTACCACGGTGATACAATGATACTAGTTTCAGTCATACGAGGGGCAAGAGAAAGAGCATTGACTTCCACAGCGCCGGTTAGATTGTATGGTTTTGAATACAGAGGAACTATGAACTCAGATTGGATTACCCCAACAATACCTATAACTGGCGCAAGACATGGTGCTGTTCTTAATTTTTTGCTGAATTATGACCTAAGACCAGTAGATGACGACGTGATGAGGTCACTAGTCGGGCGTTATGTCGGATTCTTCAGTAATGGGTAAGTAAATCATATGACTTCCATTTTGAACTAAGTTTAAATAAATAAAGCCTATTAAATAATAGGCTTTACTCCATTATATAACCTTTAAAATCTTCTTTAAAACCGATTCTAATGAAAAACATCCCTAAGTAGTAAAAACAAAAGCGCTTTCCGCTTCTGTCTGTTTGTGCGCTTAGTTGTTTTAACTATGCAATGCAGTTAGTCCCGTATATCAGAATGTTGCTTAAGCGTAGATCTGCGCTTGAGAATGGTTAAAAAGAGATGCCGATATACAAGTTACATAAAACTGTCCCATTTTAACTGTCCTCAAGCGGAGATCTCAGCTTGAGTAACATTCTGTAATTTAAATAAAAAATATATAACGAAAGAACAGAAAATATGAAATAAATAGTGAAAATTTCTTATCAATTCTACTCAATAAGAACTTCAATAAAATTATGTAGAATCCAAAGTTTAATTTTCGATTAAACTAATTTCAGAATTCCTATACAAGCCGTCAATCCGGGTCCAGAATGGTTACCAATAACTAGCTCTGCGATGAACTTCCTCTTGTACTCCGGAGGAGAAGCACCATCAGTGAACACCAGTGAAACTGCAAGAGTTAACCCACATCAGCAGAGGATGACATTCTGGGATGACCTTTACTTTAAATATTACACGCCTCCTAGTGCCGTATCGGCAGCTGATAGAGTTTTTGCTGTAACTATCACAGTTATGTTTGCTTCATTATTTGCACGTTTTCTCTAAATATTTAATTGGAATTTGTGTGTGTATAAATTACAAAGTGGATTATATACTGTGTTAATACGAAGACTTTTAATCGGTGATCAGTAGTGGTAGCATGACAATTTGCGGTATAGTTTATCACATATATCATCACCTGTCAAAATAAGCGACATAACAGTCGTACAGCAGCATTTTTACAGATGCGCACGAAATAACGTGTAATAAACTATATGGCTCACTCATGCAGGATTTGTTAAATGTGACTTAGTAATCAGTTAAAAAGGGAATAAATAAACTTAGGCTTGAGAGTGTCTATCACAATATACTTTAATTACGTATTATCCAAAAAGCTCTTGGTATCTCTAAATGTATGGTCACCTTACATTAGATACATACGTATCATTCAAGATATACATAAGTTTTATCTTATTTAGACGATATTTTATCACTTACGTAACCTAAAATTTGATTGTGCAAAGAGGTTTGCTATCATTTTTTGTATCAACATTTCTTACAATAGTATTAGTACGTTAACAAGGAAGCGTAGGGTGACAATAATTCGACCACTAACTTAATTTCCCAAACAAATAACAATGAAATCAAAGATAACAACGATTTCTCATTGGGAAATTTACTGGTCACCAAATTAAAAGTCTTCACGATTGTACCCGAAACTAAGGTTGATAATAATAGTAAATTTTCCAATTATCAAAAATAATTCACAACACGATGGGGTCTTTCGATCCGCTCTAAAGAGAATGATTTTGGTAAAATCACTGTCAACTGCAGGACTATGTGTTTTCATCATAGATGATGTACCTTTGCACGTCATTAGTAATAAATGTCGTATGAAATTCGACCCCTAAATCGTCATTATTTGAACCAACAAACAGCTATAAAGATTCTTTACTGCATAAACGACTCTTAAAGTGATTTTCATGATAGCTTTTGTTCATTCGAGAACGCTATAGAATAGCCACGCTGGGCAGAGGAAGTTGACTATAGAACATTTTAAAAGCTGCGCACTAATGATGTACCTGCGCAAATAATCTTGCTTGCTAGCTTGCTGCTATGTTCATGACAAACTCATAAGTACAATAATATGTTATAAGTTATATGTATAGAATGAAAACTCCTTGTCCCTACCACCGTAAACATCTACTTCCCCCTCAGACGCTACTAGGGCTCTAATTATTTAACGTTTTATAGGTTATACTAAAAAAAAAGAACTATAAATGTGTTTGATTTATTGTAAAATAAGTTAGCTAGTTTTAAGTGATTGTTTTAATAGAGTTATGTGTCATCAGACGAAACGTGTTTAGAGCAAGACGTTATCGCAAGCCCTGAATGACCTGTCAGTTATACCAACAATGCGAGATTTGACCTTTATTAGCGTCTGGCGAGTTTCTATACTCGTATTATCGAGACGGTGGAATAAGATTATGTAATTCCAACGCACACTCCCCGAAATGTATCCTGTAAAAAACTGAGAGACAGGCGACTTTGCGACGGTGTTCAAGGCTCTGCAATTCTTATGATCCTCCTATTACCTTCAATCACCACATTCACGGCATCTACCTTCCACGACATCCACGAGATCTAAATGTTTTTTCTTTTTTTTCTGAATTCTTTATTGGAACCATATTGCAAACTCTCCTTTTCTATGTTCACGGCTAAACCAAACCATATTTTCCTATACTTTGGTATATCATGTCCGATGAATGTTCGGACGAAAAAAATAATTGAAGACAGGTTCTCATTCAATGAGCAATATTTTTAATTTTCAGTTTGGAAACAATAAACGTAAAATCAATGTTAAATGCATAATCATTAAGTCATTATCATTGGTAGGTATGTAAAATATTTGCAGATATAGTATTGATTGTGTATTTTTTAATGATAAGAGGCTTTAAAATATTAAGCTGTGGCATCTAGTCTGTTACTATATTAAATGTTGTACCCACCTAACTCCGATAAAAACACCCTATTAATAAATATAGTTTTTTTTTATATACGTAACCTAAGCAATACATTTTTGTGAATAAGTTAGTTTCAATTACATTCATAATAAAAGAAATGTTCGCAAAAATTTCATAATGCTGATGTACTATTTATTTGTTACTGTAACGTAAATACAGTAACACAATACAATGGTAGTCTCCATGGTCTCCTTATTTATTTTATGATAACAGAGTTGAACGTATGATCAATATTTTCAGAACATCGTAGTCGCATAACTTGTTACTTCAGTAGTACATACTAATAAAAAATAGTAATGCCCACAAGTTCTAATGTTTTTATTAAAATAGTACAGGCTACCTGTTCGATATTAGGTAGAGAGTTCTATGCGTTTAGGTTTTTTTCTCTTTAAGGAGTAGATTATTAATATGTTTATATTAATGAAGTAAGGAATGACCCGAAAATGAAGCCTTGGGGGACATCCGGCAAACTGGAGACCCTAAGGATCTCTTACCATTGACGTGAACCATCTGAACTCGATTACATAAGTACGATTCCAAAGTCGAGGGCACAGCTAGTAATATCAGATGGCATAATTTTCTGACCAGATCATCATGACGTACGCAATGAAAAGCCTTGGACAGATCACAGAGCGCAACAACGGCTGAAAAAGAAATTCCTTTATATTGGGAGTTTTGCTCCATTTGGTTTGCGCTGAACGTAGATGCGTAAGAGAAATCAGTAGTTAAGATGGTCCAGATAAGGTCGCGAACAGTGCTCCAGAACATAGAAGCAGTAAATGATTTTTTTATAATTATTTAATAACATTAACCAATGTAGGTACTTTAAATATTCTAAAATATTAAGTAGTTAGTCCGTTCAAAGTACCATCATAATAATATTTAGTTAGCCGATATGCTTTTGTAATTGATGTTTACAATTTTTCACTTTCGATGTAAGGATAACTAATAAATATAATTATTATTGTGGAAATAAATGTGTAATTTGTTGTATTTTATATCATAAAAACCTTTAAAGATTTTGTTGCATTTGATTACTTGTACTCCTTTGAGGTCTTATAATTTGTCGGTGACATTTCAATATTCAATGCCAGCAGCTTTTTGCACGGAGCTTCTGGTGCTGCAGACTTGAGTAGAATTTTTATGAATGACTGGATTGATATCCACCGTCGACCACATCGAGGATGTGGTCGAAGAAGCACACTATCTCAGTAGATGCCTATTCACTCTGCTCTTAAAGTTGTAGGATTCTGGAAAGACGAACACAGGAAGGGAGTGCCATGCTGTTCGCATTATGAATGAAGTGTCGAACCGCTTAGTGCGAATGTTCGGATTGTTCGGTATGTTAACTACATACGCGTGGCAATCCTCACGCCTATTAGTTCATAGATGAAATTATCATGGTGGAATAGGATTAAGTAGTGGATCAATGTAAACAAAATAGGGTTTACGAATCGGAGGTCGTGGGTTCGGGTTCCCCAGCGGGGTACATGTTTAGTACTCGCTTTGGTTGGTGGTAGGGTATTTTAAATATCCGGCTGGCTAGCTACGAACATCCTATGTAAATCTGCGGCCAAATAGCAATGTTAATAGCATTATTGTGTTCCGGTTGTCAGAGATAAGATAGCCAGTTCCCCAAATATTTGGGTATCCGGGTCAGTACGCTTCCACCTTCGGCCTCATCTTCCCTTAACATCAGGTGTGATTGAGGTCAAGTGCTAACTCGTTGTGCAAAAAAGAAAAAAAAAGTAATTCGTGTAAAAGACTATGATTACGTCATCTAGTTAATAAATGACGGTGACAGAGGACAGACGAGCATAAACCGAGGTTGCCTCTTAGTCTTGCAAATTAATAAAATAAATAATATGTATAGTATGATATAATATAGTGCAGTAGTGTGGTTCGCATAGATACTCGTAGACTTGACATTCAATTTACAGTCAGGTGTCATAAATCCTAAAGTAACCTTATACTTTCATTGCAAACAACAAGTCATGTACAAAGGTGGACTTATCTCTATAAGACATCCCTTCCAGTAACCTGAGCATTGAAGTAGGAAAGGTAGTTGTGGAATTAAACAGAAATTATTGTTCTCCTTTGCACACATACTACAAAGTATAATTAAAAAATTAATATACAAATAGGTATATAAGCAACTTACGTATTTGTGTAATGAATACGAACATTTATTCCCGAGTCATGAATGTTTATATTGTTTTTTTATGCACGACGGGATTCTACTTGACCTCAATCACACCTGATGTTAAGTGAAGATGAGGTCGAAGGTGGAAGCGTACTGACCTGGAAACCCCAACACATTTGGGGTTTGGCTATCTTATCTCTGACAACCGGAACACACAAAACAAAGCTATTAACGTTGCTGCTTGGCGGCTGATTTAGATAGCTAACCAGGCGGACATTTTAAAATGCCCTACCACCAACCAAACCGAGTACTTAAACATGTACCCCGCTGGGGATCGAACCCGCGACCTCCGAATCGTAAACCCAATGTTTACATTGAGCCACCGAGGCGGTTAAATGTATAAATATATATGTATGTTAATCCGTTATCTAGTATACGTTTTGCTTAGTTTAGGACTAGATGATTGATGTAATTGTAAAAAAGAAAGAAATTGCTGCCTGCAGAAATGTTCGTAGCAATTTATAATACTTAGCTTTGTTTTTTGCAAAACATAAAATATAACTTACATAAAAAATGTACCTACATACCAGCTGCAACAGCTTCACGCACTTACCTGGAAACAAAATACAATCACATTATTATCATTCACTTTATTTATATCACATTAGGTACAGTCAAAAACACGTACTGCGACGACCCCAAATAAATTGAGACCAGGGCAAGATAATGATAAAGTACAGTCAAATTTATATAGCTGTCAGGTCAAATATTATCTTCGCATCTAAAAATACTCTTTCATATATTTATGTTATGCTTTCCTTCTTCATATATTAGCAGTAAAAATTTTAAGTATATATATATTAAAAATGTTTTATTTTTAATTTTATGCAACTGTTATATATGTATAGTTATATTTACAATATTGTCCGATTTGGACTTTTTGTCTGGCCTACAAAAAGTTCGTCATCTGTGGTGCCCCTTTTCGCAAAGACATCTAAATAACTTCGTTATTTTTGAAGAAGTTTTATGGGACTTATATATTTCATTGGTACTATTTATGCACAATTTTTTGAGATATAAATTAGAACTATAGGTTAAGCAATCTCAGCGTATGAGAATAAGTATTACAGCAACACGTGACGCCAGAATGCTCAACTAAAATATTGAATAACTTTTAAACTACAAAGGCACTATTTTTTCCTTTGGGCACTATTTGGCACTATTTCAGCACAGTTCTTTGACATTGTCAAAATAGTTGAATTCCACTGTGTGGATTCTAGCATCACGCATGTAAATATACAAACTGCAGAAAAACAATTCCAGTTATTGATGCTATAAAATAAAATAATATCTAAGAAGCTAAATTCGCCACTACTTTATTTAACAGAGTGACTAATCTACTTAATCTAATCGTACATGATAGAGTGAATAGCTTATTTGAGGATATCGTTAGAGATTTATGAAAAGATCTTGACTTATAGTCAAATTGATCTAGGTAGCGTGCACTCACGCTAGCAGAAAAGATTTAATTATACAAGTTTAAATATATTTACAATAGGATTAAAATAGAACTAATGTCCGTATCTTTTACGTCATGCACAAAAGATACACCAAAACTATATACGTCACTAACGTCTTCACCACGTCCGTTTCTTTTAGGTCGAGAACAAAAAAGCCAAACGATGCGTTACTAATGTCTTCACCACCTCTATATCTTTGTTATATTGTGCACAAAGAAACGTCAAATCTATAGTTCACTAGTGCCTTCACCAGAACAGTCTCTTTCATGTTGTATACAAATAAACGCCAATTGAAACGTACTATATGTTAAAAATGTCTTCACTACGTCCGTTTCTTTTACGTCATGCACAAAAGAAATGCCAAAACTACACGTCACTAATGTTTTCGCCAGCAGCTCATTGCCTTTCGCCTGTTTATTTTCCACATATACGTCATTTCCTGCTTATAAATGCGAAAGTCCTAAAGAGGAGGAGCATGACGATGCCCGCGGCATAATTGAGACCATAGAAAACGGGACATATGCATATACCTATGTGCTGATTTATTACTTTTACAAAATACACATTTGCTGACGCTCTATTTACGAGAGCTGCCTACTAATACTTAGATGAATAACTTGCTAATGAAGATGAAGTCTTTACGCGCACCTCATGACTACCTCTATTTAGTTATTTGACTTCACCGTCATTATGCGACGTTTGGGTCTCCAGAATCAGCTTGTTTGCTAGGACTATACTCGCAGTAATTGAATGTTTCGCGCAGACTTAACTAAAATAAAATAATATAGCACTTTGGTATGAAGAACGAGGTCCACCAACATGGTAGACGGATTCGCGAGAAGTAGTTGGATGCAGGGCGCTTTAGAAACCTATGAGCTTAGAAAGCTTAGAGAGCTTTAGAAATCTTTGCATCAGCATTGGAGGTTCTATGTTAATGATAGAAAACGAAAAGAAGAACTTCAGGAATAACAGCAATTACATTTCATACTGGTGTATTGGAGGAGTTAATACACCGCTTTCACTAAACGTCGACCCTTCGCTAAGTTTTGGTAAAGTGTTTTGTCTCAATACAGCGATGAAAGCTAATGGACCGAAACATCACCATTAGATGTCTTGTCTAGACTGTGGATGGATAAATACACACTCCGTTTAACGTCTCAGGAACTCAAACAAGATTTGTATTCAGGTGTTGGTGTAGATTACTTTCATTGTTCTTGTGTGCTGCTATACATGACGAGCAAGCAAAAAGCTCACTTGAATATGTAATTGCGATCCATGACGTATAGTCACGTTTGATGTCAACTTCGAAACGCTTTAGCCTTAAAACATTACTCAGCGTGCTATGTAGTTGTACTCAGTATTCAGTACTCAGGTATGCTTGGAGTTACTCTGAGAGATAGAATACGAAACGATATGATCCACGAGAGAATAGAAGGTCATTGACTTATCGTTGAAGTTTCACAGGTTGGAGTAGGAAAGGATAGCCTTTATACAGGGTGTCCCAAAATTAGGCCGTCACGCTGACACCGGAGGTAGATGGACTTAAGGCGCATCAAATAAGCTTAACATGCCCATAGAAAAGTGTAATGAGTATTGAGTATTTTTTTTTCGTGGTAGCTGCTCAAAGTCGAGCTATTGTTTTTTAGAGAGAATAAAAGTTGACTTTGACAATAAATTTGTCGATGTTTCACTTTAATCATCGACTAATAATGTTCGCCACATCATAAGTAACTATCGACCAAGCCGTAAACGTATTTTTCTTTTAAATAAACAGTTTTTTAAAAGCTCTCTGATATAAAAATCATCAAAAAGTGGTATTTTTTTCAAAAATCAATGAAACTGGTTATACTCAATACTCATTACAGTTTTCTATGGGCACGTTAAGCTTATTTGATGCGCCTTAAGTCCGTCTACCTCCGGTGTCAGCGTGACGGCCTAATTTTGGGACACCCCGTATATGTATTTAAGTTTAGTCAAACAGTTTTAACATAAACTCGCTTTCCCATGTTGTTTAAAAGGTTAAACTACTATGTTAATGTGTTGGGGTTTCCGGGTCAGTACGCTTCTATCTTCGACCTCATCTTCACTTAACATCAGGTGTGATTGAGGTCAAGTACCAACCCGTTGTGCATAAAAAAAAGACGGATGAAAGAAAATTACATGCAGCAGAGATGAGAATGTTGAGATGGATGAGTGGAGTGACGAAGTTAATATATAAAAATTGTAAATTTAGAATACCCCCGAGAAAACAAGCGATTATATCATTCAGATCAATCAAATCAATTGTGTTAAAAGCTAAATATCTCCGAAACGGCTTAACCGATTTCAATCAAACATAGTTAAGAGGTACGTTAAGGTGATTTGGGCATATACAAGTAGAACGGATTAGTGATCGGAGATTAACGAAAGCGTGAATGGAAGGGTCGCTAAAGGTAGACCAAGATGAACGTACATCAATCAAGTGACTGACGTACTCACAAAAGGTGGTCAAGCACTCACCCACGAGCGTGTATGAAGCATTTGATGAGAGTGAAAGAAGGAAAAGTAGTATGTCAGGATCGTTGCAAGTGGAAATCAATAGTCTCTGCCTATCCCAACAGGAAACAGGCGTGAGCTGAGCGTGTATGTATGGTTAAGCAAGAGGTTAATCTTAATCATAAAAAAAAATGGATATTTAGAAATCCCTCGAAAGGCTATGATATTATATTCATCATCAGTACAAAAACTTCAAGTTTTTAGTAAAAGCGTGTAATGTATGGCAGTTACAATTTATAATCACTTACCTAATGAATTCAAAAATTAAATTTGTAAAATATTTAAAAAGCAGGTGTTTGCATTTTTTCTAGAGAAGGGTTATTATTCAGTATCGGAATTTCTGAGCGACAAGTAATTTATTTTTCTTTTTATTGCACGTTTTCTGACATTGAAATTAATTTATTTATCGTTAATAATTAATACTAATTTGACTTGTTTAATAATTTACTATATATTTAATACTATGCTTTAAGACGATAAATATATAAATATTGTAATATATATAAATATATAAATAAATGGCAGAATATGCGAACGCGCTGTATTATATTTATAGATCAATTGTTGGACCATATTCTTGTGAATAAATATTTCATTTCATGGAAATACACAAAAGAACTGGGTTAAAAGCAAAATATCTTCGACACGACTTAACTGATTTCCATTAAATATGGCTAAGAATCTGTCCCCTTGTTTCGTCTTTAATATTAATATAATGCACTCAAATCAGACCACGCATTACTGAGATACGTCCAGACAACGACGGAACACACAGACACACACAACATCGTTTTTCGTCAAACAAATATGTCACCAGCATTCGAAAATAACAAACCGTTTAGAAATCAATCGGCTTGACTCTACAATCTTAGAGACAGATATAATAGGGTTCAAATTAATAACACCTCTCTTATTGCGTCGGGGTTTAAGAATATTCTGCAACCTTTGGAATACGCTCTTAATATACCATTACATTCTCATACGAGTATAACTCTTATATTATATAATTTCCCATCAGTTACCTTCTACCATCCGAATAAGGTCTGTTTTGGTTTGCTATAAGTCACCGTCTACTATACCTCAGGGACGTGACTAGAAGGTAAGCCGTTGTAAATCTTAAAAAGTAAAATGTTGTTCAGGAAATACAGTTATTTTCGTAAATTGTGGAAAGTATTGGACACTTGTGGATTTCTTTGGGGAATTCAATAGATTTGTGGCCAGTACTTATATTTACTTAAACGTACATACATAACGTCGAGATATTTATCCCAAATGATGGTCAGAGCTATACCAAGCAATAGTGGAACTAAACACCTTGATGGACTTTATGTTACTCGTCTTTGTACTAAAATAATATGTGACAATCATGTTGGACCATTAAAAGCTTTTTCATTAGTCACACTCGGAAAGTAGGTCTAAACTTGCCTAAGGAGCGGATTGAAAGTAATACTTTTCAGCCCTAGGGAGATTCGTTATCAACTGACAGCTGTCACATTAAAAATAACTAGTTCTATTTCCAAATTACAGCGCGGATTAAAATTGAAATAAAAGAATTACATTAAAGAATATATTTTTTTTAATTGACTGTATTATGATTTAGTTTCAACAATTTCTTTAAAATAACATAGATTGCGTTGTACGCCCTTTTTTTATTCCCCGTTATACACTATCTAACCGCTTATAGGGTTGGATGGAAGAGATCTCTCTTAGAGATAAGCTCACTTTTGTATCTGACAAATGTATCTTTTGTGTTTATTTGCAATAAAGAATAAAATAGATTTGGGCAAAATATTTACCATTTTTTCAATGATGAAAATGAAAAATAATGGTAGAATAGCTAGCCGGCCATAGAAAAAAAAAACAAAGCAAAATAGGCGAGAATCTTCATTTGCTTTTTCGAGTTATAGTTTTATAGCAGAGATTTGTATTGACTCATGTTTTTATTTTTACTTTCCTTGTATTCGTAATGAAAAGCACAGTGTTTACCTCGGGTTAAAGACTTATTTAGTCCCTCGAACTATATACTTACTTACTAAGTTACTTTCATCCTTAGGATAACAATGTACTATTTTTAAAAGTATTTTTAATGTAAAACTTATTCTTAAACTAGTGACCCGCCCGGTTTCACACGAACGCAATATATAACATCACCCGCAAATTTACTTTTTTTATTACACGTTATTTTAAATTTCTGGTATCTTCTCTAATCTTCTTCATAAGAGTAACATTTGAAATCGTCATGACATACAGTTATCGCTCATTCACTAGGCAGTCTCCCCAGAGAAGAACGAGCAAAAAGTTGCTATTTTTAAATAAGTCAATACAAATTTGGAATAACTGTTTAAAATTTATGATTCGACAAAGAAAAATAAGAATAAAATATACTGGACGTGGACATCCACGCATGTTTATCATCCAGATAGTCAGAAATTTTATAATAGCCTTTGGCCCTTGGCTTATTATAAATACACAGATAAGGTATCAAATCAATAACAATGCATAACATATATTTGTAACATTATCGCATGTGAGATTATCATAATATCAAATCATAAATCAGAATACCTACTGACTTCTGGTTTGTGCTATTTAAGTAGGTATTACAAATGAATTGCATTAACGGAAATAAAATATGTGTTCTTGAAAAACCCGGAAAAAAAAATAATAATTTGTACATAATGTAGGTATGTATATGCCCGTATAATGGTGAATGTAGCCTTACATGAATCATAAAATGTTGAGATTGAAATGAATGAAGCATTTATTCAGGATTTTACCAAAAGAGTGCTGTGTAGATTCGGCACTTAAAAAGAATAGAACCAACACGTCTCTTCCCGTGGGAGTAGTAAAAGATGACTAGGGGACATTCCACTACAAAACATTAATTGCACGTTTTAGGGTACGCTAGGTCACGTGTGCATTTCTGTATATTCAAAACCGTGGATATTGGGATATATCTCTGACTTCCTCATAGGGGGGGGTATGACAGTCTTTTTCCGATTTGGGTGCGGCTTTTTTAAATCAAAGACTAATCGAGAGGGATAAATTCTTAGCTATGTTTGATGAAAATCGGCTAAGCTGTTTCGAAATTTTTAGCTTTTAACGTAGTTCTTGATGTATTAGTCTTTCAACGGTTTTCTATATTTCCAACTTGTAGTTATACTATATCCTGTATATGTCATTACTTCCCAGAATTCGTTCATTAACGCGACCCTAGCGAATGTGTAATATAGAGCATTTGTTTTTTTTTTAATCAATCGGTCGATTTTTGGCAAGGAATATTGAATATTGCGGAAAGTATTCAAATGAGTCTCGGGCCCGATTTTGATGAAAACTAAATTTCATCAGTTTTCATCAAAATCGGAGCCGATCCTTTGAGTACTTTCCACTATTCCTCGTAGTCTCAGATTTGCCTTGCACGCCCACTAGAAAAATTCACCTGTATATAATATATCTAACTAATGTTACTAATATTATAAATGCGAAAGATTGCATGTTTGTTTGTTTGTTGTTCAATCGCGGTGAAACGGATGAACGGATTTGGATGACATTTGGTACGTAGAAGGAATTTATACCCTGAATTAAGACATAGGATATTTTTTTATCCCGATAAAGTGAGTAGTTACCGAGGGATAACCAAATTTCCGCGATAAAGTTATTCCATGCAGGTGAAGCCGCAGCCAGGAAGCTAGTATAAAATAAGAATTACTGTTATCAAGAAGGTGTTGACGACCGATTGGTGTAGTGGATAGTGACCCTGTCAGGGAAACCAACGGTTGCGGGTTCGAATCCCGCGACGGGTAAATGATTGTGTTATGAATATGAACATTTATTCCTGAGTCATGGATGTTTATATAAATATTTATGTATGATTATCCGTTATCTAGTATCCATAGTACAAGCTTTGCTTAGTTTAGGACGCTATGATTGGTATTTATTTATTTTGTTCTTTATTTGCTGAGATTTATCTACCTTACAAATGATAAAAGTCACCAACCTGTCGGAAAGCTTAATGGTCTGCCAATAATTTGACCGTTACAAAAGCCTTTTCATGACTTATTGAATAAAACATGACACTTAAGTGATTGGCACCTTAACTTAGTGACTTTTACGACATTTCCTGCAGATTAATGGGAACTTCGCTAGCTTTTACACGTGACTTTACTAGACTTTCATTTCTTAAATTTAAACATTTGTTAAATAAATTAATAATTTATTTAAATTACAAACTGTAAGAATAATAATGAAATATTTGTTTTAAAACGTCACGAATAAAAAACTAGCCTTGAGTCATGCCGCATTGCCTCGCTGTACAGCGAGGCTGATTCATTGACGAAAGTATTGGCCAGCAGTTTGATCGTGGGATGCATCAATGTTCTCTAAGCTTGAAGTATTACACATTATTGTGCATACCTATATGCTATATTTCGCTTAGTGGTTTTAGGTCAATCACTGAATACCTGTCTAACAATCCCGACTGAATCATCGACACAGTGCCGGAGTACTTAAAGTACTTAATGCTCTAAACCCATCGTATAGAAGGAATATCTGTTAACCAGAATCGGCCTAGAAAAAATCTAATATCATTCTATATTGTTTGTAACTATAAGTATCGACAGATACTAACAGTCTCTCTGTGTTCTTGATGTTTATTATAAGGAGCTCAATATGTAACTACATAGGTACATATAAAAGTATGAAAGTATAAAATATGTGGAACTAGATAATAATAATAAATATTTCGGACACTTACACCAATCATCTAGTCCCAAACTAAGCAAAGCTTGTACTATGGATACTAGATAACGGATAAACATACATAAATATTTATATAAACATCCATGACTCAGGAATAAATGTTTATATTCATCACTCAAACATTTACCCTTCACGGGATTCGAACCCGCAACCGTTGGTTTCGCTGACAGGGTCACTATCCACTACACCAATCGGTCGTCAACTAGATGGCGCTGTGAGTAGGCGTAAAGATATTTATTTTATAGGATATCATTAAACTTGGTTGAACCATTTCTCTGTCAGTCAGTATGACCAAGCTACTACTCTTCGGAAAGGGAGGAAATGTGTGGAACAAGAAGCGGCTCAAGAAACCCACAGCCTCAGTTTTTGTACTTTTATTTCTTGAAAAAGCCATTTCTTACTTTTTGAACGCGAAAATTGAATATAAATAAAACCCACCCTTAACATAATCGTCGACTCTACTACCCACCAAACGAGAAGGCGCCATGAATTTATTTTACTACGCCCGCAATAATATTCTTTATATTCCTGCGACTATTTTCTCGTGTGACGGAAGAAATAATGTTACTTAGATCTTATTGAAGAGAACGTGGGAGCTTACTTTAGTGTACCTAAACCTACAGTATTTATTATAGAACATAAATGGAATAGACGTTACAAAATGTAGAGATTGGAAAAGTGCTATTTCAATTCGTAACTGTGTCTTTTAACAGTGCGTGAAACCCTTATTGCTATACCAAAAGGTCGCGGGTTCGAATCCCGTTAGGGGCATAAGTTTGTATGATGAATACATGTGTTCCCGAGTTATGGATGTTTTTCATTTATTTATGTATTTATTTACAAAAAAAAAATGTATTTGTGTAGTTTATCAACCATCTGGTATCCATAATACAAGCCTAGTTGCTTAGTGTGGAACTAGATGGCGCTGTGTGTATGTGGAAAGATATTTATTATTATTATTACTGCATGGCGGCAGATTTAGATAAGATGGTGGTAGCTAGCCAGATAGGTTTAGGTAAGATAGGTTTGGGTAAGATGGTGGTGACAGAGGAATTCGAAATCGCAGTAACATTTTCATAAAATGCTTCCTAATAATTAGTTATACTTATTACGTCCGGTAGCGTTGGTCTCCAACCGAGATTAAATCGGTAATAAGCAGGGGTTGGTAACGTTAATGACCCGTCGTACAAAACAATTAGTGAGATAATGAGATTGGATTGCAATGATTAATGACTCGATCGTGGACTGACACACGAAACGTGGGCAAATTGCACATTTTCGTGCCCCTACGTTGCAAGAGCAATTCGCCAATTTAGATATATCAGAACAGTAATTGTAATAATAATTTCTACATTATAAAATTCTTTAAAGCCCCTACGAAAAACGACGATACTAATGTGATTGTCAGATTTGTATGTGTGTGTGCATCCAATCTTTGTCCGGATGTATCTCAGAAATGCATGATCCAATTTTAGAGCGTTTTTTTATTTTTTTTTTATGCACAACAGATTGGTACTTGACCTCAACCACACCTGATGTTAAGTGAAGATGAGGTCGACGGTGGAAGCGTACTGACCCGGAAACCCCAACACATTTGGGAGACTGGCTATCTTATCTCTGACAACCGGAACACAACAATGCTATTAACATTGCTGCTTGGCGGCAGATTTAGATAAGATGGTGGTAGCTAGCCATTAATATTAAAGACTAAACGAGAGGACAGACATGCTTTATGAAAATCGCTTAAGCCGCTTCTTTTAACACTTCTTCTCAATTTATAGTTATGAACATCGATGGATGGAAAGGAGGAGGAAGACCACACAAAAGATGGATCGATTGTGTAAGGGGTTATGGGAACTAAAAGGTGTGAATGACGAGGTATCGGCTGACAGAGGAGATTGGAAAAAAAATTTAGCGTAGACCCCATGCAAAATAAATTGTCAAAACAAAACACACGGCTGTTATATTAGGTCCTTACCTATGAAATTGGCGTTTTGTATGAAGAATTTCATTAAGACTGTTTTCTCCATACAAACATTTTTGTTTAATTTTTTATCTAAGCTAAACTTTGTGTGTATTATCGGATAACATTAAGTTAAGTATAGGCAGCGTTAATTTTTAAAAGTAACCGCTTTATAAAAGTTTCAGCGAATCTAAGAAATGATTATGGGAAGCACATGAAAAGAGCTCTGTTCAAATTTTTTTTATTATGTGATTCAGCCCAGTAATTAAAAAATATATCATGTGAAACCTTGAAATAATATTCCATTTTCCAAATAAAAAACAAATTTGGATATAGCTTTGAAAATCGCAGGAATTGGTACATTATGATTAACGAAGAAAAAAAACTCCAATTTCATTGGTAAAGACTCAGAGGTTTTTAAGCTAGGTACTGCTTGTTCAAAATGCAATTTTTAATACAATACAATACAATACAATGCAATGCAATGCAGTCCAATACAATACACTTCATTGCACAACAGAAAAGAAAATACAGTTCCAGAAAAGTGGTAAGAATAGAATGTACAATTTGGCGACGTTTTTGGGTATAAGGACATGTATTTCAAATGTACAACAGTACATTTGAAATAGGTAGGTTGTGCGGTATTAAATAGGTATGCAGATACAAACTACGTGAATAGATTTCATATATTTACATACACATACATACATAGATCAATATACCTACTTAAACATAACATCTATAAAATAGCAACAAAATACAAACGTAAATAAATATTTATTGATATATAAAATAATAATAATAAGCGACAACAGGATTGTGCTAATTTTCCCCTGAGAAGAACAAGCAAGAACTCGAGGGCTTGTTCATTTTAAAAACAGGTTTTTAAATTACATTTTTATATTAATTTTTATATTAACCTTTTTATATTACAAGTAGGTTTTTACATTTAGCCTGGCATACGAACGAGCTAGTTATATCCAAGGATGTTTATCACCAAAATAGTCTGATATTTCATTACTTCTTATAACATATATTGATAAGCCCAAATAAACTCGAAAATTTCTGTGCTCGACAATTGTCCGTGGCTTCATAACTGTATCATCTACTACTTGTCAACATAAATCAAACGAGCCCAAAGCCTAAAGTCGATAGGGTTGCATTGTTTTAGATACTATAATATTGCATTGTCCACCGTACACGTAGTACGTATGCAAAGCTTGATTCCCTAGATTTGGGTCACCATTCACATGCAGGATTTTTACTACAGTTGCTTGTAAAAATATCCAAATCTTAGAAGAAGACAAAATTCAAAACGCTGCTTTGAGATTATAAACAAAACCGCCTCCGTGGCTCAATGTAAACAACATTGGGTTTACGAATCGGAGGTCGCGAATTCGATGTAGGGTTTTGTTCGTGCGAAGTATGATTAGACGATGTACGACTGTGCGACACGTAGCTACCACCGTTAGCTAAATCTGCCTTCAAGCAACAATGTTCATAGCATTGTTGTGTTCCGGTTGTCAGAGATAAGACAGCCAGTCACCCAAATATGTTGGGATTTCCTGCTCATTTTGTCTCCACCTTCGACTTCATCTAAACTTAACATCAGGTGTGATTGAGGTCTAGTACTAACCCGTTGTGCATAAAAAAAATTGCAATCAGACATTTAACTGACATATGCACTGACAAGCGTCGGTGGCTCAGTGGAGGAGACACAGTCTCCCAATTTGGGAGGTCCAGGTTCGATCCTCAGGCAGGCCATGTACCAATGAGTTTTTAAATTTAATTTAACCACTTATGTGCATTTATCCGACTGCTCTTGAGCGGTGAAGAAAAACATCGTGAGGAAACCTGCATACCTGAGAAATAAAAATTCTAAGGCATGTGAAGTCCCCAACCCGCATTGGGCCAGCCAGCGTGGTGGACTATGGCCCCTACTCCCTCATTAAAGTAGGGAAGGCCTATATCCCTGCAGTTGGATTTTTACGGGCTGAGATGATGAAGCACTGACAAGAATCTCGATTAGGTTTTGACGCTTATTCCAAAGACTCCAAAGACTATATTCTTAGACAATCATCATTTACTTTTAGAGCACAAGTCAAGGCACATTTTCTAGCGTCTTGACTGTTGCCATATTCGTGGTTCTGAGATTTAATAATTATCGTATCCATTATTTTCTTTGTTTGGTGTCACATTTATATTGTATATGTATATATAATAATTTTACACTATCATTGCATGTAAGTTGATGTTCATGTCCAACGTATGTATGTTTATATCTATTGTTTAGTATCTATTATTTTATATATATATATATATATTTTTTAAATCATTGGTGCACAAACCTACTTGCTTTTATCCCGTTCTACTTTTTTCCCTACGTAAAGGTTGTCTGGTAGAAATCGCTTAATAGCGATAAGACCGCCTGGTTGTAAAATTATTATTTTTTTTAAAGCTATATTTAAGAAGTGTATTGCAGAATTTTGTTCAATAAAGTGTACTTGATTGATTGATTTATTGCACTTTTGACCATTGTTTTATTTTAATTGTCAAACAATTTGTTACGAAGATTGGTCAAACGGTGTCAGTCAACAGAGTAGTGAAGAGGCATCCTCTTACGGAAATCAGCGAAAATGGAAATTCGCACCCCAATCCCAACCCAATTTCGATGGTCGGAATCTCATTAGTGGTTGAGATAAATTGATCTGCGTGCAAACCACGCCTGTTCAAACTCTACTATTTCATTTTGTGTTTAAAATTGTTTTAAGTTAGAGTATTTAATCAATGTGTGCTACCAGTGAGGACTATTGTCAGTAAAACCAGGTCACGCAACGAGCGATGAAGTCGCCCATGCTGGGCTTTTCACTAAGTGATCGAATCAGGAATAACGAAATCTGTAGAGAACGATGGTCCAGGGTATTAGTAAGTTGAACTTGTTTTTTTTTTATGGTTAACTGGATACGCTTTTGACCACAATCTCACCTGATGGGAAGTGACGATGGCGGAAGATGAAGCACGCGATCTCAGTAGATGCCTATTCACCCTGCTCTTGAAGATCCCAAGGTTGTAGGATTCAGGAAAGACTGACGCCGGAAGGAAATAACATGCCTTGGCTGTTCGTATTATGAATGAAGAATCGAACCGCTTAGTGCGAATGTTCGGTATGTTAACTACATACGGGTGGAATCCCTCCCCTTTATGGAATTATGATTAACTTAACTACTACAGGGTGAAATTTAGTTCGTGAAATTCCTGTTTACTGTTGGCTTCACACCTGATTACCAACAACTCTCCCCAAAGAACCATAGTCGAATTCGTACAAAAATTTTTTGAGTATTACCCTTACAAAATAAACCATTCTGAGAGCACCTTTAGTATGGAAGTCCAACAATTTTCGGCTGAATTCGGCTATGGTTCTTAGTGGAAAGTTGTTCGTCATCAGGAGTGGTGTGACCAGATGAAAGTTTCCGAAAATTTTTTGATCGAATTCGAGTATGGTTCTGGGAGAAAGTTGTTCGTAATCAATGTAGCGTCCCAATTAATGGGAATTACACGATCGTGATAGGACTATTTCTGATTGACTGACTTCTGATTCTAAACATCAATCTCATGTTTTGGCAAATAAATATTCATTTGACGACCGGTTGGTGTAGTGGATAGTGACCCTGTCAGCGAAACCAACGGTTGCGGGTTCGAATCCCGCGAGGGGTAAATGTTTGTGTGATGAATACGAACATTTATTCCCGAGTCATGGATGTTTATATAAATATTTATGTATGTTTATCCGTTATCTAGTATCCATAGTACAAGCTTTGCTTAGTTTGGGACTAGATGATTGGTGTAAGTGTCCGAAATATTTATTATTTATTATTATTTCATTTCTGGCAGTAGGCAGAGCTTATAGTTCGAAGAACTGACAGGCAGTAAGATTGGCCCCGTTGGGGCTTTAAGATTCTGGAGTGAAGGTTGCCTAAAGTCACTGTATGTATGCCGTGTCTAATCGCTTGCTCTAGAAATTTATAGGGAAGGCCTTATGTGAGCAGTGGATGTACCGGAACTGATATAATGATAATAATGATGAATTTCTGGTCATTGTCGATTGAATTCATCCCTGGAAAGATGCCCTGGAGAGTCCAAAACCTATCGTGTGGGTATCTGTATCAATCTATCGCTGGTGTCTGCAGATTCAGCTGTAATAGGTAGCCAATTACGCCTCCACACTGTAAATCCTATTAGCAAAGATCAACAATGGCTACTCGACTACACCTACTGAAGGTATACAGTCGGTACGTTAATTTGAACCCATCTACTAAATATGGAAAGGTAACTATAAATTCGAAATGAAATGAAATGAAAATCATTTATTCATGTAGGCAATACAATATGCACTTATGAACCTCACTTGTTTTTTAAACTACCACTAGCTTGGAACACGACCACTACTGAGAAGAGCTAGCGAGAAACTCAGAGGGTTTGTCTCTTTTCAATCAGTCATTTACAATCTAGAAAGGTTACAACAATTTCTATATATCGTGTAGAGGAGCCGTTTAATCCCATGGATTACTATCATTAATGTAGTCTGAAATTTTCTAATATCCCTTTTTACATAATTTTTGTTTTATAATAAGTTTAAATTTATTAATTCAAAATTAGAACACTCCCCGAACGACTATGACATCAGTAAAATATACAAAACAAAGAAATATACTAAAAAATATCTTCCAAACGGCTAAATAGTTTTCCATCATATATGGCTCCATCAAAACCGGACCACGCATCGTACTGAGACACATCTGGACAAAGACTGAACACACTCATAACACTGTCAAACGCATAATACCCCTGGCTTTTCATCGGGGGTTAAAAATAAGGTGTGTAATAATGTGGCCAGTAGAAGTTTTTCATTGAATACGTGCAATAGCCTCTATCATGGCAAATCGCTATCGAGAATGAAGCCAAAACAAATACATCGGGAATAGAACCACAATGTTTGCTGAGCAAGTATTATCATAATAAGTGGGATAAACACAAGATATCACATGCCAAATCCGATGTTCGTGCGGCTCCCTGTTTGAATTTCTAATGTTGAATTTGGCGGTAAAATGTGATACGTCCTCCGCATGAGCTGATATCGGGTTTGATAAGGTTTAGGATGCCATTTTACGTTTCTTTTTTTATCATAATGCGTTAGCTTAAATTCTAACCGTACCTGGGGGGCGTAAAACGAACTTTCTAGATGTATTTCGCACGAAAAAATATCGTGAGAACTCGAAGATCTAGATTAAAAAAATATATATATTACAGATCCGTAGGATAGATCCGTGGATAGAAAATACAAAAAAAGACTTTTCATTGGAGATTATGCGAGTTCTCAAGACATAGCTTTCATGTATCAATATTATTGACTTTTATATAATGATATTATAATTTAATAATGTAAAAGTACCAATTTTATTGTAATCTAATTAAATATCCGCCTGGCTAGCTTTTTTTTAGCTACCACCATCTTATCTAAATCTGCCGCGAAACAGCAATGTTAATAGCATTGTTGTGTTCCGGTTGTCAGAGATAAGATAGCCAGTTCCCCAAATAAGATGGGGTTTCCGGGTCAGTATACTACCACCTTCGGCCTCATCTTCTCTTAATATCAGGTGTGATTGAGGTCAAGTGCTAACCCTTTGTACATAAAAAAAAACGTTACCCATTTAATTCTAACGGCAATCATTTTACACAATATGAATCTTTAATTGGCATAAGTTTAGTATTATTTTTCTGTACAAGGATATGTAATAATGCTGTTGATTCTATGTAAATAAATCAATAAATGTCAGATACATCTCGAGTCTTTTCGCCCCAGGTGTGGTAAGAGTTTGTAACGGTGTCGTTCTTTTGAGCTGATTGATACTCATTGGTGGGTTTGGGTTATTGAAGTTCAAATTCGACATTTCAAACTGACTGACTGACTGATGAACTGACGGATCCCTTTTTTTGGGACATTGATTTTCAGATTTCAACTCAGTCGCACCATTATTTTAATCATTATTTTACATCTCAATAGTTA
Organism: Oegoconia quadripuncta; assembly: GCA_949316235.1. Lineage (NCBI taxonomy): Eukaryota > Metazoa > Arthropoda > Insecta > Lepidoptera > Autostichidae > Oegoconia > Oegoconia quadripuncta. The sequence goes on along the minus strand of OX438757.1, from coordinate 4,509,518 downwards.
TTTTTTTAGATTTAAGGCCCTTTCGATCCTCTGTACTACCTGTTTCATACAATAAATAAGTTGGTGTGGTGATTCGTGTTCTGTTTTGACCCTGGCCTGAGCTGTCCCCCCCGTCTGTACATATACACCTCATGACTCGACCCAGCTGAGCATAGGTGGGCTGGGAAGGTCACAAGTTTAAGCTAATGCATTGTGATAAAAAGAAGTACTTAACATAGCACCCGTTCGGTTCACCCTTTTAAGAACTACGGTGCCACAGATATATATACAAACACACACACACACATAGCAGTCAAACTTATAATAATAAATATCTTTCCACATACACACAGCGCCATCTAGTTCCACACTAAGCAACTAGGCTTGTATCATGGATACCAGATGGTTGATAAACTACACAAATACATTTTTTTTTTTTGGAAATAAATACATAATATGAATGAAAACATCCATAACTCGGGAACACATGTCTGTATTCATCATACAAACATATGTCCCTAGCGGGATTCGAACATTACACCAAGCAGGTCGTCCCCTCTTTTGCGTCTGGGGTTAAAAAACTGCACTCAAGTCGGACCACGCATCACTGAGGCACATCCGGACAAAGGTTGGACACACGCACGCACGCAACGACGCCGAACATAACACCTGTCGTCCAATCAACTGCAAAAATGTTTTTTATACGAGTATCTGTTTTCAAATGCATATTCGTACTATGGAACCAACCCTTTTACTCGTGGTGCGAAATAAATCCAAAACTGAATTACTAAACATTCAATCCGCTGGGAATTGGCGACTACAATATAATATATATAGTCCATGAGACGTTTAAACATTTTCCAGCTCCCTTGGGTAGTGTAGATCTAATACGAGTGCCCTGTTATTTATTCATGTTTTTGTACCTGTGTTTGTTGTTTTACTTGCCATCCTTTATATCAGTGCAGTAAAAATACGCAATTTTAGTGGAGTAACTTCCTATCATCTTAAAGTTCCTAATTTTTTTTTGTAGAAAAAATCACGGCCTTTAAAAATATTTACTATCATGCCGCTGAACAAATAGTAGCAACACAAATAAATAAATAATAATTAAATAATTCGGACACTTACACCAATCATCTAGTCCCAAACTAAGCAAAGCTTGTTCTATGGATACTAGATAGATAACGGATAAACATACATAAATATAATATTTATATAAACATTCATGACTCGGGAATAAATGTTCGTATTCATCATACAAACATATGTCCCTAGCGGGATTCGAACCCGCGACCTTTTGGTATAGCAGCAGAGTTTCTAACGACTACACCAAACAAGTCGTAATAAAATTGAAGTTTAAGCACTAACCATCGTTCATAAAAAACTCGAATGTTTCTGTTGTTCAAGTCATATTAGGTAAGGTAATCGCCATATGAGGTGCCGATTGCATCTAGTCCCTATTGCATCAATGTCAGGATTTACCACAGTCTAGGGATTGATTTTAGTAAGCCAAATAAGAAATCCAGCGCAAGGTAAAAACACTAAGTCTTTCTTCCTATTTAATCAGCACTTCATATCCTACAACAACCAGCCCACAGAGTGGAAATCCTTGTGAAATGCACAGATTTTTTTCAATATTTCACTGAGGTTAACATAGACACAAAAGCTCCGAGCACCTGGTAGAGGCGCATTTTGCGGAGTAATCTCGAGAGGTACCCGCATCTAGAAGCAATATGTTAGGTAACGGCAGCAGAAATAACAGATGGAATTTAAAAAGACTATGGATCTTTGTCGTGAAACACTAGTGATTTTAGAGTTATAGCGGCCTAGCGCTGCAGAGCGGAATAAATTAAAACTCTGACATAAATTGGAATTTTGGAAACCCTCGAGGAACTAAACATAATAATATCCAGGTATTGTAAACCTCGATGATATTAACATGTATTAAACATTGTATTGTATTAAAATGTTTGATAACATGCAGTACACCAAAAAACTGTGTTAAAAATCCTCAAAACCGCTGAAAACGGTTTAATCCTAAATCTTTTCTCTTGTGTGTCTTGTGTGGGTGTCGCGAAAGGCGACTACAACTTTACACCAAAAAAATATCTATAGACTTAGCGGCATTGGGCTCACCCTATTAACTTTTAATGTTTGGAACACCCAAACTTTACGGTTTGGGATATCTCTGACTACCCCATTTGAGATAAAGATCGTGACATTATTTATGTCTATAAAAATCCCGCATCCAAATCGAACAACACATTACATATATCCGGATAAAACTGTGTGGCGTCTTGGCCACTAACATTTATACCGCGCCTATGGAAACTCTTTGGTCGGGCTTTCGGAATTCAAATAAATTGAGACAGACGTCATGAGCAATATTTCAATGTACGATTTTCCTAGTTAGTTTTCAGATAATTAATTGCTCGAATGTTTGGTGGTGTACCGTTCATGTGGAGAGCTGAATACACATATATTATTAAGAAGAGTTGGTTGTGTCATTCCTAGAAGAATCCCCGCAACCAAAACCCCTTCAACTGGATACACACACACACACACACACTAGTCCTTTTTCGACGGAGATTAATTCTATTATAATGCCTCGACAAAACGCACAGATTTACAAGAATATTTTTTCGACAGACAAAAATGTAGGTATTCAAATTGATAAGTTAAAGCACACTCATTTGACTTAGTGAACACTTGATTTACAAAGAAGGGCTTGTGGCAATCCTTTTATAGATGAAACTACAGACAATCCGTCATATAACAATAACAAGTAACAATTCTATAAAATATCGGGTAAAATGTAACTATACCCTGCCCTGTTTTGAACGAGACAGTACCGTTTTTACGTAATATTGGTCCCGTCGTCCCCAATAGAATGAACGTCGGGAAGCAGAAATGTCCCGTTTTCGTAAAAAGACTGAAACACTGAAAATGTTTTCACTGAAACTTGTTTCGTAGAAGTGATTGAATTATCCAAATTTTATTACAATTAGAAAAGGATGGACACAAAAGGAAATGTCATAATTTCTGTGTACCTTTTATTTCTGTCAGCGAATAAAGTTATTCTATTCTATTCCATTCCATTCCGTTCCGTTCCGTTCCGTTCCGTTCCGTTCCGTTCCGTTCCGTTCCGTCCCGTCCCGTCCCGTCCCGTCCCGTCCCGTCCCGTCCCGTCCCGTCCCGTCCCGTTCCGTTCCGTTCCGTTCCGTTCCTTTCCGTTCCGTTCCGTTCCGTTCCATTCCATTCCATTCCATTCCATTCCATTCCATTCCATTCCATTCCATTCCATTCCATTCTATTCTATTCTATTCTATTCTATTCTATTCTATTCTATAAATTCATTATTTTCTATAAATGTTTGGTCTAGCAAACATTTGGAAGTAAAGTCGTCCGAAAAGTAGTTGAAGTGCGCTGTTATCGACGAAAGCAAGCAAGTCAGTTCGCCACTATTGATGACGATGATTTCGATCGATTCCATTCCATTCCATTCCATTCCATTCCATTCTATTCTATTCTATTCTATTCTATAAATTCATTATTTTCTATAAATGTTTGGTCTAGCAAACATTTGGAAGTAAAGTCGTCCGAAAAGTAGTTGAAGTGCGCTGTTATCGACGAAAGCAAGCAAGTCAGTTCGCTATTGATGACGATGATTTCGATCGATTTCGGCCATGGCGACCATTTAGACTCCTAATCGGTTGGTCGCTGGTGCGCTCCAAGATGGTTAACATAGCCGATCTTTGAAGTGAACTCCCGGGCGCAATGTGGGCCCGTATAAGCAGACCATCCACGTAGTGATAATGAATGGTGGACGGGTTTTCAGCTCGTCGCGTTTAGTGTCGAGGGTCGCTCTACGCGGCTTCTCGAAATCGCTTACTCTCCTATGCACTGCCCTGCGCCATTCAGGGCGTTGTGCTGCCAAACCTTCGCCACTATTACATGTACATTGATACATGTACAGTCAGAAATCGGACGAGTACACCCGCCGGTGGATGAGTTACCTAAACATCTGTTGTTGTCCCGCTTCGAGGGAAAAAAAGGTCAAGTTAGTTACAAGTAAAGATTTTATATAAGGAAGGAAACGCGGCGCTGGTGAAATTTTTTGCAAGTTTTTCTGCAATCCATACTTACATACTACCCGGTAATGACGTTCGGATGCATTCAGATAACGTGGCCGAAGGTAATATGCTTGCGTCGATGCAACGACTTCAATCTCCTGTTTGTAACTATTTCTTTATACTAGACTGTTTTATACTCAAATTCATATAAATTTAGTTTGGACATTATAATGTATTAGCCATTCAATGCATACGTATACAACCGTGCACGTACGGTGACATAATCGACTACAGAACACAAGCCTATAGTTGCTTAATGTGGAACTAGATGTCATTGTGTGTATATCCAATAGCCAAGAAGTTCGGAGATAATTCCAATTCGGAATTCGGAATTTTTTAGTCTCCGAATTTCTTTGCTTATTATATAATCTATTATTAACCAATGTTAATAAGAGATTATATAATTCGGACACTAAAAAATTCATACAGGAATAAACTCTAGGTTCCTTCTCTAATTCATTATTGGCAGCATCTTCCTAAATTGTTGAGTCAATTGCTTTGCATTGGACCCAACCCTACACGATCCCAATTCGGTTTTAACTTTACGTGATGTTGGGATCGAGTGGAGTTGGACGGAACCCATTGTGAAGGTTTACGACTCAAGAAGTCTATTTGTGTTAATTACACCAAGAGAAGAAAGCTAAAGCTTACAAGAAACATAACATTAAGTATGTACCTACAAAGTAAGATAATTAGGTAGTCTCCACAAGTTGAACAGACTGTGGATCCCAGTCGCCATGGTACCAATGTCAAAATATATAAAAAAAAAACCTTATTGAACCGAAATAAATTACAAAACTTGTTGAAGCTTTGTTGACTGTGGTAGTTAAAAACTGTGTTACAGACAACAATGTCTTCCCCATATATTTTGTACAATAAGTAAATTTGGTAGGTACTCATACGTAACAAATTATGGTTGCCATCTAAAGGTGTAGAGAGTTTGGAAAGTATAAAAATATAAGTAAATAATATATAAAAATTAAATAATCTGGTCTATGTTAACCCCATTCGGCTTCAAAAAGACTTAAAAATATCTGTTTTCGTGTGACGTACTAAATCTTCAACGAACCGTATCAAAAAAGATGAGCGCCGTACTAAATATTTATTTTTATATTTCAGGAAGCATCTCGATATAGAATGACCTTGTACTTGCATTTAGTATATGTATTTTTATTTGTAGTGTAAGTCATATTTAAAGGCTGTTATATTGTAATATTTACAATAATGGAATACACAACTCAAAGGCGAGAGCGCCGGCGGCGCTAAAACCAATAGAGTGAATTACTGGATGACTAGACTATACTGTGAGATACAAAATACCGCATCAAAATCGGCCAAGCCGTTCCCGAGGCAAATGGTAACAGAAACACACACCTCATGTCCCAAATGTAGATACCTGCTCAGTTACTTTGCTGTGGGTAAAGATATTTCCAAGTCAACAGTGTTCGAAAATTTAAAAATCTCAAAAAAAATGAGATCGCGTCTCGGTTTCAATACATTTTTTTTAATCGCTTTAATATGCAACTGATTCTCAAGCGTCAAATTAAGGTCATCTCAAACTTGAGAACGATTTATTAATACTAAGATTTATTAATCACAATAAATAAATGATTTATTGATAAGGTCCTCTTCACAGAAACCCAAATAGCTTCCGCTATCTGCTAAACATTATACCACGCCCCGCTTCGCCCTTTAACATATTTATTGCAATCCTGGCGCCGAATTGAAACTGATTCTTGAAACGGTTGCAACGCAAGACCTATTAAACTAAGTTATACATGTATATGAGCCATAGAAGTTTCGCACGACGTTTTTGAGGCCCGACCCACAGACTCAATAAATATATGGCAATTGAACTCTGAAAGGGGATTGCTGGATTACGTACTTTCATTAAGACGGTGAGTGTTACATACCTATGGATTCTATTTAGACATAATGAGTGAGATCTATCAAAGTTATGTAATAAGCAATAATGGGGTTTTGAATCTAAAAATTATTGTTAATATTTCTTAATTACAAAATAGTTAGGCAGGCGATGTATTACAGCCACAGCTATATCCACAATTATATAATACTTAATAATAAATAAATAAATATATTTGCACATACACACAGCGCCATCTAGTTCCACGCTAACTAACTGGGCTTGTAATATATGATCAAAGTTGATATACCACATAATTTTTTTTTTTGTGAATCAACTTTTAACTAATAATAATGCGAAAGTTTGGATGGTTGTTTGTTTGTTTATTTGGTTGTTGCTCAATCCCGGCGAAACAGATGAACGGATTTGGATAAAATTTGGTATATAGGTAGAACATACCCTGTATTAAGACATAGGGTATTTTTTATCCAGATAAAGTGAGTAATTCCCGCGGAATAAACAAAGCCGCGGGCGGAAAGCTAGTTAAAATATAAATGAAAACATCCATAACTCGGGAACACATCTGTAAAGTCTTCACATAGCAGGGCAGTCTCAGGATCGATTATTAATACAAACGGCTATTAATAGTCACTTCTTCATTGACTTAGATTTTAATATTCAACAGACAACGTAATACTAAGTCTAACCGTCACAGCCGGCAAACTCAATATGGCGGATTTCGCAGGGACCCATCAAAATACCCTTTTAACAATTTTTGTAGGTAGGTAATTTAATATTTATTTTTAATATCTAACACATCGGGGTATTCATCATTATCATACAAATATATGCCCCTAGCGGGATTCGAACCCGCGACCTTTTAGTATAGCAGTCAGATTTCTAACCACTACCTACACCAAATAGTCCGTCTCACGTATATAGGTACTTACGTCAGTGGTAGAAATTATTAGTGTTTACGTTACAACGCTGGCTTGATGAGTGCAATCTTAAAATATGAATAATGCTCCTACCTAACCTAGTAAATCATCAAATTCTTTTCCTATAAATTTCCTTAGGAATAAAACTGTCCGATTTAAAAATATGCCCTATATAAGTTTCTAGATTGTATACATTTTTTAATTTCAACTAAACCTACCTAATGGCATGGACTTAATCGAATGTTCCGCTTATAAATACGACATGACACTCAAAGGGTTATAGGGTTGTCGACAGTGGAAAATTTTACACGGCCGATTTAACAGGCATCGTAAAAAAGCAATAAAATCACCAAGCATGGAAAACTGCTCGTTCAAGGTTGCCCTCTAAATAAAAATATTTCTTTAGTGCCTACTGTACGTTTTCAATAACATTTATCGGTTATAGTAGAGCGGCATAAAGTATTGAGTGGATAACACCATAGATTGAGGTCATTGAAGATAGTAATGGATCCATCCATGATGACCTGTATGGTATAGTGGTTGGAAACTCTGACTGCTATACCTACCAAAAGGTCGCGGGTTCGAATCCCGCGTGATGGAGGTTTTTCGTATTTATTTACAAAAAAAATGTATTTGTGTAGTTTATCAACCATCTGGTATCCATAATACAAGCGTAGTTGTACTGTGGAATTAGATAGCGCTGTGTGTATGTGCAAAGATATTTATTTATTTTGGTCAAGTCAGAGGTCAGTTTTGAATATTTCTTTGCTATTGGTGGACTCAATGCGCTTCTCAGCTTTACCAAGCAGGTTGTAGGGTAGAAATTTTTAGACATAATAATATAGTGTTATTTTTCTAGTTTAGAAAAAATAATTTTTAGGCACTCCCGCCAATATAGTCACACACTAGTCAAATTCTGTAACTATGCTATTAGCCTACATCGGAGTAGGTAGAGTATTTTCCTTGCAAGCTAAATTCAACCGTATTTCTCGTACGATAAGTATAAATGTTATATCCTTTTCAAACTGAGGAAAAAGGTAAAAATTTAACATTGGACTATCCAACGTCAATTAAAGGTATTTTGTCTTATTTTCTGAATGTTTGCGTAAGCCAATAAAGATTTTGATTAATTCTGATCTTTATGTTATAATAAATACGGCTGAATTTAGCTTGTCAAAAAACCTACTCCGATCTATGGCCAGTAGTCAAACTTCAAGCATTTATTTCAACGTAAGATACATGATATCATTTGCTAAATGTCAATTTAAAACTATTCGAAATAATCATAGGGCTTAAGTATTTTTTGCCAGTCAGTATATCCAAGCGGCTACCGCTTCGGAAAGGGAAATCATCTGTGGGAAAAGAAGGGCGATATAAACTCAAAGAGTCTGATATATATCCACCAATCGGTACTAGGCTCACGTGGTAGTTTTTTTTTTTATATATATATAATAAATAATAATAATCAATATTTCGGACACTTATCATCATCTAGTCCCAAACTAAGCAAAGCTTGTGCTATGGATACTATATAACGGATGAACATACATAAATATTTATATAAACATCCAAGACTCGGGAATAAATGTTCGTATTCATCACACAAACATTTACCCGTCGCGGGATTCGAACCCGCAACCGTTGGTTTCGCTGATAGGGTCACTATCCACTACACCAATCGGTCGTCTACTACTACACTACACCAAGAATGTGGTCTATACACAAATTAACCAGCATTGTAGGTGTAAAAGTGGTGACGTATGCTTTGTACCTTTAAAACCGATTCTTATAAAAAATCAAATACACACAACGACCTACTTAGAAATTGTTACAATGAACGTCACAGAAACGTCGGTAATTTTATCATGGATCTTTGTTTATCGAAGTATTAACTTTTCATAACGTCAAAACAAAGTTGTTTCGCAAATAGTGACGTCAAATACAATTTCTGGAGCTCTGATATACGATGATGACTTTAATAGATTATGTCAGTTCGTAATCCATTTCATGACAAGTCACGATTTAGTTGAAACAATATTGAGATTCAGTGAACCAGTCTGATATGGTTGCAGAAAGAAATTATCTTATGTATGGTGATAATTGTGATTGGTTATTTATTAGTAGAGAACAAATGAAGAGGTGTTAATGATGGTAAAGGAGAAGAGATGCCTGTTAGCCATAGTTGAGAATCGAAGAGGAAAGATGATAGGTCACTTGATACCCCACGATATTTTTTTGAAGAACATAATTGAGGGAAAGATTGAAGGAAAGAGAGGAAGAGGAAGACCTAGGCGTAATTACTCTGACCAAGTGAAAGAAAAAGTGAATGTCGTGTCGTACCAAGACGTTAAAACGAGGGCGGAAAGTAGAGACGTGGTCATTACTCCACCAACAAGAGCATAGCTCTTAAATTGAAGAAGATGGTGATAGATGATTCCGCTTATATGCTCAATGCACACAAGTACCTGTAAGGTAACAGTGATCATATCTAGGGACCAGTGGGGAGGAGTGGAATTATGACGAGATGGATAAGTGGGTCAAAGAATCGTATCACTTGTCAGGAAGAGACAATAAAAAATAAAAAATGAATAATAAATTTTGGTCCAATAAAATTTGAAATTGCCTTGACACGAAAAGAAGGAAGAGAAAAAAAAAATTAAATCGCTTTAATTACAAGAGAAACTTGTCAGTTTTACACGAAACGTGCAATTGAAAGGCGTAGAAGCAGGCGCATAATAGAAAGAGTAAAATAGGGCATATTAAAGTGAAATAGAAGGTATTGGCATAGGTGTTTAATTATTTTATATCAAAAGCGCCCACTGCGGCCGGATTTTGATATGTGACTGCGTGATTTGTGGGGTTCCTATCATTCGAAATTAATTTGGAACTCATTTTCTCCAATTTTTCTTTATTTATTTAATTTAATGATATAATTATTTGGAATAGGCTACAAACGCGACCGTGAAATGACAAAATTAAGGTTTTATTCATGACGGATTTGAAAAAAAAATGCTAATACCTTCTATTGCACTTATCTAATATTTTTTCCTTGCGTTAAAAAAACTCCTCCAGTATATGATACCTAAACATCAAATACCTAAATAAGTACCGCCTTCGTGATTACTGTTTGAGTCGATTTTCATAGAAGAGTGTCGCTTAATAATTATTATAGCTAAGATTTGAAGCTTAACAGGAATTTTCATGACTATTTAAATATTTAAAAAACAAAAAACCCGACAGCATATTTTGTCATTTGCGGACGCCATTTAGGATTGAAAATGTATCCTATGATACTCTAGAGATCAAGACGAATCGAACGACAACTTGCACTTCAAAATCGTTCGTGCCGTTTTAGGCTACAGGAGGATACATAGAAATCTACGTACATACATACTTACACTCGAAACACATAATCCTCACTCCTTTTTGTGGCTGTCGGATAAAAATATACTGGAACCAATTTGCATTCTATGTTGTAGCGCTCTGTGTGACCCAGTTTTAACTAAGACCTTCTCTAACACGAATTGCAATAAATTGAACTAAATTGAGAGAAAGAATGGTTGCAACATTCATCTAGTTAAAGGAAAAGCTATTAGGTTGATATTTATGTTCCTCTTCTGAATAAGGTAATAAACACAATCACTCCTATACGAAGTCCTTTACGGTCTAGGCTGTGCGATTGTGGAACCAACTGCCACTGCATGTGAGAAAGTCTCCATAATTAAATGCTTTTAAAACTAACGTCAAAAAGCTCTCTGGTTCTAACGCGTTTAGAGCGGTAGCTACTTTTGATGAATGACATCTCCGTATTAAATCCTCTCTTTAAGTATTTCCTTATTTATATACATATTTATTTAAATGTATTATTAGTATGTAGGTATATATTTTATTAAGGTATAGTTAGGTAAATAATATATATTTATTAGTGTGTAGGAATTTGCTTTAGTTTGAATTTGCTGTAATTTGTAAAGGCCCAATCTGCTGTTTTCTAACTAACCCTATAGGCGACTGGAAGAAATCCCTCTATGGGATAAGTCCGCCCTTGTACTCAAATTCTGTATCAATGCAAAATTAATGTATTGCCTTTTTGTACAATAAAGCGTTTACAAACAAACAAACAAACACAATTTAGGCTTCCTTGGCGATAAGGAAACCTTTTACATACATAGATCGCAAACAAAAACAAAAATTTGGAGTCCCATCGTGTGGTATATCTTTAGACATGTAGCTAAACCAACTTTGATCTTTCAAACCCTATCCCAGTGAGAGGAGGCTGTGCCCTGACAGTGGGCACGTGTAGTCATAGTCATATAATTTATTGCTCATGTGGTAAATATAGGATTAGTGATGCAACGGATCTCTGTTTCTGTTTCCGCAAGTGCGGAAGTTCCGCGCGCTTTTCAACATTCGTTTCTGCTTCTGTTTCCGCTACTTTTATAACGGAGATACAATCGGAAGTTTACGACGGCTGAGAGTTACCATTTCAAATGTTAGAATCCATGTTAAGTACAACCGCAACCGATTGTTAGGTGCAAAAGCGGCCAAATTACTTTTCATAAAATATAACTTACCACTACTTAATTTTGAATATTAATAAAATGTTCAGCTGCAACGTTGCAATATTGTTTCCTATAGTAGATTTCTAATATATCTATTTCTAATCTAGATTTGGTGTATTTGATACTTAATAAAGAAATATATTTGTAAATTTGTTTCTTTTTTCATATTATTTACACTTCCGTTTCTGCATCCGTTTCCGTTTCTGCTAAAATTTACTTTTGACATCTGTTTCCGTTTCTGGTACCGCTAAGACACTTCCTTTGCATCACTATATAGGATGTAAGGCTTTTGATGTGATGAGCTTTTAAATTCGACAACAATTTGTAAGTCATTATGATCATCAACAGCTTTACACGTGCCCACTGTTGGAGCACAGCATCCTTTCACTGGTAAAGGACCATAATTCACCACGCGAGCCTAGTGCGGATTGGTGGATTTTTCCACCACTACCAGTGGTCACCAGTTAATGGGAATTACACGAATTCAAATTCACCCTGTATACCTCAAGCATCTCGTTGACTATACTACACTATGACTTTGGACCCTGAGGGGATTCAGTTTTTGACAAACCCTCATACGTGACTTTTAGTGCTGACAAAGCTCAGAACACGTACACAATAAATGAAGAGTGACATCCCTAAATTACATTTGCGTCATTGTGTCATTTTCGTAAGAAATCTACGTGCAATAATACTATTAAATTATCTGTGGTGCCGCGCTGTTACGTCAACTTACATATACAGATTTAGGTAGAGTTGTGAAGCATAGAGTTAATATGTACTTCAATTCATTGCTACTTAGGTACTACACTACATAGTACTTAGGAATGGAAACAAAGCAAAATTGTTTTGATTAAGCCGTTTCGAAGATATATAGCGAAGTTAAACACAGTTGTTTGATGTATTTGGATGATAGAGTCCTCCGGGGGTTTTCTAATTTACATTTTATAGTTATTATCTGTACACATTATATTTTTAACACAATAATAATAATTGTTAGGTACCTTTTTAGTTTGCGGTTTCACAGCTTTCTGCGTATACGCCGATGTGAACAAAATCGTATGGACTGGCGCCTCTGTAGGGATTCCCAGCGAAGTCATCTCGGTGTCATTTCAAAAGAAGCTAAGTACAGTTCTGAATTACCTCACTGCACTAATTTTGTGAGTTCACTGCACTACACTTTGTTGAGATCATAGACTTATAAATAGTAGTAGATCGCACATTAACTTATGCAAAATGCGACGCGTACCACTTGCGGCTTATGTCATATACCTACATAAATATGCTTGTTTCTAAACATAATATTTACGAGGTGTGCGATAAACTATATATTCATAATCTTGTATTTTACACAATTAGAACCCATTTCTAGACATTTGCTCATACACTCGTATCACAGCCTAAACCTGGCTAATACGTGTATATTAAAAACGGACTACGCCATTTAATCCTTATGTTCGATCTCCTACAATTTCATATCTTTGTGGTTGACATTATATCCACTAATACAACTCTCATAAAGTACCTATAATTCAAAAACAACGAACTTATTTAGGTGTCTTTGTGAGGCTGCCGTAGAGCCGTTGTCCTTCCAAAAATATGATTGTGAAAAGGGGGCCATGTTGGGTATAAAGGATGTGTGGGATTGTCGGTTTCACCAGTAAAATTTATTATCATAGGCGACAAAAAACAAGAGCTTTAAATGATAGCGCCTGACAAACAATTAGGCGCAAAGGTTTCACTCGCAATGTTTGCAATTAACGCTTTGTAGGTGATCTCGTTAAATTTTATGAATGGACCCTGCCTGCTTCAGGAAGTCTGTCTAGGGTGTAAGTATGTAGATTATTATGTTACCCCGTGTAGCCTAAATGACTTGACCGATTTTAAAGTGCAAAGTGTCGTTAGAAGAACGACACCTGGCGGGAGAGCAAACGCAAGAGTAGGATAAAAAGAAATAAAAATTTTGCGGGAAAAATAAATGGGTTCTTTTGATTTTAAATACTCATTGTTGTTAACTACACTAGTATAGTTTAGCTATTTCTAGTATTTGTTGTTTCATTATAGAGTATGCACTAGAATCATACTAAGTCTGTGATTCTGCGAAAATTCAAGCAATCTATTGCGGTTGAAGCTGTAGACGCATGTCACCGACTGGCGAACGACCCCTAAAAAAATCGTGACTAGATTATGGTTGTTACGATACTTATTCAACTTTCAAAACCATTTTTATTTCTTTTTTCCAAACACAAATTATAACTTTTTCACTAACTATACAATTACAAAACTTCACATTGTAGAGTCAATTCATTTGAAAATTATTTGTATGTTACGTCATCTGAAATGGCAAATAGCAAATGGACTTGAAATTTCAGATGACGTAACGTAGATGACGTTACAAAAAGATGTCGCTATACAAGTTACATAAAGCTGTCCCTTTTTAACTGTCCTCAAGCGTAGATCTTTGATTGAGTAACATTCTATAAGGGCGGGCCTAAGTGTTTTAATGTAATCTGTAGCTATATGGAAAATTTCGAAAATGAAACGCTCACAACTGACTCTCACTTGGAAAAGCTACCTTCATATTAGGACGTAGAAGTTTATTAATAATATTTTATATATCGATGTAACATACCTCTCTAATAAATGCATTAATACCTAAATATAGGTTTCCGTCTCACGGCCAAGGCAATAAACATAACGAATAAGATTTTTGACAATCTGATACCGAAACACTATTCGTATAAATTATGTGATCCATCTATTCTTAGAAAGTAATCGATTCGTGCAATAAATATAACATTAAGAATTAATATGTTAAATTCTTGCAATAATCGAATCAGCTGGTGGTCTAAGGGCCGTATTAATAAAACGATCTTGAGATTGAGATAGCGTCTCAGTCTTAATACATTTTTTTTGATACTGTTTTAATACAACAGGTTCTCAAGCGTTAATTTAAGGTCACAATCTTGAGAACGGTTTATTAATAGATGCCTAAGTTGATTACCCACCTACACACCTACATCACAAGGGATTTTATCACACCTTTACTATAAGTAATTTTATGTAAGTAATCCTATAATTAATAATGTAGATAATTAAAATGGGTTATTTTATCCGAAAACACTAATTTTACACTTTTAAAAGAAAGTCCGATTGGATAATTACATACGCGATCACACGTTAAAAGATAGAACATAAATGTTTTGAAGTCTATGCGCAGACGCCCAGTATCTGACTACTGTTACTAAATAAACATCAAACCCGATATGACTGACGCCGTAACCTTGTAGTGGGGTACTTTAGTTTTAACTATTTGCTGGTAAAGGGATACATGATTAAATAAATGTCATAAAGGTTTTGAAAATGTGGGAAAATTGTTAAATGAAATATACTAAGATGTTCTTTATAAGAATACGACCAATCCCATCTCTTATCGTGGGTGTCGTAAAAGACAACTCAGGGACTTACCACGAAAAATGAGTGATGCGCTCACCCTCTGTCACTTGGATAGCTTAACCGTGGATGCTGTTTCAAGAATTAAACATTTAACCACCCCATTTGGGATAAAAGTCGTGACTTTATGTATATATTCTTTATAGAGCATGTAACAATAAACAAAATTACATATGACAAATGGAAATGACAGAGATTCATGCAGAGTTCACCTATTTAAATTTTTTTTTATGCACAACGGGTTAGCAGTTGACCTGATGTTAAGTGAAGATGAGGCCGAAGATGGAAACGTATTGACCCGGAAACCCAAATATTTGGGGAACTGGCTATCTTATCTCTGACAACCGGAACACATAAATGCTATTAACATTGCTGTTTGGCAGCAGATTTAGATAAGATGGTGGTAGCTTACCAGGTGGACATTTAAAATGCCCTAGCACCAACCAAACCGAGTACTAAATATGTACCTCGCTGGGGATCGAACCCGCGACCTCCGATTCGTAAACCATATGTTGTTTACATTGAGCCACGGCAGCGGTTAGTCTGGGAGATCTTAAATTTCTTTTTACTGTTGAACCGGCATTAGGTTATAAGGTTTATTGATACGTCGGTAGGTTTATCATGATATAGGTACATACTTTTTGACGTATGATGACGACCTAGTATAGATTGCACGTGCGAATCCCTTCTAATGAATACGAATATTTATTCCCCCGTTTAGATTTTTAAATAAATAAATAAATATTTCGGACACTTACACCAATCATCTAGTCCCAAACTAAGCAAAGCTTGTACTATGGTTACTAGATAACGGATAAACATACATAAATATTTATATAAACATCCATGACTCAGGAATAAATGTTCATATTCATCACACAAACATTTACCCGTCGTGGGATTCGAACCCACAACCGTTGGTTTCGCTGACAGGGTCACTACACCAATCGGTCGTCAAAAGATTTAAAATTATGTATGTTTACTTTAGTAGGTTTTGCTTAGTCTGAGGTTAATTAGAAATAGAATAAAAATTATTTATTTGCCAGAACAGAATCTATATACTGATTTTTTACCGTAATGAAAAAATAGGGCATATTAGGTAAGTGAAATAGAGGATATTGGCATAGGTAATTTAATTTTTTTATCAAAGCTATCATCGTATAAAGCGTTATACGATGATGATATAATTGTGTCATTTGATGGTGTTGTTTGTAGTCTATTCCACATAATTACATCATTAAATTAAACACATAAAGAAAACTTGGAGTAAATATGAGTTTATATTTTCCCCAAATTTTCTTCATTTGTTTAATTTAATGATTGGATGAATGTTGATATGCAACCTGCGGCTGGCACGAGCGTTTTTGAAAAAAAAAACCTAACTATGCCAATAACTTCTATTTGGCTTTTTGGCGGGAACTCGGCGAGTGAAGTAGCATTTTTCTTTATAAGTCTTAAAATTTGTGCATTCTAGCTTTTGAAGCTTAATAATGGCAGAATATTGTGCAGCAAACGTTAGTGTTGGTGTACAGGTGAAGGGAAGTGTAAATTAAAGTGCGTAACGGAGCTTTCGGGTTCCCACAAGAAGCCGCCAAAATCTTTTGTAAAGCATTCTGCCACTTTACTGAAGAATGACTTGGCCGTGACTAGACTCTGTATACGACGAATTACTTGTTTTAATTGAGACTGACCTATAAACTGAAGAAATAAGATAAATAAAAATTTTCACTCGAAACTGGCAGTAATGTCCCTCGACAATGAGGTTGACTGGTTGCCATCCTCAAAAATAATAAGAAGAAGAACTTCTATTTCACTTACCTAATATACCCTATTCTCCTCCAGTATAGAAAAAGTTAAATTATCGGCAGCAAGGTCCTCCGAGCAGTAATTTTATACTAAGTACATAAAATGAAACTCATTTGAAATAAAATTCACTTTACAGGACTCATTTTAAACGCCTCTGATCCATTCGTACCACTCTTTTTATTAATAACTCTAATTTATCATTTATCTCAAAAAGGATCCCGTCTTACCATTGCGCAATTACGAACAAGTGATTTAACTGAATTCATAAAAGATCAAAAGGATGTATAAGCCAGCTAACACAATGGCGGAAAATGCTCGGCGGTAGGTAACATCTGGAAGCCAAAGGTCGCGTCAAAGGGTCGCTTAATAAAACCGCAAATGTGTAGGCGTCGCATGCCAGGTGATGGATGACTGATAGATAATTTGTCAGTATAGGTTAATAATTGTTAGCCAATGGTGGATTGAGCCTTCGAGTCAAGAGGGGCCACATCATACTCGAGGTCACCTTAACCTTACCTTACTACAATAAACTTAACCTAATTAAAACCTTATTACGTTACGTATTGATACAGTTAGGTATTAAACCTAGGCCCAAGGGGGGAAATGTCCAGCCTGCGCAGGGGTGTCGTGCTCGTGCGAGACAACCTCTCCTTGCCGGCCGTAGTCAAGACTATATGGTCGCCGATGAGAGGTCATGGAAAGCGGTCCTCTCCTTCTGATAATGCGCGTGTGGTGTTCTCAAGCGCCTTCTTGACGTGGCTGAACTAGGAGATTCCTCCCTTCTCCAGCCTATAAGGAGGGTCCGCCGCCGCCGTTGTTCTGGCGGCGGGCGAGGCACCGGCGTGGTACGCTCAGGGTACACGTGGTCACGCCGCTATGATGCGAGTACAGGAACACCATGGGGTTTTATCCACCTCAACCCCCGTGGAGGGCGAGAATGCATGAGCATTTCTCCATGTAAAAAATGGCCCAAAGGGGGAGTTTATGCTCCTGGCTACGCTATTGCAATTACCGTTGTTTGATGAAATAGTATTATGTGCTTAATAAAATCAGCCATTTCATTTAACACTTTATTGTATATAAACATACATGTCAAACAAAACAAAAAAAAACAGGAGAATATTAAAATATACAAAAGGCGATTTCATTTCATGTGTTTATTCTATCACAAATCATGTAACTAATGCACAATAATTAATAATTTCAATAGCAATAATTTCTGCTGAACTCTAAACTTTAGTGTATAGTGAATATGCCTAAACCATAAAACAAAGTTTTGTTTATCAAACCATTATTTTTTTCTTCCATCTAGAACTTATATTCTTTCTGATATTTTGCTAGGTAACTAGGATAAACAGAAACTTTAAAGCGTTAATTCGCATAAGTAGGTAACACAAAGTAAAATGTTATGTACCTACTTCTAAAATAAAGGAGCTCTATTTAGGTACTACCTTGGGAATAAAAAGACCATTATTTTTAAAGTCATGATTAAAAAAATTGCCCCAATTCGGTCATTGGTGGAATAGTGCCCAGAAGACTGGTCACATTGCCTCGATTTACAGCAAGACCGATTGTTTATCCAAAGTATTGGCCACCTTTGATCACGCGATGCACTAACCAGTGGCTCAGGATAATTGTCTAAAGAGAGCGTAAGCACCTGGTCCCCTCAGTCCAAGTTTGAAATCGTGATTTAATTGGCTTTTAATGATTTCATCCATTCACCTGCTCAATGCTCTACTAATTTACGAAATAAAGAGCCGCTATAACAAAGTTAGCACTGCCGGGAGAGAGACTTATCAAGAGTCCCAGGTAAACAAGGGATCGCAATCAAACAATTTGTTTAATCAAGGAAACGTAATGTTTGTCTGTGCCACCGTTTATTACTTGTTTGTAGAGCAGAGAGCGTCGATGGCTCAGTTTACGAAGATCAAGACTGAGGTCCAAGTTCGTTCAACGATCACATAGACCATTCACCGAGCAATAAATAGCGAAGGACATGACAATTACGATTCTCGATATCGGTACCGTGACCGACGAAAAAAGACGGATGTCAAGTGTTTGACGGCGTTGTGTGTCCAATCATTGTACGTATCTCATATCTCAGTAATGCGTGGTACGCTTTGCAGTACAGTTTTTTTATATATTAAAGATTAAACTTTATTCTTCTTTCTTTCAAAACTTTATGTATGTTGTGACTGGAGTAACAAGTAAACACTTTACCTATCTATCTAAACGAGGGGACTGCGGTTATTAGCCGTGTTTGATGAAAATCGGTGAAGTCTTTTCAAAGATCATAGTCTTCCGGGGATTTTCTATGAACAATTGACGAAGACATCGCGTTACTTGCAAAAATACAGTCTACTTTAAAATATCCTTCTTTGATGTTGGTTTAATATATTTGTTGTTATGGAGCTTCTTGTCGGTTCTTCTCTTTAATCATAACATATATGAAGCGATGTATTTAAAAGTAAATATACCACATTAAAGAATAACTTGGCTTTGATGAACAGTTGGTAGAAAACTTACCTACTGGCAGGTGGAGCTTTTCTACCGGGAAGAAGAAAAAAAGCGAAGAGTTTGTTTAACCGCCTTAGTTTAATATCGGATATGGAAATCGCGAAATCGATCCCCAGCGAGGGGAGGTATTAAATTTTATGAAATCGACTTTCACCCGCGTGACAGTCATATCCAATATAAAACCTTTGCAAATGTATGCAACTCTGCTGACAATACAATATGGACTTAATAAAGAAAGCCAAAATTCAAAAAATCTAACGCTACACCTGTTGTCACGACATCTCGACTATTGTTTTCATTAATAATGTATTCTATTTTAGTAGGTAAACAAAGAAGCTAAGGTCGTTTTGTTACAATCACGTAGCCTCTATGATTTTAGAGCTTGATTATTATGACTCACTTGTAAGGGAAGTATATTTTCGGAATCCTCATGACAAAACCTTTCTAATGATACTACAGTCCTATATTACAGTCCTTGAATATTTTTTTTTTGACTTTGACAAACTTTGTATCTTACGGTCGGTTTAGTAACTTTTCGGTGAGGTTGACACATTGACTGTCACGACGAATCGAATTAATTAAATCTAAATTAAATTTAAATAAAGAATCACACATACTTACATACATAAATACGCGCGAGAAAAATAACACTTCTTTGCAGCCGGATAGAAAAGGTCGAATGCACCTGCGCCCGATGACGTCGTTTGTCGCGTACGACGTAGGAGTGTGAGTGGGATAGTTTTATATTTCATCCAAGCGAATGAGCAGGACAAATATTATCTTGTGCGACACAATCGTTTATCCCGCCTGTCATGCTACCTACTAATGCTGGTTTCAAAAGTTCAGAAAAGGGTGTGGTTTTGGAAAGATTGTCCAGCAGACGATGGTGACAGGCTAACGATGATAAATGTAACATGGACTCCGGTGTGCATCTACAGCTCGTGTAATTAATAATAATGTGCTCATGTAAGTTGATACTGTTGCCAGCTGAAAGATTTGGGCCACGACATACGCGTGTAGCGTTCACCGGTCAATTGAGACTGGCGACAAGTTCGCGAGCATATAGTAGCTCCCCCAAAAATAATACATAAAAGCAATTTTTCAACACTCATCAGTTTATAAACATTCCACAGTCACAATGAGAATGCGAGCCATGTTATATATATTTAATCATTGAACCATGTATAGGTACCTACACTTTATAGCGCAAATTTAAGATAACATTTGATAAACATAACACAAAGACCATTGATTCCATACTTACTGGGACAAGTAAGTACAAAACGGCGGGCATATTTTGCGATCTTTCTAGCGCATTTGATGTCATTGAGCATAGACTTATTATTAAAGAAACTGGGCTACTATGGTATTAGAAACAGTGCCTACAAACTCCTTGATTCTTTTCTGTCGAACAGAAAACAGACTGTAGAGGTTGTAGTAGATAGCGATCGAGTGCGATCTGGAGCAGGCCCGAAATCGATTAAGCGGTTTCAAAGATAAAATATTTAGCTTTTAACATAGTTGGTTTGGTCTATCTAGCTAATATAATTTTCATTTCCTCGGGGGTTTTCTACAGTATGTTCAATTTATAGTTATATCTGGTTATATTTATATAGTTTATAACACATTCCTCATTTTGCTCCGTGTTTTTTGTGATATCTTCTCACGACACGACCCAATAAAATGCCGCTACTTATTCAGATTTTTTCGTGGCCACACACGGACGACAATGCGTGAGACGGCGACACATTCTCATGTGAAAATTACTTAGTTCGCGTTGACTTTATAAATGCTGACTTTAGAATTCTAATCACAACCTTTGATGTGACAATTTTTATTACAAAGTCTTAGAATTTTTACCTGTATACATAGTTAATACTAACGATTACCAAGGCCGTACTGTCATAAAGAAAATGTATTAATTTATAAAAGACGCAATATTAAATGTTACATATCTGTAGTTCTATTTTCCAAAAACTTTTTCATTGACAATCAATTATTAGAAAAAAAGATCTTAGATAGTTTTAGACAGAGATATGATAGAGACGCAGGAAAGTAAATATTTTAATTGCATCAAATGTCCAGCAAAGCACACAAAGGAAGGACGTCATACATAATAAAGAAATATTATAATTACAAATATTACAATTAAGTGTTGTGTGGTTTCGGCACGCAAAAAGAATAGACCCAATCCATCTTTTCCCGTGGGTGTCGTGAAAGGCGACTAAGGGACTTTTCACCAAACAACATCTGTAGACTTGGATGTTTTAATGCCGATAGGCTCACCCCTGTCACGTATGCATTTCTATATATATTTCGAAGGTGAACCATGGATGTTGTTTCAAGTGTTAATCTTTTAATATTTGGGACAAGCAAACGCTTTAGTTTGGGATACTCTGACTATCCAATTTGGGATAAAGGTCTTGACTTTATGTATGTATTAGTAGTCTGTCTGTCAGTAGACCGACACAGTATACAAAAAATCTATCTAGTCAGCATTGATCCGTTTACCTGGCTCAGATTCGCTGATGCATCGAATACTGCTTTGGGATGAATCGGTGAAGTCCAAACCATAACTATCCTCAATACTGTGGAATGACGATAAGTAGTTAGTCAATTTTTTTTTTATTAATTATGTTCATTGCCATGGTCCGACAAATGAACATGTAATCATAATAGAATATTACGAATTAATAGAAAGGTAATGAATGAGTGCTCTGAAAAGCTCATCTCATATGATAGATATATTATACTTGTACTATCTATAGTACGTATATAACTCGTAGCGACATAATTAATTTTCGTGGAAACTGCGACGTTTTAGCCCAGTATAATTTCCTATTTATCTATGCACAGAATGTAGGTCCTCTGCAAACAGTGTCCGAAATGAGTGATGTCGGTTATCAAACTGTATAAACATTGTATTATCTTGTGAAAATATTCACATGACAGTGCATCGTCGGAAATACCTAGCTTTAGAAAGCCAGTAGGGTACATAAATTATTGTCGAATTAGTAAGACGGCTTCATGATTTTATCATATACCTGGTTGACGCAGTTGTCGACAAAACGACGGGTGTTAAGTGCTTGACGGCTTTGTGTGTGTGTCCAATCTTTGTCCAAATGTATCTCATTAAGGCGTGGTCCAATAAGAGAGCATTTTTTAATATTTAAGATTAAAATAGGGAAAAGGAAGAGGTGAGGGTCATGTTTGGGGAAAATATTTAAAATATTTTACAACTATATTAAAACCTAGATGATAATTATTTTAGTGCCTCGGGGATTTTCCAAATTTTAAATTTTGTTATTTTACTATGAGGATGTGTAGCAGATGTAAAGTATTGGCTAAGAACTCGACTAACTGAATGAAACGTTGTTTTTAATATTGCAACTCTGACCACTATACCAAAAGGTTCCGGGTTCGAATCCCGCTAGGGGCATATATTTGTGTGATGAATACAGACATGTCTACCCGAGTTATGGATGTTTTCATTTATATTAAGTATTTATTTATAAAAAAAGTATTTATGTAGTATCTTGTATCCACAACACAAGCCTATAGTTGCTTACTGTGGGACTAGATGGCGCTGTGTGTATGTCTAAGAATATTTATTTATCTACTTCAAAATATATCGTGATTTTATTATTTTGTTCTCATTTACGTGTTGTGAAGAACGATAATTCTAGATAAAATCTGAGCCAAAATGTCTAATGATTATCAATTACATTCTTGCTCACCGTGTCAAGTTTAACCACTGTTTTAAAACAAAAATGATACATCACACTTTACAACTGGTATTGATATAAAATTAGTATGAAGTAGACAGACTTACTTTTTAATGTAGGTCCAATGCTCTAGCTTCTTTATTTTGAATTATAAAAATATTTACATGTGTTACGTTAAATGAGCAAGACATTATGTGTAAAGTACATGCGAGGAAATGTATACGTCAATCTAAATCATTTAATATATCTGTAATTCTTCCTAACTCCTTACTGGTGGTCACAAAATCTTGGAAAATTTTAAATAACATACTTTTTGCGTTGCAATGTTGAGTCCTTTCTTGCCCCGTCTCCTTTATTTAACATTAATTAATATTTGCCATCAGCTTTCTGACAACAGCTCCAGCAGTAATGCTCTCATTTTGCATTATGTAAATATTTCTACAGTGGATATTCTAGTCTCTGAGTGGCAGCAACTTGAAAGGTTATTTTTGATAACTGTCACTAGTATAATAAAAAAACCAAGTCTATTTTTCCACGCAAAACTGACGAGGCAGTACCTGAAAAATTTAAGTGAACTTTTCAGCCGCCTGTGCAAAGTTATGTGAAATTAATTAAACGTCAAAAGTGGCTTTCCTCGCTCCTGCCACTGACGGGATTAAAATATTTACAATTAATATGGGTTTATGGTCCAATCCATTATCTAAACTTTATAAAGGGGTCGTTTTATAATCACTTTAACATATCCAGTTGATACGACAAGTATGGATTTCTAAATGCTTATGGAGAAATCGGGCTTGTTATTATGATTAATATCGAGAGAAATTTATTCAGAGGTATTTTCCACATTTTTTTTTTATTTAAAAACTGTGGTAAATGGAAAGTGACGATGTAGCCGAAGATGTATCACGCGCACGCATTCTTAAGTATACTACCTACTTCAAGATGTAAATTTAAGAACTTCTAGTGTAACTTGAGTACATTTCATTAAACCTAAATATTCTGTAAAAAGTGTAAAAAAAGTATTCAAAAATAGTATAAAGCAAAAAGAAACGACGAAAATAGTACATTGTGATATAAGGGCCCAAAGTTGATCATTGCAGCCGAGGCTTGATTGCTAGCCCGAACCGTAGGTGAGGGCTACAAAAAAAGCTGAGGCTGCAATTATCAATGGGCACGTGTGTCACACGACGTTTTATAACACATTTGTGAGGAAATAAATAAAACATGGGGCTACTGAAATGAATAAATCTTTAATTATTTGTTAAAACAGTTATAAAAACCAGAACAATTTGAAAAATGTAGTACTACGTTGCCAGTCGGCATTTGTAACATAGTCGTACTGTTAACTGTCTTCCTCTCACTCTCCTGAGTGAAAGTAGGAGAAATGAGACCAGAATAGGGCTCTGGCTCTGTAGTTAAGGGCTGCGGCGGCGGAGGTGGCTGCGGCGGCGGAGATGATGGCGGGATGTATGTGCTCGTTGATGGTCGAGAGTCAGCACGGCCCGGCTCCAAATTAATATTTTTTGTAATACAGGAACTGATTTTTTCTTTATTCCTGACTGAATCGTGAATGTAGCCCTCGGCGACGTTGGAGGAACGCCACCCTCCGTGGCGTTTCAGTGTCAATATATCCGCTCCTGAATCGGCGAGCAATGTAGCCGAGGACCTTCTAAAACTGTGCCCTGTGTATTCATGTGCGTTCTGTAAGTTGAGAAAAGTGGCGATTTGTTTAGGCATCATTCCAAATTTATTACGGCCGATGGGTTGGCTGGTGCATTTACCATTCTGGTAATTTAGAAAAAATCGATTAGTCTTCGCTTTTGTGGAACGGAGTGCTGCGTATTTCGTTACGATTTCATAAAAAAGGTTGTTGTATTGTAAATGAGCGTGGTATTTTATTCTTTGTGTTCTTGATCTGGACAAGGAGAATTCGCCCATGGTCCTCGACATCATCAGTGGTTATATTTGTCAGCTCTTGACGTCTGCATGCACCATTTATGCCGAATATTAATGCAACCTGAAAAGAAACAAAAACTGTGTAAGTAGGTATAAAATAAAACCGAAGTAGGTACTTATCTAGTTATATCGTAAATAAATACGAAAATTAAAGGAATTATGTTTAATAATTTAGTTTTAACTGACCTTTGTTGCCAAATATCGGCTATCCGGAGCTTCTTTCAAGTATTTCTCAATATCATCAGCCGCAAATACTTTAGATTTCTTGCTGGTAAAGCCTTCACCTTTTCTTTTCAGGTAAGCCAGCAAATTTGAATACGGCTTGATATCAACACCATGTTTCGTTCTTACAACACTTTTAAGCATTGAATATTGACTCCACAACGTGCTCGGCTTATATTTTTGTGAGAGTTCCATGAAGTAGGCTAAAAAAATGCTTTCTGAAAATGAATGAGCATTTTTGTTTTTTTTCCAGAGTATGAAATTTTCGTACGCTTGCAAGTACACCTCAACTGATTTTTCAGGTAGAAGGCTTAAAGTAGCTTGTTTCGCCGCGTTTTTAAGATCCGGGGGCGTAGATTCCATGAAATCCTCGTCGCTTGAAGACATTTTTGCAAATTTTCACAGAGCGCGCGAAATAACTTTTACTTTTTTTGCTCACAAATTAGCGCTGCGCGCGCACAAGCGTTTTTTTTTAATTAGGCAAAGGATACTGCAGACAGCCAGTACAGAGAGCCACTAACAAATTAGGAAATTAAAGTTTTGTGTTCTTATTATAAATAAATGGTTGTTATTTCTTGTCGAAACTGATTGAAATAAAGATTAATAATTTATTTTAGTGTACAAATACCTCTCAAAGTATTTAATTTTTTAAAATTTTTATCAATTTTCGGAATAAAAACTCTTTGCTAGGATTAAAAAAATTACATTGACATTTTTTTTAAAAAAAACCGTACTACTTTTTAGCCCGAGGCCAAAATGCGCCACTTTTTGAACCTGTTTTTCATAGAAAAAATACCACTTTTCGAGCAAATGTGTTACTTTTTTACTCATCATAGTGGAAGTACTACGGTTTTTTACATATAAAAAAATTGAATTTCTGGTTTAAATTTAAGTTTTTAGCTTATTTTCTACTATCAAAGTTATCTGAGTACCGGTTAATATTTAAATTGTAAATTAGAAATCTCTATAAATTTGGCATTAAAAATTTTAAGAAATGTTTTTAAATGTAATTATATGCTGTGTGATTTCTATATAAATAAATTAAAAAAAAATTAAAGTCAAGTAACACTATATAGGTGTTCTAAGGCTTAAAGTACTTTAATTTAAATCCTGATCTAACTTCTACTAGAAAGGCTATTGGATTATTATGTCATATTTAACCTTTACCTTATTACAAAGTTTCAACGATAGAGGTACCGTAATGCATGGTTATGACGTCTTTCTTCATTAGGCTACAATCATAACTACTAATATAAATGCGAAAGGCTGGATGTTTGTTTATTTGTTTGTTTGTTACTCAATCACGGCGAAACGGATGAACCGATTGGGAAGAAATTTGGTTTTATTTTACCATGAATTAAAATATACCACCATCATATCTAAATCTGCCGCCAAACAGCAATGTTAATAGTATTGGTGTGTTCCGGTTGTCAGAGATAAGATAGCCAGTCCCCGAAATGTGTTGGGGTGTCCGGGTCACTACGCTTCTATCTTCGACCTCATCTTCACTTAACATCAGGTGTGATGGAGGTCAAGTACCAAACCGTAGTGCATAAAAAAAATAGGAATTTTTATATCCCGATAATCGAGTAGTTCCCGCGGGCTAAACAAATTAAACATATCCGCGATAAAATTAATCCACGCAGGCGAAGCCGCAGGCGGAAAGCTAGTGTAATATAAGGTATAAAAAATTAAAACAAACGGAACGGTATCTACAATTTAGGCAAGAAATTATGGTTCTGAGTTTTACTAGAAAATCCATACCTATGCATGTCACAGCTGTTAAGATTGGAGATTTTTAACCCCTGACACAAAAAGAGGGGTATTATAACTTTGACATAAGTGTGTGTGTGTATGTCTGTCTGTGGCACCGTTGCTCTTAAAGGGGTGAACCGATTATGATACAGTTTTTTTTTATTTGAAAGAAGGTTTTCTAGCGTTCATTTAATGTTTTATCACCCTTTTTGCCACAGGGGCACTCAAAATTTATTATGTCTATCTTTATTATGTTTTGTATTTTGTTCTTTTTAATGTTTTAGATGTTAAGTTTGTTTTGTACATTTAGTGTGTGCCCACTTGTGGTAAATAAACTGTTTTCTTTCTTTCTTTCTTTCTTATCATAATCGGTTCAGCCGTTTTGTTATAATCGCTTGTTATCTCGGGGGTTTTCTAAACTTACAATTTATACTACACCCACGTTGCCATTGGTCTTGATCACTGAAAGAAATGGCAACACGGCTCGTTTTATAAAATATAGCGTTATTTAATTATAAAATAATACTGCAGTTGCTTTGCCGATTCCTTTCTTTCTTTCGTACTTTCTTTTTTCTTTCTCTACCTTTCACAATTCTTTCAAAGGTCCTTTCATAAGAGGAGATAACCAATTCAGTTAGTGGCGCTATCTCGCTTTGGTAGAGTACGCACAAAGAACACCCAAATCGAATTTCGGTTCATATCGCTGGAACGGGAAATACCGTACGTGAAAATGTTTCTCTGCTATGTGGATTCATTGCGAAAAAACGTGATTGTATTTTTCATTGTAATTGAACGAATAATTTATTTATTTATGCTTTAACACTTCAGTGGCCATTAGGTAATATATTAATAAATAGCTTCCCGCCCGCGGCTTCGCCTGCGTGGATTAAACTTTATCGCCCACTCACTTCATCGGGATAAAAATTATCCTATATCTTAATCCAGGCTATCAAAATTTCATCCAAATCCGTTCATCCGTTTCGCCGTGATTGAGCAACAAACAAACATCCAAACTTCCGCATTTATAATACCTATTAGTTTTTTTTTTTTTTCTATTTATTCAATATATATGAAATTTAGTTTAGTTAGAAAGTTAGATTACTATTATTTTTTTCTTTTAAGCACATATTTATTTAATTATTATATCAAAATGAAAGATATTAACAGAGATAAAAGAAGGGCCCTGGATCATAATTTCACGTCATAAGTAGAACACATGATCCAGGTCACTGCATTGTGACAAGGTACCCGAAGGCTAGCGGCGTTGCCACTTTGTATGGCCAGATTTATGTGCTGGCCCAGGCTACTCCTACCAGACGCGACACCAGCTCCTTGAAGAGCTGATGCGTGTCCGGTCCCCACGGCCCCATGGTCTCTACCCCAAAGGGGTAAAAAAATAATTATTGCCTGCTTCATGCCTACCTATGTGTGAATATAAAGTTTATTTTCTTTTATTAAAAAAAAAATAGAAGCTTAGAAAATGACAATATCATCGACGTTAACAATCCAACTGTGTAAGCTGAACCGATTTCCAACAAACCTGGCTTGGAGCCATCTCGCTGTTTTCAAATCAGTTCAGCTGTTTCGACGCTATAATGCCATAGACAGACACAGATATACATACTTTGTTGTGCCTGCGGCTTCATGTGGAATTTATAGACTGTGCATCATCAACAGCTTTACACGTCGCTACTGTTGGTGTACAGCCTCCTCTCACTGGGAAAGGGTTGAGATATCCACCACGCCGGCCCAGTGGGGACCTGACAGTCAGTGTTTTTAAGTCGCCCCTGTAGACGCCTAGGATTAACGAGTGCCTTTAATTGAAAAAACCGGGACCAACTATTTAACATACATATACTATTATTAATGAATTTAGTGTGATAACTAATAACTTATTTACTTGTCATTAGTGGGTTAGGTTAGGTTCGCAAATTTAATCGGTCATAGCTCCTCGACAAAAAGTCCTTTTTGCTTGCTTTTTTTTTATGCTCAACGGGTTGGTACTTGATCTCAATCACACCTGATGTTAAGTGAAGATGAGGTCGAAGGTTCGAGCGTATTGACTCGGAAACCCAAACTGGCTATCTTATCTCTGACAACCGGAACACAACAATGCTATTAACATTGCTGCTGGAGGCAGATTTTGATAAGGGTAGATAGCCAGGCGGACATTTAAAATCCGACCAAACCGAGTACTCAAACATGTGCCGCGCTGGGATCGAACCCGCGACCTCCGATTCGTAAACCCAATATTGTTTACATTGAGCCACGGAGACGGTTAGGTTGAGTTAGCAATTTTTCACTTGATCGGTCAGAGCTCTTCGACAAAAACTCCTAATTGCTTTTTATGCATATTGACGGGTAATTATTCTATTCCTTTGGAAAAATTCCCATAGCGATTTATGTCTAATCAGTCACATTTAAGAGCTAGAGTTATTTAAGTGAAGAAAGTTAGATATGCTCAATGTACCCCATAGGTGAGGTAAGTTGAGCAACTGTGTGGGGCAATAACAAACATAATTACACGTAAAACTCATATTTTTTAATTAATATTAAGAATAAGAATCATTTATTTGACCCATTTAGCGACACACATATTAATATTACATGAAATGTGAAAATATACACAGTGAAATTGGGACCGAGTGAGATAAAAGTAGTACACAAAACAGTTTCATGTAATAGGATAGGTACTCCTATCTCATAATGCAGTTTACAAAATACAATAAAAATACCTAAGCAACGTTTCACTTATAGACTAAAGTCCTTAAAAATTAATTTTCGGTGTCGTAAAGTGGTATCAAAGAAGGTCTCCTTCTCAGCATAAGTTGCAGTCTAGAAGTTAGACTACAACGCTGGTTTTCAGTGGAGCCTAAGGCGATGATATTATAAGTTATCTAACACTTTTATGGTTTTTTGGTTGTGTGCGGTGGTTTTGGCCATTTATTCTCAGCAGTCCTATTAGTTCTTGAGGGTTCTAAGAGATGGCGCTGTTTTGTCAACTTAGAAAAGCGCGAAAAACATACGTACGCGCGACCCTATTTATTTATAGCATATAAATCAATGGGTATAATAGAATTTGGGAATAGCCTTGGTAACTTTGCTCGGAGGCTTTGTACTCTTGAAATCCAGTTTACAACGCATGTTGGGTTGATTTGGCGAGTTGCGGCAATGATGTTAATTATTCACTCAGCAAAATATGAAGAACTGTCGAATTTTTTGATTAGCCGTTTAATAAGAGAAGAAAATTATAATAATAAAAATAATGTACCCATCTGAAGGAACGACTGTGGGCTTTTTGGCGGGATCTCGGCGAGTGAAGTTGCATTTTTCTTTATAATTCTTATAATTTGTGCATTCTGACTTTTGAAGCTTAATAATGACAGAATATTGTGCAGCAAATGTTAGTGATGGTGTACAAGTGAAGGGAAGTGTAAATTAAAGTGCGTAACGAAGCTTTCGGGTTTCCACAAGAAGCCGCCAAAATCTTTTGTAAAGCATCTGCCACTTAACTGAAGAATGACTTGACCGTCACTAGACTCTGTATACGCCAAGTATACGACGAATTACTTGTTTTGACTGAGACTGACTTACAAACTGAAGAAATAAGAGAAATAAGACATAGCTGTTAGGGCTTAGATCCCTTTGCCTTCTCCTAGAGGAGAGAATGAAACGAAAAAAAAAAAAAAAAGATGCGAATCAAGGGACAAAAAAAAGAAGTTTGACAGCTGTCACTTTTCGATTTTCAAATAGTGACATTCATAAAGTTTATCACACACACATAATTATGTTTTAAAGCAAATCTATTTTACTTACTTCCTCTATGACTCGACCAAATTATGACATTATTGTATGAAATAATAGATACTTTATTAAATAAAACATTATTGTATGAACGGAAGGAAGTAAGGCGTAACACCACATTTGTTACTAGGTATTATTTGACTAGAACAAAGGTTTAGGTCATACATATATTATTCGAAATATTGTACTATGTTATATCTACCAACATTATATTATGTTAAAAGCACAATGATCATTGTATTGGACATCTAAACAATGTGTGCCGCGTGGTTTTCGACACGTAAAAAATTTAACCAACCTGTCTCTCTCGTGGCGTGGGTATTGTAAAAGGTGATCATGGGAATTTGCATCAAAAAAATCTATTGACTTGCACGTGTCAACGGCGATCGACTCACTCCCTGTCACATGAAATCCACACAATCTCACAAGTACTTGATGATGTAATATACTCAATTGCCAAAATTAAGTTCAACAACCCGCGAATCAGCTGTTTTTATGATTGACTTTGACGGATGATTTGAGTTGAGGCACCTGCCACTAACAAGTTTACATGGCTGCCAACATTGCATTGTCAATTTGAAGCTCTGCAGTAAGCCACTATCACGTTCCGTGTCAAGTAATTTATGAGTAATGGATAACAAAGTAAAAGCAACCACAAGTAAGATATCAGCTTTAGCTACTTGCAATAAATGTAAATCAAAAATAGAGGAAAAAAATATGATATTGTATAATAAATGCAAAAATAGATAAGTCAAAGTCAAAGTCAATAATGCTTTATTTTGTAGGTACACAGAGTACACTTAAAATAGTCAATTTTACATTTTTTAAGCTACTACTTGTTCAAAATGCAATTTTCCCCTGAGAAAAACAAGCAAGAAACTCGAAGGGTTGCTCTTTTAAAATCAGGCTTTGATTTTACATTAAAAGTTTTTATATTACAAAAAGGTTTTTATATTTCATTATTAATTGTGAAATAGCCTGGCATGCGAACGATCTGATTATGTCCAGGGATGATTATCATCTAAATAGTCTGATATTTTATAATATACTTTGTTAATAAGTTTCTGTTTTATAGTATCTTTAAATTTATTGAGAGGAGGATTTTGTATATCAACTGGAACCTTATTGAAAAAGCGTATACATAACCCTTTGAATGAATTACTGATATGAATTCTAATTCTAATGCAGAGGTAACTCCGTCTTTTTTTTACCTGTTATTGAAATTTAGTAGAGAGGTAGCCTGGAGAAAGACATGAGCTACGTTTAATCCTGAAAATAAAATTAATTTCTGTATATTTCGACACGTAAATGATGAATGTTGTTTCAAGCATTAAACTTTAATATTAGGAACACCCAAACACTGGGGTATGTTTGGAGGTAGCGTGGCTAACCAGTACCATCTTATATGAGTTCAGAGGCGACTAAGGGACTTTTCACCGATGTATATCTATAGATTTGTTGTTTCTATCATTAAACTCTAAAGTTACTATTTAAATTGATGCTGACGACCTGTTTGGTGTAATGACTAGAAACTCTAGACTGCTTTACCAAAACGTCGCGGGTTCCAATCCCGCTAGAGGCATATGTTTGTAAGGATGAATACAGGCATGTGTTCCCGAGTTATGGATGTTTTTCATTTTTTTTTTTGTATATGTAGATATTTACAAAAAAAAAGTATTTGTGGTAGTTTATCAACCATCTGGTATCCATAACACAAACCTAGATTTGAGGTATCCCTTTAAATGAAATGAAATGAAATTACATTTATTTGCGTGGATTCTGGGTACATTATAAGTTGGTATAATCTCTACGTCCCTACAAAATCTGCCTACTAAGGCGTGCAAATTTTCAAATAAGTAATATTTACATTTAATTAAAAAATAATATTAATATAAGTTACATTTAAATTCATATTAAATTAATTATACATCAATATATTATTATAAAAAAACAGCTTATCCATATAATTTCCCTGTCAAAACTTAAATGATGTCGTATCCTAATTCACATTGAAATTTACATTAAATTAATTAGATATCATTATAATATATATATATATATATATGTATTTTACAGCTTATCCACATAACTTCCTTTAGGTATTGGTATAAAGGTCTTGACATTATTCAGTCCCCCAAATAGGTAAGTGGAGGGTTCTGAGTGAGCGCACTTTAACCTTATATGGCAGACTGAAGAACTATTACTATAAGGCCCGTATTTCAGAATATTGCTCAAGCGTAGATCTGCGCTTCAGCATAGTTAGTAAGAGATGCCGCTATACAAGTTACATAAGGCTGTCCGTTAACTCTACTCAAGGCCTTAGTGTAAAGTAACGATGAATGGCTGAATAATTTATTTATTTGCCAGAGTAAGGGTCTACAAAAGGATATTATTAACAGTTCCGTGCCGTCATACTCTACGTAATAGTGTGCAAATATTAATTAAATATTTTCACAACGTCAATATGACTGAAAGGATCATATAAATTTGACGACCGATTGGTGTAGTGGATAGTGACCCTGTCAGCGAAACCAACGGTTGCGGGTTCGAATCCCGCGAGGGGTAAATGATTGTGTGATGAATACAAACATTTATTCCCGAGTCTTAGATGTTTATATAAATATTTATGTATGTTTATCCGTTATCTAGTTTCCATAGCACAAGCTTCGCTTAGTTTGGTGACTAGATGATTGGTGTAAGTGTCCGAAATATTTATTTATTTATTTATTATTTATTTATTTATAATAATAACGAAATACATCATGTCAACATTCAAATGTTATCATCAGAAATAAGCACGCAATTTATAATTTAAAAGTCAATAGGTTGGTACATATACACACACACACACAAACAATAAACCTTGATCATAATCCTAAATAGAAATAATACATTATGTAACCAAAAATGAAGCACGTGATACAATAAATGCCTGTTCACCCTAGATTTGACGAATGTAAAATTCGGAGAACACGTTTTAATTTTGATGACCAACACGGTTTCGCAGTAACGTCGTTTTGGCATCAAACTTAACATGTAGTCGCTAGGTTGTCCTTGATGCCGTAGCATTACGACAAACTACAATTGACTATTTAGAGATCATTTAACAGGCAATGCATAGATACAATTTTCACATAATGCATTACGAATAATCCTTTACACATACGCGCACATACACACAGCTTTGTCTATTTCTCCACTGCGAGGGCACAGCCTTCCCTGCCAGGAATAGTGATGCAAAATTACGTAATTTTACCGAAATTTATTTTACGGTCATTTATATAAATTACGGTAAAGTTACCGGCGACGTTTTAAAATTTAATTTACTGTCCGGCGCGCGTTTAGTTGCGATAAATCATTATGCGACGTTGCCGATTAGTGCGTTCAGCCATTATTGTTCGGCACATGCGCTCTTCCCGTTCCGCTGTTGGTAGCCGAATCGAAAAGTACCTTGTTTGTGAAAATTATGTCATAAAATAAATCTGTCGCATGAACTTTTATGAAGTGAGAACCCAATGCTGCCGCCGCATTTTCCTGTGGACATGCGATATTTTTTTTATAGTATCTTACTACGTTTTTTAACGAATATTACCGTATTTTACCGTAAAATACCGTAATATATAGTTTTTTGCCGTATTTTACCGGGGTAATTTTACCGCTTTACATTTCTACTACGAAAGGTTACATATTATGCTACACCTCGCGGGCCCAATCAGTGCGGATTGGTGGAGTTTGTGTCAGAATATAATCGCCACCTGCATTATCAGTATTTTCAAGCCTGTTATTGCAAGCAACCGGCACCGACGGTTCAACGTGATCTCAGAAGCATGGAAACACCCGATTGAGACTACCACAAGTGGTCATCCACCCAAGGACTAACCTCGCCAGGCGTTGCTACAAATAGAGAAAGTGACTACACCACAATTGCTTCATAATATGCGTAGATAGCGATAAATTAGCGATGGAATTCATAATTTGGACGGTCAACTGACTATCATAATACGCGGTTTGCTATGGGAACTAAACTTGGTGGCGCTGGTATCGCCAGAAACGGCACGGTTGCTGCGGCGCTGCTTGGCGGCAGATTCAGATAAGATGGTGGTAGCTAGCCAGGCGGGCATTTAAAATGCCCTACCACCAACCAAACTTCTCCTGAGACACACGCGATAAAATCCAAATATTTATAATACATACACTATAATAATATAACTGACGGAGTTTGATTTTTAATGCCTGATGCAAATGTCCTTTATTTATATTATAATTAATTGAACCCCCAATCTCCGTTTTGTAAACCTTATTTAATGTTATATTTATTATTATGACTTCGTCTGTATCACATAAGTTCATAACCTTCTAAAATCACAGTCGATAGTGGACGCCAGATGATTGATTGGGGATATCATAACAGGGTCAAGGACCAATTGATGTCGGTTCAATAAGACACTCGTATCTAAGCAATGCATTCGCATTACAACACTTCTCAACACATTTAAGTATTGTTTCATAAAATCAAGTTTCATATTATCGCTTTGCTTCTCCTATAGGCATAATAATCAAGATAATGTAAATATTTTTTCGCCCAACTATGCTACAATTTCCTTCTAATTGTTTGCGCTCATAAAGCAGTACTTTAATACTCTAAGTCTAGAGTATAAAACATTAGACGAAAATCCATAATGATATTTCGCTGTATTGCAATGTAGTTTATACAAGCTTTTATCTAGCTTGCAGTAGAAACTATGGGACCGTGGTCTTCTGACACGAGGAATTTCGTCCACGGTCTCTCGACCAGATTGGTGCTGGCCTCGTGTGATTTACGGGCTGACGCATACCTCGCTCAACGTCTCAGTCTGGCTGTTCAGAGAGGTAATGCAGCCAGTGTGTTAGGGTCCATACCGCAATTGGGAGCTCTGGATGACGTCTTTGCCTTATAGTTTTATTTTAGTTTTTATTTTTTATACCTACCTATGTAAATAACTTGAAAAATAAAAATCTGCTTGCAATGTTCATATGTATGTAACTAACTTGTCCGTTTCAAAATTTGATAACCATTTTTCAACCACTTGCTGGTATTAGCTGCTGAAGCTGAAATGTGATGCAGCCGGGATGTAGGGTCTGGAACTCCCTGAAGGCAAATGACAAGATAATAAAAATTGGGCTAGTTTGCTTTGTTACCATGAGCACTTACTGACGAGGGTCTGAAGATGGAGCAAGAAGATTGCCACTGGAACTCCTTGACGGACTTTATGTGACTCGTTTTGTACAAAAGTAACATGGTGATAATCATGATGAAATATTAAATGCTTGTTTTTTTATTGACCAACGGATGTGAGTCCAATAAATAAATAAAAAGAAAATACGCCCCGAATACAGAACCTCCTCCTTTGCACATACACACAGCGCCATCTAGTTCCACACTAAGCAACTAGGCTTGTAGTATGGATGCCAGATGGTTGATAAACTAAACAAATACATTTTTTTTTGTAAATAAATGCATATATAAATGAAAAACATCCATAACTCGGGAACACAATGTCTGTATTCATCATACAAATATATGCCTCTAGCGGGATTCGAACCCGCGACCTTTTGGTATAGCAGTCAGAGTTTCTGACCACTACACCAAACAGGAAATAATTTTGATGTAGCTATGCAAAACTTGTACGCACTCGTCCAAAGACATTTAAATTAAGAACATTCTGGTTGATCTCCGTGATTAGCTTTTTTTTATGAACAACGGGTTAGCACTTGACCTCAATCACACCATGTTAAGTGAAGATGAGGCCGAAGCTTGTTCTTCATTTGTATTTTTTAGTGAAATACAAAAATTCTGCGCAAGATGTTTTCAGTTTCAGCTGGTTTCAGTGACAAGATATTATTATTGACTATGGTTTGTAATATCCATTTGTCTTCTCAAATTTGCTACTGAATGATACAACTCACTTTACGTAATTTATAATTTGCCCTAAAGCTTTAAAGCACTTAACGTTCTTCTCATCAATCTGCTATTATGACAAGAATATACGTTAATTTAGCATCATCATCCAAGAAGTTACACTTTTTTCTTACAAACTAATTGAGCTAATAAAAATGTTTAACCTGAAATATCTCCACTCTTCATCATCGTGTACCTAACATTCTAGCAGAAATAAATAAATAATGATAATAAAATTACAATAATTTAAACTTCACCGTAAATTGGTATCTGTATCAACTCATTGTCGGATCGGTATAGTACAGCAAGTCGACAAACACTCAAGTAACAGCTTTTGGTACAGAACCAACTCTGAAATCTGAAAAAAATCACCTCGCTATACAAAATGTGCCGATCAGCTGACTCGTTTTGTTGGCCGACCAATTTGTTCCGTACAATAATCTACCACTTAAATTTTATATGAGTGAATAAAAAATGTAATACACCTGCGAGCGCAGCGTGTGTCCTGAGTGGACGAGATGACCTATATATAGGTCACGGGGAGTCGCTAGCTGCAGACCGCTTTCATACTCTGGAACTCTATGGATGTCTTAACACTGAAACTGGTCATCAAGATAACCTGTATTTACATCACATAGGTACATTACCATTCCACAAACTGACCACCAAAAAGAGTTAAGGACAGAAACAAGCTCAGGAAATAATAATTGCGATAGAACACACGAATAAATCAATCCATGCTTGCGTTGTCACAATCTCTGTATTCACAACAATCTGTACAAACTGCGTCCAATTCGCAGTGATGATGATTGATGATAATGGTGATGAATGATAATGAGACTCATTTTAACCTGGACCAAAACCAACGACGCGATAGCCATTATCTAATGAAAATCGGTTAAGTCAATTACAAGATATTTCACTTTTAACACAGTTGCTTGGTGTATTTGGATGATATGATAGTCTTTTGGGACGTTTTCTAAATTTTGAATTTATAATCAAATCAAATCAAAAATGGTTTATTTTGTAGGTACTCAAGGTACACTTAAAATAGTCAGATTTTACATTTTTAAAGCTACTGCTTCTTCAAAAGGCAATTTCCCCTGAGAAATACAAACAAGAAACTCGATAGGTTGCTCTTAAAAAAAGGTTTTTATATTACAAATGTATTAATTATTATTTTATATTATAATATTTCATTATTAATTGTGAAATAGCGTTATGCGAATGGGCTGGTTATGCCCATGAATGTTTATCATCTAAACAATCTGATACTTTATAATATGCTTTCTTAATAAGTTTCTGTTTTATAGTATCTTTAAATTTATTGAAAGGAAAAGTTTGTATATCAACAGGAATCTTATTGAAAAATCGTATACATAACCCTTTGAATGAATTACTGACTTGCGAAGGCGATTTACGTGACCTGCAAGTTTATCTTTATTTCCT
The DNA here is from genome assembly GCA_949316235.1 of Oegoconia quadripuncta. NCBI lineage: Eukaryota > Metazoa > Arthropoda > Insecta > Lepidoptera > Autostichidae > Oegoconia > Oegoconia quadripuncta. Next base: position 4,471,420 of record OX438757.1, on the reverse strand, counting down.
GTATTGACATCATGTTTATCAGTATTTTTCCTAAATGATGCTATATTTTTTTTGACATATATTATGAGATTTTCAAAAATGTATAGAATTTTAGAATAGGTATTATACTCTTTAAATCTGTCTCTAAGTTACACCGCAGGTATCAATTGATAAATTGCGCGAACGGCTCGTTTTTGTAAAACAAAGATTGTATTTATAAAGCAAGATACCGTAATCTAGCAGTATTTACGTTCGATATTTGTCTTTTTTTGGACAGCATACGCTGCAGAACTGAGCTTCTTCACCAATTTATGGATATGAGGACCTCATTGTAATTTGGCGTCATAGTAATGCCCAAAAATACAATGGAATCAACAAGGTCTAGAGTGACATTTTTTATCATTATATTTGTGGGCACCTCCCTGACATTAGGCAGTACAAATTTAACACCATTTAGTTTTTTTCTCATTCAGTAACAAATTATTTGCCATAAACCATTCTACTATTTGAGAAATAGCGTTGTTCACGTTGTCATAATTAAATTTTAGTCTATTTACTTTAAACAATACGGAGGTATCGTCAGCAAACAATACTATTTCATGATTATCCTTTACAAGGTTTGGCAAGTCCGAGAATGGAGATAGTTATACCTAAAGATTTTGATGTAAAATCCCTTTGTGGCATTTAGAATATCAAATAAAAATTTAAAATAAATAAAAATAAATATTTCGAACAAGAACATACCTAAATATAAAATTTTTTACGTCATGGATGTTTATATTTTTTATGTTATTTATTCATACAGAATCAATAGCATTATAACAAAATATTTATTCAGTATTACATTATCTACTAATTTTAAGCCAATTACAGATTCTTACTTCATTCATAATATTAATGAGTTTATTGTAAGTGGATGGAAAACCTTAAAAATAATAGTTTTCATAAATATTTATGTATGTTCGTTCATCCGTTATCTAGCAACCATAGTAATAGGCATAACTATATAATTTTGGTATAAGTGTCCAAAATATTTTTTATGACTATTTCGAATGAGTAACTCGCGCGAGTTTTTCCTTGTTCTTATTGGAGAACACAGTTCACTTCAATAGACTGTTGTATGCTAATGATATTAATGATAATGAAAGTATGAAAATGGGTGATCATGCCCAACATGAGCTACTGACTTTCTTTTTGTCAACGACCGCTATTGACAGAGACAGCATCGCCAGCCCGACCTTTCTCAAGCCACTTTGGACGCCCTGTTGAAAATAAATTTGTTAAAGTACGCACAAAAGATATTATAATAATAAATAAAGTATATAAATAAGTACAAATAATAGAACAAAGGTCTGCATCTGATAATTTATTATAATGCAGTGGAGTTAATGAGAACCTAGAAAAATTTTAAACGCGATGTTAAAAAGCAGATTAAAAAGATGGAAACGACGTGATTTAGAAGCTCTCTGGCTGCTTAGTATGTCCTCATACACAGACAATATACATTGTCCGAATCCTCATGATGAGCCCTTTTATATTATTATTTTATTTATAATTTATTGCACACGAGTGTATTTGACTTGTTATGTGTTAAAAAGTCAAATACGTACTAGATACAGGATGTACAAAAGGCACTAGCTTATCTCTAAATAGAGATTTCTTCCAGCAGACCCTGCAAATGTGAAGGAAAACATATTCGATAAGATAGACATACATACGTGCACTGAGAAAAAGTGAAAATAATCAAAGTTGATTATTTTAAGTAAAATGAAATTCTATGATACTTTTCTAGAATGTAGTTTTTTTTCATTTTGACAAACTTTACCTCATTAATTAAAAGGTCTTATCCCGCACGGTATTTCTACACAAACTTTCAAATCCAAATTTTTGGAAATGATTAAACGCATTTTACTGAACCTTTATAATTAATAAAGCACGTACATAGATATAAAAAGTAAATACAGAATAATTTCGAAAACGTGTAGAACCACTAGTTAGAGCGATATTAAGTTTTCCATAGTAACATAGATAAAGTTTAATTAGAATCGGTCTATTTATTTTGAAAAATTTGAATTTGGAATTTGGTATGGAATGGCGTGTGGGATAAACCCTCTTAAAATCCTTGCTGCTTGCGTGCTACGAGGGAATATAGAATCCCACATTCATACAGAACACATAACCCTCTCTGTTAGGTGAGGTAAAAAGTATAGTTCTTAAATTATGGACTATAAAAAGATTATAAAAAGAATTAGTAGACATACACAACACTCTATTAAATATTTCAAGAAAATCGCGGTTATGTGTTTTACGGAGGTCTAAACTTATTTTCCCTGGGCTAGTCCGCCTGGCTAGCTACCACCATCTTATCTAAGCCTGCCGCCAAACAGCAATGTTAGCATTATTGCGTCCCGGTTGTTAGTGATAATATAGGCAGCCGTCCAAATAAGATGGGGTTTCCGTGTCAGACCGCATCTACCTTCGGCCTCATCTTCACTTAACATCAGGTGTGATTGAGGTCAAATGCCAACCATTTGTGCATAAAAAAACAAAATATGATGACGATAAGTCCCATAACAACGTCGTTTATTTTAATATAAAATAATTAATTTTAAATTTTTTTTTTTGGGCATGTCGATGTATTTGTCTGGTCTGGTCTGCTCTGGTGGTGTTAAATAAATATGTTTTCTGAAAAATTTTATCTGTGGACACTGTTTGTCAAAGAATTATTATTTTACCAATATGTTTCTTGTTAGCTTTGACTTTGACTTTGGCTTTGCTTTGCTTTGACTGGCTTTGCTTTGACTGTTTCTGTTCTTAAAATAAAAAAATAAAATAAAACAAATAATCAGTACCATCTGTTATTCCTCTATGGTACCATCTTATAAACCAAATATATCCTCAGTATATACAGGGTGTATCTAGATAATTCTGATATGAAGAGAATAACCCCAAGTTTCAAATAACGTTGAAGCTTAACGGTGACGGTTGAGTATCAAGGGTGTTCAGTTACAGCGTAGCCTATTTGTACCGATATCAATGGACCACCCAGCGCGTTGGCCAACCTAGTCTATGTGTAAACACTGAGATAAACGGCGCGTGCGCAAGGTGCAAATCAGCTATTCGGTTTATTTGTTTGAAAATGGTCTTTATTTCATAAGCTCTACGAGCTACTGGCAAGTGGTATCACAGCGCGTCGTGCCTTAGTACAAGTGCACGCGTGCGCAGTCGGAGTCGAGTACCTAGTGATGTGGCAGCCTGTATGGTCAGTGTCGCAGTCGACTTTTGCCTATTACAGAAATCAAACGTAAACTCGTTTGGTTAGTGTTACTATAAAATCGTTTAGTTAGTGTTACTATAAAATCTTTTATTAGGGATAGATTAATATTATTATGTAAGTTGCGCAAATTAGTATAGAACTGTTCGATAATACACACCTCATTATTGTTAATTCATCGACGACATTATTTATTATTACAGGTACTCATATTATCTCTATGTTCCCGTATTTGTCTTAAAATTCGACTAAGGGACTCTCCACTAAAAAAAACATAGATGTTGATTTGAAAAAACGTTATGAGCTCACCCCCTGTCATGAGTGCATTTCTGTATATTTTGAGAGATGAACCATGGATATGGTTTCATTCATTAAACTCTAATATTAGGAATACCCAAACACTAATGTTTGGGATAACTCTGACCACCCCATTTAGGATAAAGGTATGACTGTCCTCGGGTAATAGCTGAAAATCGGTGTTTTGTGTTTTAAGCAATGTTGAACTCAAACACAACATAGTACACCGAGCTCTGTGATTTCCCCTCAGGCTCCACTGAAAATCAGCGTGGAAGTTTTTTCTCTTATGCTGATATTTTTTTTTTATAATAAAAATATATAAACCAGCTTTCCGCCCCCGGCTACGCCTGCATAGAAGAACTTTATGGCGGATAGGTTTTTAACTTTTTTTTTTAATAAATAAATATTTCGGACCCTTACACCAATCATCTAGTCCCAAACTAAGCAAAGCTTGTGCTATGGATACTAGATAACGGATAAACATACATAAATGTTTACATAAACATCCATGACTCGGGAATAAATGTTCGTACTCATCACACAAACATTTACCCCTAGCGGGATTCGAACCCGCAACCGTTGGTTTCGCTGACAGGATCACTATCCACTACGCCAATCGGTCATCATATATACAATCAGTCATATAGAGATCTTTGTGAATGACGGCCTGATTGGTGCAATGGTTAGAAACTCTGACCACTGTACCAAAATGTCGCGGGTTCGAAACCAGCTAGGGGCATATGTTTGTATGATGAATACAGACATGTGTACCTGAGTTATGGATGTTTTCATTTAAAAGAAAAAGAAAATGTGTTTATGTAGTATATCACTGAGTAAAATTAATTATACTAATTATCTAAATCTGCCGCCAAGCAGCAATGTTAATAGCATTGTTGTGTTCCGGTTGTCAGAGATAAGATAGCCAGTCCCCCAAATGTGTTGGGGTTTCCGGGTTAGTACGCTTCCACCTTCGACCTCATCTTCACTTAACATCAGGTGTGATTGAGGTCAAGTACGAACCCGTCGAGCATAAAAAAAAAATTAAAAAAAAATACACCTTAACAATGAAACATACATATATTAGGTCCTTACCTATGAAATTGGCATTTGAATGAAGAATTTCATTAAGACTGTTTTCTCCATACAAACATTTTTGATTTTTTTTTTGGGAACGGCAAATCCAAATTCAGCTAAACTTTGTGTGTATTATCGGATAACATTAAGTTAAGTATTAGCAGCGTTAATTTTCAAAAGTAACCACTTTATAAAAGTTTCAGCGTATCTAAGTAATGATTATGGGAAGCACATGAAAAGAGCTCTGTTCAAATTTTTTTTATTATGTGATTTAGCCCAGAAATTAAAAAATATTTCATGTGAATTTCCAAATAAAAAACAAATTTGGATATAGCTTTGAAAATCGCAGGAATTGGTACATATGATTAACGAAGAAAAAAAACTCCAATTTCATAGGTAAAGACCCAATATTATGATTGTGTTCAATAGTTTACTCTATACACCCACATGGTTACATTTATTTTGGTGAGTTCGGGAACGTAACCTTCCCTTGTTAGTAATGCGCGTTTAAAAATATAAGACTTCGGTAAGAAAGGTTAAGAATACAAAGCATTTCTTTATGTGTAAATAATTTTATATGATTCCGTACCGTGACGTGACAAAAAAAAACCACCACTAAACACACTTGCCCGTCTTTATTTTTATTAGAAGTTACTTTCATTGTCATCCATCACAATATTTACTTGTTAGTAATTCAGAGGCTTTTCATGGGATTATATTTGTAGAGACACCTGTCAATACTGTGAACATATTGACATTGTGACAGTGACAGCTTTATTACATTTACGTATGAGTATTAAGCCATAAGTGATTTATAGTACCAAAAGAATAGATGAGAATAGATACCTATACAGGGTGAAATTTTGTTCGAGTAATTCCTGTTAACGGGTGACTCCACTCCTGATTACGAACAGCTTTCCACTAGGAACCATAGCCGAATTCATCCGAATATTGTTGCGACTTCCATACTCTGTTACTTTGTATGGGAAGGCGAAAATTTTTTGGTAGAATTCGACAATGGTTCCTTGGGGAAAATTGTTCGTAATCAAGAGTGGCGTCACCAATTAATGGGAATTACACGAATTCAAATTCACCCTGTATATCGATTACAACAACATTATATCGATGATTAAGTAATTCGAATTAAACTTTACCCGGAAATGTTTCAAGATATGACCTTCGAATGAAAGGCAAAAAATATTGCACATAGATAAATGTTATGTTCTGTAACAAAAATGACAAAACGTATACTCCGTGTTACAATCACCTCGGTGTTTGCAGTTTCACGGCGTAAAAAATTTTCCGTGTAAAATTGTTTCTGAAATGAAATTGACAGCCGTCGTATGACGTTAAAATTCATTTATTTATTTATCACACCACGGAAGAGGCATTCGTCCAGCAGTGGACTGTAGACTGTTGTTGTGACGTGAAATAACTTGTGCAGTACTTAGTATTTTTGAAATTAAAAACAAACACGCACTGGTAACTTAACCTCAAAATATTAAATTCGAGCGGCATACTCCTTTGGTATAATGTGTGGGTAATAGCTGAAAATCAGTGTTTTGCACTCTGAGCAATCATACACATTGAGCTATGACCCATTTGTACGGTTGTAGCACACACATACTCTAGTGCATCCTGATGTTACTTTTATGGATTGTTATAAAATATGTTTATCCAATTGCTTTGGAACTTATGGTATGCGTGTGACTGGAGATACAAATAAACGATTTATCTATCTATCTATCATCATATAATTGGTGAGGGTGATTTTCTTTATTAGTTGGTACATCCCTCGTTTCTTTTTTTTATTTATTTGGCACACAAAACAGTCATCCACCACGTTGCATTATTAAGAATACATTATTAAATATTGTTATTATTTATTCTGTATTTAAAAAGAAATCTTAATTGAGGACGCCACTGGAAGGAATAAACCCTCTTAAGTAAAACTCCTTAAGTGTAAGTAATTTGTACCGATGTGCGATCATGCGCCTACTTCGGAGAAGCGGCAAAATCAGGCGGTGAGATGCTGAAAATAAAATCAAGTTTGAACCACTTGTCCGTAGTGCAAACGTAAAGTGTGCCGCTCCTAAATTTGCAACTGATAGCGGTCCGTGGGTAGAGTATACGTATTCACCATACCAGATTACTTTGTAAAAATACTTAAATAGTTTAAATATTTGTTTGAATACACCACTGTTTAGTCTAATTGTAGAAACCTATACATTACCGACGTTTATGGCTTGCTTACACATACCGGTAGATTGGCGAGACACGCACTGAACTCGTCGATTTTACCCGACTGCCCAAGGAAGGAGAGTAATGTTTTTCGATTGTAATGTCCGTTCCTTTGGCGCATCCTATACTATCCTATATGGGTTGACCATGCTGTCGTTAGATACGTCTTGATACCTAGGAGCATGACAGACGCGATATACAGTTATGACGCGCGAGATAATATTTGTCCTGCTCAATCGTTTGGACGAAATATATAACTATCCCACTCTCACGGCGCGTCGCGCGCGGCAAAGTATGTCATGATACAGGGGCTGGAGTGTCATAGGATACAGTTTATGGTAAAGAAATCAAATATGGCGGCGGCAAAATCAAAATATGCTGTCGGGTTCAGCGTTTGCAAGCTGTGCACGTTTCATTTCGATACAATTAGAAGTTTAAATTAACTTTCAAGATTTGATCACTTTTTTTTTATGCTCAACGGGTTGGTACTTGACCTCAATCACACCTGATGTTAAGTGAAAATGAGGTCGAAGGTGGAAGCGTACTGACCCGGAAACCCCAACACATTTGGGGGACTGGCTATCTCATCTCTGACAACCGGAACACAACAATGCTATTAACATTGCTGCTTGGCGGCAGATTTAGATAAGATGGTGGTAGCTAGCCAGGCGGACATTTATAATGCCCTACCACTAACCAAACCGAGTACCTAAACATGTACCCCGCTGGGGATCGAACCCGCGACCTCCGAATTGTAAACCCAATGTTGTTTACATTGAGCCACGGAGGCGGTTAAAGTGAAGCTAATAAAAGTGTGTTAAAAATAGGTAGGTGTTATTTACGTACGTGCACGTGTACGTTTACAATTGTTTGTTATATAACAAGATTAGTAGATTACTTGACGTCTGATGATATTAATCATTCATGTAATTCTATTAAATGCTGATTAAATAGCAATGTACTTGTTTACATGACAGATATTGCCGATAATGATAAATATAATTTAATTGCTGTTTTTAGGGTTCTATTACAAAATAACAAAAACGAAACTCTTGTGATTTCGCTTCACTTCAATCTTAGACTTCCGCTGCCTTTATTTAACGAAATTTCACAAAGATGTATTTTATGTGAACCGCCATACAGTTGAGTTATAAAATTATGAAAAACAATTTAGTGATATCACCGACCTATACCGAACTGAAATGCGAAGATATTTTTTATTACGCACCTCAATGTGTGGTATCATTGTAAGTTTCAGTATTCTTAAACCGTAATACATATCAATATTCTTAAACCTTCACGGTAATCCCGGTTATAATACGCAAATTTATATTGTGTTTGGTGCTTAAAAGGGTTAAGTATCTTTTTTACCGTGAATATTTAGTGATATATGAGCTTCTAATGTCGTTAACAATGTAAATTATTTAGAACAAAACAAAACGATATTAAGAAATGTATTTGGAACCCCACACTTTCCAGATGAAAACAAACTTAATTGTGTGATACTTAAAATATCATGCAACGAAACCCTAAAGTGATATGCGTCAGACACGTACTTGGTACTGAAGTAATTGCACGAGGCTAGAGGAAAATAAGCACGTCGCTTGTGTTCCTTTTTAACTACTCTATGCACATGAATAATCTATATTGACTTATGTAGTATTAATACCTATGTGTGTAATAAACACACGTAAGCAAATCTAGTAGCTCTATCAATTTTCCTAGCTTCTATTTATCATATCGATTTATAACTTTATAAATGTACTAGTTTCGCTAGCGTGTAATTACTTTATAGCGATTTTTTTTTTAATGAAAAGTTGCATATGTCTTTCTTCGGGACCCAGGCTACCTTTTCGTCAAAAGTTTCGATATAATGAATAATAAATAAATGTATATACATATTTCAAATACATATTTTAAATGTCCGCCTGGCTAGCTACCACCATCTTATCTAAATCTGCCGCCAAACAGCAATGTTAATAGCATTGTTGTGTTCCGGTTGTCAGAGATAAGATAGCCAGTTCCCCAAGTAAGATGGACTTTGCCCTAAGTAAAATGGAAAGTAGTCCTGCTGGTTTACCCAAAATTAATTGAACCAAACCTACATCGTATTGACTCAGCTTTAATTGTCTCATCAGTGCATCTCTTTCATTTCGGTTTCTAGCACACTCCATTAACATTTGTTGGAAATCCTCAACTACTCCTTTCTTCACACTTAGGAGTGTCATTCTTTTCCTGAGAAATCTTAATTTATTTAATGAGAATCTTAATGATCGGGTTCGAATCCCGCGAGGGATAAATGTTTGTATGTTTAACACGAATATTTATTGTCTAGTCATGGATGTTTATATAAATATGTATGTTATTCGTTTTGCTAATATCCATAGTACAAGCGTTGCTTAGTTTGGGACTAGATGATTGGTGTAATAAATAAAAAATGGCGTCCGAAATAAAAAAAATACATTCTTTAAGGCTTATCAGTTTCCTACTGTACGTAAAATTCACTAAGAAAATTTGATTGACTCGAGTTCTTGCTAAGTTTATAAATTGCAGATTTTTTCTTTTTGCAGATACATTGTTGGTGGTTAAAACTGTGACCACTACACCAAAAGGTCGCGGGTTCGAATCCCGTATAGGCATAATATGTTTGTATGATGAATAAGGGCATGTGTACCCGAGTTATGAATGTGTTCATTTATAATAAGTATTTAGTTACAAAATTAAAATGTATTTATGTAGTATATCAACCATATGATATCCACAACATAAGCCTATAGTTGCTTAAAGAGGAACTAGATGACATTGTGAAAAAAAAAAATATTTTTGACGGCATGGAATATAAAATGAAACAAACCATTCTCGCCCAGGGCTGTCCTTCATCACCGTGTAAATAATTACTTACAAAGTAAACCTACCACCACCTTCAGTGCGATAAATAATACCCCACGGCCGCGTGGTTCGACAACGTTGTCCGACATGTCGGACGACGAGGAATTTTAATTCCTTTCTGTCCGACATCAACCTTGAAAATTTTATTAAACATGTGCGTTAGGCAGGTAAGTTGGTTTCCACAAAAATTACACCTCAGGGCCACGTAATGTGGTATTAACGCCAAGAGAGCTGCATATATATAGAGCTGCTGAAATTATTCACGATGTAGGTCGGTACTGATGTTATCACTGAAAAAACAACTTTACGCAACTAATTTGGAGATTGATTGTTCATTGTTAATCAAACTTTGCATACAATTATAAACTGGATCTTAACATACAAAGCGTAAAATTTCGGGTCCCAAATGTTCGGATGATGGAGACCACGTTAAGGTGGATCGATCTGATGAAGGTAACCAGGTCGCTAAAGTAGGTCGCTATGGAAGTTTATGGGGAAAGCCTTATGTTTAGAAGTGGACGTCCTGTGGCTCATATTTATTTATTTATTTACTTATTTACATAGATACAACAGCATTATTGCAGAAATTATATACATTTTTTTTTATCCACAACGGGTTAGCCCTTGACCTCAATCACATCTGATGTTAAGTGAAGATAAGGCCGAAGGTGGTAGAGTACTGACCCGGAAACCCCGTCTTATTTGGGGGACTGGCTATCTTATCTCTGACAACCGGTACTATTATAATAAACTACTATCAAACTTATGCCAATTAGTGATTCTTATTATGTTACTGACAATAATTATCGTAATAACTGAGTGGGTAACGTTTTAATTATATTACAAGAAAATTGGTACTTTTACATTATACACATACATCGTTATACACTCACACATACATTCATAACTCACACCACTCACCACTCCACTCATTACACATAACACACATTTACACATACTCCCACACGAAATTCTAAACCTCATTTATTCATACATAGTGGGTTACACTCACTTTAAAGTCTCCATACCTTTACCTTGTATATTTGTAAAATGTATACTCTACCTGGTGATAATGTCAATAATGTCTGAGGAATCACTGACTCTGATAATACAGTTTAACTAGTTTCGGTGTCAGGGGTCCATTATACTAGTTGACTTCAAATGTATTATCCATAACTCTAGTCTTAAAATAAACTTAAAATGCATTGTAAACTTGGGTAATGAATAAATGATTATTATTTTCTTTTTCTTTTTCTTTTTCTCAGCCTCAGCTGGTATTACCATACCATTTACGGGTATTAACCAAGTAAATGGTATATTGGTATAAGGGTTTATTTTTTATTATTATTATTATGGTTTATATTAAACTCTCCAAGGAGGTAAAATTTTGCACGGGCCTAAGCCAAGTGTATAAATCTACGTTATGTCAATTTAACGAGAGGAATTTCCGTACTAGTCTGCATGTGTTTAAGATTGTTGCTTTTTGTAGTAGTGTGGCTATGGATGGATGAATGTCCTCAGTAATATACGATATGATCATGAAAAGTTCTTCTTATAGGTAACAAAATTATTGATACAATCTTCTCAACATATTCAGTGTCTGGGGTACAGCCTCCTTTCACTGGCCGAGAATACTGGCCATAATCCACCAGCCTCACCCAAAGCGGATTGCAAGATTTGTGTCAGGGTTCATTGTCGATACAATGATTATTTTCACTAAGCGTTTCGCTTATGCCTTCATAATATACTACTAAGATATGGAACTTCGCCGTTCCTTGAATCTTAGAATTTTCAAGTCTAGGTCTCAGTGGAGATCACCTATTTGCGCCGTTTGGTGTAGAAACGCTTGGGCCGTGGCTCTTTTTAGGGAGTTATCTGAGCGTCTGGTTGATGCATCCCAAGATCAAAGGGCTGGCCAATACTTTGGTCAAAGAATCAGCCTTGCTATACAGCGAGGCAACGCGGCCAGTCTTCTGGATACCATTCCACCGACCAGAGACTTGGGGCTAGTTTTTTATTTGTATTTTTTTTTATAATAAATTGTACTATTTTAACTATTAAAGGTAGTCTGGTAGAAATCGCTTAATAGCGAGAAGACCGCCTGGTTGTACAATTATTATTATTTTTTGAAGCTTTATTTATGAAATGCTCTGTAGAATTTTTGTGCAATAAAGTGTACTTGATTGATTGATTGATTGATTTGTTTAGTCTAGGGTGAATTTCCTGGATTCATGGTTTCATCTGTGGCTACATGGTCACTTTCCAAATAGATTGTGGTCAAACGCGTGTGACTGCAGTGAAACCAACCGACACCATCTGGTTAAACCCATCGGCATGGAAACACTCGCCACTTTAACGTTCACCCATCTAAGGATTCACAAAAAATTCCGTTCTTTTGGTGAATCATAAAGTACACATACTGCCAATTCATTTTCATCAGGTTTTATAATGGTGCCTGTTGCTTTAGTGCGGGCGACCCCGAATTTCCCAAGGGGTGGCCGGGCATTAAGTATAGAAATGTGGTTCTCATCCTCAGCGAGTGGTGAATTTGCGAATGCGTGAATTTTCAAATGTGAAGTGCGAATTTTATCACCGCTTAAATTATTTATGTACCTACCAAGTTTCTCAAAGACAATGTCAAAAATATTTTATTCAAATCACTCATTGAAAGTCAACACGTTATTTTTTTAAAGTAAATATAAATTAGAAAACCCCGACAGCAATATAATACAAATACTGTTTATTTGCACAAAATAATTTACAGTATTTTTTTATGATAACAATAGAACCGCTTCCGTGGCTCAATGTAAACAACAAAGGGTTCGATTCCCAGCGGGGTACATGTTTAGTTATTCGGTTTGGTTGGTGGTATTTTATATGACCGCCTGGCTAGCTACCACCATCTTATCTAAATCTGCCACCAAACAGCATTGTTGTGTTCCGGTTGTCAGAGATAAGATAGCCAGTTCCCCAAATATTTGGGTTTCCACCTTCGGCCTCATCTTCACTTAACATCAGGTGTGATTGAGAGGTACCGTTATGCATAAAAAAAAGATCACAATAGAATAGAACATTGAATGAACGTTGAAAGCTAAATATCTTCAAAACGGCTTAACCTACCATGAAACATAGCCAGAAACCATTTAAAAAAGCTATTCAAGCTGTCAATCTGGAGCTATCGTTATTGACCAGTATTTTTGATAATTAATTGCCTTAATTAAATTTTAAAAAAAAATTGATTTGACGATAATAATAACACAAACATTGGCTTCGAACTTAATTATTTATTATTTTTACATATTTATATGATTATTACCCGACTGCTCAAGATAGGGGGGTAATGTTTTTCGAGTGTATGTTGTATGTATGTATGTAAGTATCGCCGTTACTTTGGCGCCTCCTGTAGCTGAAACGGCTAAACCGATTTCGAAGTGCATGGTGTCGTTAAAATCGTCTTGATACCTGGAGTGTCATAGGATACATTTTATGTTAAAAAAAAAATCAACATGGCGACCGCTAAACACAAAATATGCTGTCGAGGTTTATTAAATACTTATTTTTAAATAGTTAATTTTACACGAACGATTATTTTATTTTTTTATTTTTTTTTATATGAGAGGGCGGCAAACGAGCATGCGGGTCACCTGATGGAAAGCAATCACCGCCGCCCATGGACACCCGCAACACCAAAAGGGTCACAGATGCGTTGCCGGCCTTTGAGGAAGGTGTCCACCCCAGAATAAGTAGGGCAGCCTGAGCGATGAGGGATTCTCCAGCACTAATAGTGCTGGTACCCTCCTGGGGTACTAACTCTTTAAATACCGCTACCATTCTGGAGAGAGACTGGAAGGTGGGCCTCCGGCGCCCTCGCTCACCGGACGAAGCGCAGTGGCAAAATGCCACTACTCAGACGTCGGTCTTCTGCGAGAGGGTGGTACTTCCCCGGTCGAGCTGGCCCATTCATGCTGCAAGCTAATAGCTTACAGCGTGGCTCTACCACTACAAAAATTTACTTTAGTTTTAAGATTACAGTTTATATGAAAACAGGCCACTATCATTTACCCCTATGAGTCCTAGGCCCGTATTAATAAACAGTTCGACATGGCCTCAACTTGACGCTTGAGAATCTGTTGCATATTAAAACAGCATCAGAAAAAATGGTCTTGAGATTGAGATCGCGTCTCGGTCGACGATTTATTAATACGGGCCCTAGTGACTTACAAAATAAGCCTGTATAAGTATACATATTGTGTTCTGAATCTCATATTATTATTATTTTGAGCTTTGAAGTTTTTTTTTTTTTTTTTTAATCTTAACTTTAAGAGCTTAGTCAATATTGACTATGTCGCTCTATTGTACACTCGTACAATAGAGCGACACTTGTACACTTAGTAGTTCATCATCCCCTTAGGTTGACACCTACTTTAACTAATTTTTGAAGTTATTATTGCTAAATGTAGCATGATGACCGATAACCCTCTTATTCTGCGTCAGAACCTATTTTAGTTGCAAAAACGATGTTCCCTCGGTCTCTATCGACGTACAGGTATAAAAATAAATTATGTATATACGTCTACGTCTACTAGTCACATAAAGATTTACAGTGGCAGATGCAACAGATGCGTACTTCTGGCGATATAACAGGTAAGTAGATTTATGTTAACTCATCTTTTCGCGTGGATTTCGAATTAATTTACCTAATCTTCTAACTAATATCTCTCATGGGGATAAGCTCTCCTTTTGGATATTTGTAATAATGCTGTTGATTCTATGTAAATAAAATAAAATAAAAAAAAATAAAAAAAAATTAATATTGTCCTAGTTTTGTATTTTATTTAATATGTAATAAAGTGTTAAATAAATAAATAATATTGTAAATGCCAATGCTTGGATGTTTGTCTGTTTTGGTTTGTTGTTCAATCACGGCGAAACGGATGAACGGATTTGGATGAATTTTGGTAAATAAGTAGATCCTTCTTCTTCTTCAATTTAAGAGCTATGCTCTTGTCGGTGGAGTAATGACCACGTCTCTCTACTTTCCGCCCTCATTTTAACCTCTTGGTACGACACGACATTCACCTTTTCTTTCACTTGGTCAAAGTAATTACGCCTAGGTCTTCCCCTTCCTCTCTTTCCTTCAATCTTTCCCTCAATTATGTTCTTCAAAAAAATATCGTGTCGTATCAAGTGACCTATCATATTATTTCCTCTTCGGTTCTCAACTGTGGCTAACAGGCATCTCTTCGCCTTTACCAATTAGAGCCTACCCTGGATTAAAACAGAGGATATTTTTTTACCCGATAAAGTGAGTAGTTCAAGCGGGATACACAAATTCAAGATATCCGCGATAAAGTTAATCCACGCAGGCGAAGCAGCGGGCGGAAAGCTAGTTAATAAAAAATTTTAAAGAAATTGTTTAGTTTTTCTCACCACAAATTATGCTTTACATAATGACTTTAAGGCTGGGTATCTAATAAATAAAAAACATTCTTGAGAAGACTGATGCCTGAAAAGGAAGAACCAGAATTACAGGTCACCAGGCCCCCAGCTATGGACGTAGTGTATTAGAGCTGATTGGTGATAAATATGTGCTTGAGGAAGAAAACACATAAGGAAATAAACGGGAAGGAAAATCAAGAAACATAAGACCTGATTTAACCCCCGACGAAACGCGACAGGTGTTATGTGTTTGTCGGCATTATGTGTATATGTATGTGCAGTCTGTGTCCGGAATATTCAAACAGGGTAATTACAACATTATATATTTAGAAAACCCCTAAGATTTACAAATCGTCTAGGTAAACATATGAGTACCTGAACCCCAAAACGTAGCAAAATTTAGTCCACATTGCTACTATTTGCATTGTTTGACATTAGATATAACGGACACCTTTGGCAGTGACTCTCTCGTATTATAACAAAAATTAAAAATTTTGGCACAACGATGACATAGACAGACGAATGGGCAAAAGCTTCAAACTGATAATACTCCTCTTTGTAAGTGTCTTTGGCATCTATTGGGGCGTAGATACTGTGAGGTTACCCTCGTAATAGCAATGACAAAGTCGACGAACTGGTGAAATTGGGGGCTAACGAACTCAGTACGGCTCTGAGCCGCCCTGCGGTAACCCAAAAAGCCTAATTCACCTCACCCTAAGGAACCGGTGCACACAAGCATCTTTTAAACTCTGGACGAACACGCCAAGTTTAACACATTCCAAAAAACTAACTAAATGCCGTGGAAGCACTGGCACTTAGTCGGAACAAATTTACGCATTAATACAGGGCACTGCTGTCTGAACAAACACATGCTCAACATGGGTCTCCGGGAAACGGGGATGTGCAGACTTTGCCTCCTTGCAGAGGAAACACCTGCACACCATCTGTGTGAATGTGGCCCGCTGATGCGTAAACGCAATATCCACCTGGGTGGCCACTTACTGCACCCGGATGAGATAAAAACTATCGACGCCAGGAAAATAATCCAATTTCTCAAAGAGGCAAACCTGAGCAACGAACTGTAGGTTAGTGGGAATCACAAGAGACCGGCAACGGTTGCAGTGATACAGCTGTCTTACACAACATACTTGCGAGGAAACAGAATAAAAAATCGCGCAGTAGCAGCATTTGAAGCATATTTCATTACTGACAACACATGGAGATCAGCCATATTTTATTCACCGGGTGTTATCACTTGGCTATATGAGACTTATGTTCTTTGCCATAGCAAATAGTGCGGTTATAGTATATAACTTCATTAGCATTTTAACACACGCGTTATTTATACCTGCTTGACATATCTTAAACCGGTGGAATTTGATCAAGTTTGCTGGCAAGTATGTTGAAAAAAAATTTCAGTGGTACATCGGCTAGTCGTCAACATGGGTATACTGTCAGGCTTTTTTGTTTATAAAAACTTAAACTGTTTTGTTATTGATATAATCAATAATATATTTAATTTAATAACATTCCTTGCCCCTCCCTGTATCCGCGCCAGTGCCCTAATTTCAGTAAACAACAAGATATTTATAATTTAAGGACACACATAACCTTGAAACTCTCATCTTGACATTTGTGCTTTTTAACCCCGACGAAAAACTGATTCTTTTTCCGAATGTACAGAAACAGTAGTACAAACATGTAGTCTGAAACAGATAAACATATACATCCCTGCTTAATATTTTTCAATAGTACTTTTGGTATATTGTTGTACTCAGTAATTGCTGCAAGTATTTTAAAAATTATCCAAAAACGTCGATAATATCCTGAGAAAACTTAATTTGTATGCAGGCCTGTATGGGTTACTGTTTCAGACCGTACCTAATGCGCAATAAGATTTAAATGTGATCTTTTTTAAATGAAGAGGATTTATTCCGTCTAGTGGTGCCCTCATTGGATAAATGAAGATTTGAAATTGTAGTTACTTTCCAGAATTCATGAGCCTAAAACCTAATTATTAGTGTTATTTTCCAGAATTCATGATTATAAAAAAAAGTGTTTCCATCGTCGCTTTCCATCAGGTGAGATTGTGGTCAAACGCGAATCCAGTCAATCATAAAAAAAAAGTGTCCGATTTTATCCATAATTTTATATTCTCGAAAATAACCGTATTTCGGCGGATATGATGATGAGGTATTATTTAGAGCAATTTTTTGGAGTTATTTATTTATTTATTTATTTATCATTTATTGCACACAAGAAAAGAAAAGAAAAAAAGTTATGTTGATTTTTGGATTTATGTGGCTCAATGTAAACAACACTGAGTTTACGATTCGGAGGTCGCGGGTTCGATCCCCAGCGGGGTACATATTTAAGTACTCGGTTTGGTTGGTGGTAGGGCATATTATAATGTCCGCCTGGCTAGCTACCACCATCTTATCTAAAGCTGCCGCCAAGCAGCAATGTTAATGGCATTGTTGTGTTCCGGTTGTCAGAGATAAGATAGCCAGTCCCCCAAATGTATTAGGGTTTCCGGGTTAGTACGCTTCCACCTTCGACCTCATCTTCACTTAACATCAGGTGTGATTGAGGTCAAGTACGATCCCGTCGTGCATAAATAAAAATAATAATAATAATTTAAAAAATAAATCTTAATGTATCCCATGAGGGCGCCATTGGACGAACTAAGCCTTCTTAAAGACTAAAGAGACAGGTTCTTAGCTACGTTTGATAGCAATCGGTTATGCTTATGCTTTTTGATGAAGATAAGTTTATTTAAAAAATTATAACAATTATAACAAATAAATAGATGGAATTTAAATACAAAGTGTAAAAATGTTAGAGGTTTTTTTTTATGCACGACGGGTTCGTACTTTACCTCAATCACACACCTGATGTTAAGTGAAGATGAGGTCGAAGGTGGAAGGTATTTCTTCGACAGCGATATCCATCTACTTATGCGAGGAAACAGCCCGCTTTCGTGTCTCCAGTGCATTCTAAATGCTTTTTTATTTCCAAATTATTCGAGGGACGGTTCTTAGTCATGTTTAGTGGAAATGATACCTATTTAATTTTTAACACAGATGCTTTGTTCATCATTAACAACCTATATAAGTTCTCAAGTACTGGACAGAAGCTCCTAGCCATCTGGTCACTCATTGATGATGAGGTCCCATGCTCTCAACGGCGAAAGCCACGAAATCATACAAGAGGGTCAAGAATGGCCTTTCGCAAGAGTACTGAACGAACTAATTGCACGCCTTATCGTCACGCAACTCTCATACGATTAATGTCGGTGTAAAAGTCATATAGACGTTACTATGACGACAGTATACTACTGAAAGTAGTGTGTAGTCATATAAAATAGTCGTATAGAAGTTTATGACTATTTACGACTACAAGTAGTATCACTTCAATATGATGTTTATAACATTTTGAGTCGCGTAACTTTTACTTATACGACTGAAATGTTTGTTGGTAACTCTGTGTTTACTTACCTGCATGAAATTATTATCTTCATAGTTCCTACGAGTGTTTTAAATTTTATTTAAATAATAAGGTTAGACTGGGGAACATAATTAATATAGTACTAACGATGCGATCTTTTGTTTGATTGGTTATCTTCTACTTTTCTCTATTCTGAATTTTACTGGATATAAGTAATATTTAAATATAGGTATATATTACAGTTTAGGTTACCTCTAGAGATAGTTTTAATCACTTAAGTGAAACGTGTTTATCGTTTCTTTACACGTGAATGTACTTGAAGAAAACGTAAGCCAAATTTGTGCGAAATGACCTAAAATTAAATATATCTAGGCGTTACGTCATACGACGCCAAGCATTGAACCGAAGTCAAATTCAGCGTGAATTAAATAATATACTTACCTACCCATATACCCCTGTTTGTTCTACAATATTTCCATATTATTTGACCAGTTAATATCACCATGTCATTTACGCAGTTGGAAATAAGTAGGTACGGAGTATCTAGTCTTGAATTTTGAGTATCCGGCAAATTTTTATGAAGTCATCTTTGTTAGGTAAACAGTGGAAACATAAGTCATCAATCCTATTTGATTATTAGTAGACATTTTGCCTTCAAAAACATTCGTCATTTTATCTAACTACAGCAAATTGATCATGAGAAATTGGTACTAATTAGGTAGGTATTTATGATTTAAAATAACTATTTTGTAAACATTTTCAACTCTAGTGATGAGTGGTTTCGGTCCATTAAAAGAATAGAGGAAATCCGTCTCTGCCCGTGGTTGTCGTACAGATTTTAAACCCAAAAAAACACATAGATTTCCACGGTTCAATGGTGATAGCCCACCCCCTTTCATGTATTTTATTACTGTATATTTTACCGTGTATTTCTGTATATTTTATCAATCAATCAATTTATTGCTTTCACATGGGTTTTAAGGTCTTAGGTTTACGTAATATTAGTATCACATGGTACACATTAGGGTGTATTTTTAAAGGTGATGCGTGGATGCTGTCTCAAACATTACAGTTTTAATATTTGGAACACCCATACGTTAATGTTTGGGATTACTCTGGCCACCCCAGTTGGGATAAAAGTCGAGACGTTATGTGTGTATGCATTTACGATGTTTTTAATTTTAATTTTTATTTTTTTATTTTTTTTCTATTTGTTCATTATATATGAAAAAGGTTTAACACAATACAAAAGTGCGCCACAGAAACCTATTCAAGGTTTATACGCAACACACTGAGCCTCATCGCTTACCACTTACTGTCTATTACAAGTTAGAGTATCACCAGCACCACCCATGTAGTACTTTTTAAGTGATTGTTTACATTTTTTTATATTTATAAATATATCTGTATGTATTTCCTTGGGAATATCATTTAAAATGTTTGGTAACATGTACTCCCACGTCCTCGCTCCGTTTAATGAATTTATATTGGGATACTCGTCTGTAATAACGGACATTTTAATCTTATCAAACACAGATATTACCCTACAATATCTAAACAAACCTGACTCATCTCCTATTAAAAACTGGTTTAGCGTTTGACTACAATCTCACCTGATGGAAAGTGACGAAGTAGCCGAAGATGTATCACGCGCACCCAGTAAATGCCTATTCACTCTAGACTCTAGATATTTAAAGAAACCTTTTGTATAGAGTTAAAAAATTAAATTACAAATGGCTAATTGTAACTATTATAGCTCTACATCGAGTAGAGTCATTTCTACTACACTTCATTCATATGGATTCATCTTTTATCCGTACACTTATAATAATATTACTACTTACATTGTAAAAATACGTCTCTAAATAGAATTAGTGCATGCACACGTCAACTTCACTGGTTAAAGTGCGAATTTAGTTACGAAAACATAACCTATAAATCCACTTCGTTTCCGTAACACTCGACAAGGTTACAATGTTAACATCAAAACATTGATATATTGATAAACATAAATACTCACCGTTTTAACTTCGCTGTTACCCGATTTCGCATTCGACATCGCCTTTATCATTCTACTGGAGTTATCCAGGAGGCACTTTTGGATACTCATTGCTCCTTTTTTGTACACACAGACACAACACAAAACAATTCACATGGTTATTAACAAATCACACGTCACTACATTGAATAAACGATTCTCATTCCGCACAACTGAATCACATTTTATTTGACTAGTCGAACGCGAGTTAGGTTATATCCATTGATTTGACGTAAGAAAGTTTGTGGATGGAAATGACGTTTGACAGCACGTCTAACGCCAAGCGAAGCCGGGTGTCGACTGCGGTGCGGTGGGTGACCGCACCGACGTGAAGCCAGCTGACGGCCGCCGGAGCGCCCCCTGCAAGCTACGAGTAGAGCTAAACAAAGAACGGTCGACTCGCGTTATCCCCCCACACCTCGGTGAAAATGTTGTAAATTTGAAATTTACTGAAACCTCTTTTTTGCACTTTATGACATAACTCTATACAAGCTGAAGAATAATAAACATTTATAAAACCGTCTGGTTTAACGTTGGATTTTATGACTCTACCTGTGACGCAAACAAAAAATTCTAGCAGATTTGATTAAAAATTGTAATCGGTTAATTTGAATTTTAATGTAATTATACCTATTATAATTATGTAAGTAAAGCTTAAGTTGCGTGCAAATAGAGTCTGGTTTTTTCTTTTTTTCACCCAAATGAAGCCCATTTTCCGGAGCGGTGATAGGTAACCATTTGACTGACTGACAAACACTATGGTCTGTAATATTTTAAATTGTCATTCACAAATAGATAAAATGCTTAGAGTTTGGAACACAAGATTACTTGGGAAATTATTTCGAGTGAAGCAGTAGAGGAGACATAAACAGGAATATTTATGCACAGGCAAGTAAACCGTTTATTTTTAGTTACTGAATTTGAGAAAATCAGATAAAACACCTTCTACTTGTGAACCTACAGTTTGAGTTTCGGAAAACGCTGTTTATTTTTTGAGTCTATTGCTGTAATGAGACGCAATTGCAGCTCGTTCGTATTCAATCATCTTTATTTCTTTTCATTCTCAAATTTCAAATGATTCTAGAACCGTCAGGTGTTTGTCTGTCAGTTTGCAAATTTTTACATTATTTTTAAATTTTCGAGACGGGCAGACGTGTTGTTAAAGCCACTGTCCTCTAACCCTCAAACCTCCCTTTTTATTATATCGAGTATGGCATTCTACTGAGTCTGCGTTATAAAAGTTTTTTAAACACATGCCTTTTAATTTTATTTATTTTATTTTATTTATTGACTTATGGAACATTTACAGATTTATATAAACAATAGGAAAATAAAGCTATCAGTAAAAACAATGCTTATAAAAAATCTCCGCCCATATAATAATAATAAATATCTTTGCACAAACACGCAGCGCCATCTAGGTCCACAGTAAGCATCTAGGCTTGTGTTATGGAAACCAGATGGTGGATAAACTACATAAATATTTTTTTTTGTAAATAAATACATGTATAAATGAAAAACATCCGTAAATCTGGAATACATGTCTGTATTCATCATACAAACATATGCCACTAGCGGGATTCGAACCCGCGACCATTTGGTATGATAGCGGAGTTTCTCACCACTACATCAAACAGGTCCTCATATATAGGTATACATGGAGAGTAGCAATACGTACAGCAATATTAGGTAATATAGCTACGTAGGTATTACGAATATGTAACTGCGAAATTTTTCAATGAAATGGGATAAGAACAAAATAGATAAGAAAAAGAAAAATTAGCACGTAAAGTTCGATCTTGTCAAGTAACACGCTCATACTCTAATTATTACATTTCTCTCTACCTCCCGTTTTATTTCGTGGCCTACTTCTGAACAAGGATCTCAGCACCAGGTCATTCATTGTGCGCCACTATAATAAAAAGAAATTCCTTTTAAAGTCAGACTGAATGTATCGTTATGAGAATTAAAACCGAACCTGTGTAATTTATATTGGAGACAAACTCATCGATTACATTTTGTACAGACCATAAAAGCCATGTGTCGTTTAATTGTATAAAACGAACAAACACGTTTGAAGTTAAAAGGAAATTGACAAAATGTGCTCGTAATACCACATACAGAACAAAAGTTTTACAGTAATAATACTTATTGAGTTAGTACTATATTAATTCTCTGGTAGTGTAATAAAATCTTTTCACATTAATTTTACATTAATTTAATTGTGAATAGATTCACAATATGAAATAGTGTATTATTGCTTTGTTAATTTAAATAAAGTGACATGTTTGGTTTTATTTACAATTAAATATACCTTCACTTTAAGTTTGTTAAATCGACAAATGATGCAATATATTTTACATAAATTAATACTTACAGTTCGTGCAGTACATTACCATACAGAATTCAGAGACCAACCTGCGTAGCATGACATCGTTTGTGGCGGACGACGTAGGTTCGAGAGTGGGATAGTTGTATATTCCGTCCAAGTGAATGAGCAGGACAAATATTATCTACACCTGTCATGCTACGGTGGCTGATTCATTTATAAATAAGTATTTATCTCTAAATAACCAACCAGTCTCTTCCCGTGGGTATCGGAAGAGGCGACTAAGGGACTTTCCATCAAAAACCATCTATAGACTTGCACGTTTTAACGGCGGTGAGCTCAGCCTGTCACGTGTACATTTCTGTATAGAAGTTTCAATTTATAGTTGTTATTTAATAAATATATCGATGGTCATATAGTACATACATGAAACTTAATAACTACCTAATAAGATAAAATAAAATACACATACTTTTGTAATATACATATATCAATTGTATATTCTTCAGTTCGGTAAATAAATTATTCGTATACATTCATTGTTATATTTGTAGAAATTAATTGCACCCGTGCGAAGCAGGGGTATGTCGCTAGTGTTTTAAAAAAGTAATAGAAAGTAATAGATAAATAAGAAGACTTCATAAGAACTATGTGGGTAGATAAAGTGAACAAACAGGATAAGTTTCGCACTTAAGGAACAAAATAAAAGATTTAATCAAACCTCTCTCGCAATCCGGTAGGAACATTTCCTTTTCTCGATAATTTTTTCAACCCCGGTTAAATAACGTGTGTTATGTGTTTGATTGCGTTTTGTATGTAGCCAGTCTTGGTTGGTGGTAGGGCATATTAAATGTCTGCCTGGCTAGCTACCACCATCTTATCTAAATCTGCCGCCAAACAGCAATGTTAATAGCATTGTTGTGTTCCGGTTGTCAGAGATAAGATAGCCTTGTTGTGTTGGGGTTTCCGGGTCAGTACGCTACCACCGCCTCATCCTCACTTAACATCAGGTGTGATTGAGGTCAAGTACTCACCCGATGTGCAAAAAAAAAGTCTTTGTCCGATTTGAGTGCAATTTTTTATATTTGTATTTATTTATTTATCTGAAATGTTACAAAGATATATTTACAGGTGTCACAAAAACCTATATAGGTATATCCGAACACCGTATCTATGTCATCTCATCATGGGACACTCACGCATGACATAGTGATTTCTGTTATAGCTTATAATTACTCATTTATTTATTTATCTCCCTACACTCACCTACAGAGATAACTATATCAGTTATAAGTATAGATGAATACAAAAATTAATAAAAATAGGATAATAATATGCCGGCATTATGTTTATTTTTTTATATGAGAGGGCGGCAAACGAGCATGCGGGTCACCTGATGGAAAGCAATCACCGCCGCCCATGGACACCTGCAACACCAAAAGGGTCACAGATGCGTAGCCGGCCTTTGAGGAAGGTGTAGGCTCGTTTCTTGAAGGTTCCAATGTCGTACTCGTTCGGGTATACCGCTGCCGGAAGTCCGTTCCACAGGGTGGTCGTACGTGGTAAGAAGTTTCTTGAGAAACGTACAGTGGTAGACTTCCACTCATCCAGGTGATGTGGATGGAAATTTAATTTTCTCCGAGAAGTGTATCGGTTAAATTGAGCAGCGGGTTCGAACTGTTCTTCAGAACACCCCATGAAATATGCGATAGAGAATGCAGAGGGACGCGACGTCTCTTCGCAACGCCAGGGGATCCAGTCGGTCAGTGAGACTCTCTTGGCCGACAATTCGGACTGCGCGACGTTGAACGCGGTCAAAAGGAAGAAGCTGGTACTGTGTAGTATTTCTGTACAGTATGGGATACTTCGCTTGTAACGAACATTTATTATTATATTAGTGTTGAGTAAGGAATCCCGATGAAAATTATCAATCAACTATCTGCCACCAAATACCGCCACTATTATATTATAGACAAAACGAGGGGACAGGTTATGTTTGATTGTTTCGACGATCTTTACTTTTAATACAATTTTGTGGTGTAGGTATTGCAATGATAATTTCGAGACCTTTCTAAATCAAGTTTTTTTTATATTTAAGAGGGTTTACCCCACACCGCATTCAATACAACTTTCAAGTCCAATGTTTTCGAAATGTATATAGGTCGACTTTAATGAAAGAAAACATTTTCAAAATATCAAATTTTAAAGAATATAATTGCATTTTTTCTGTTACTATGGAAAACTTAAAATCGCTCTAATTTAGTTTCATACTCTTTTTGGAAAGTGTTCTTTACTGTTTAGAGATGCTTTATTCTTATTAAGTTTCATTAGAATCGGTTTATTCGTTTTTATATAGAATATACCGTGCGGGATACACCCTCTTAAGATTAAAGTCGAGCGTAAATTCTTAGCTATATTCGATGAAAATCGGTTAAGTCGCTTCGAAGATATTTAGTTT
Source organism: Oegoconia quadripuncta (assembly GCA_949316235.1). NCBI lineage: Eukaryota > Metazoa > Arthropoda > Insecta > Lepidoptera > Autostichidae > Oegoconia > Oegoconia quadripuncta. The sequence continues at coordinate 4,445,955 of OX438757.1, read as the reverse complement.
ATAACACTATGGCCCGTATTACACAATGTTACTCAAACCGAGATCTCCGCTTGAGGACAGTTAAAACGGGACAACTTTATGTAACTTGTATAGCGGCATCTCTTTCTAACCATGCTCAAGCAACTTTCTGAAATACGGGCCCTATATATATCGGTCGAGATCTACCTGGATGAAATAAAAATCATTTGTTCAATGTTATCGAGGGTTTTCTCAACTTACAAAATTAGTTATTCATAATATCTACAGTCAGAACTCTACCTGCATAATCTAACACATATTTTAGTTGAGAACAACAAGGTTGAGCTACTTTTAGCACAATCTATCTCAATTCATCTTTTATATTTTTCTATCTAACAAGAAAAACGGTGTACATAAATTTTCTAAATCCATAAGATATCCGTAGCATAGGTCACCCTGGGGAGAAATATATATGAGGGTCATATAAACCTGGCAACTTTAGTATGACGTGAAGGAAAATGAAACTAATGTTACTAATAATTCAATGCCACATACCTAAATGTTCGTAACATAAAAAAAGATGAAATTACTACAAAAACTCGCAGACAAATAGATATTAATAAACTTTAACATATTTTTTTTTATCAACAACGGGTTAGCACTTGACCTCAATCACACCTGATGTTAAGTGAAGATGAGGCCGTAGGTGACAGCGTACTGACCTGGAAACCCCAACACATTTGGGGGACTGGCTATCTTATCTCTGACAATCGGAACACAACAATGCTATTAACATTGCTGTTTGGCGGCAGATTTAAATAAGATGGTAGAGCTAGCCAGGCGGACATTTAATATGCCCTACCACCAATCAAACCGAGTACTAAATATGTACCCCGCTGGGGATTGAACACGCGACCTCCGAAATGTAAACCCAATGTTGTTTACATTGAGCCACGGAGGCGGTATATTTGATGAAATAGAGTTGTGTATTGCCACAAAGAATGACATTGTAGTTATGCTGTGTGGTTTATATAACAGATCTAGTAGGGTCTCGTGGGTATCGTGAAAGGCGACTAAGGGACGCTCCACGAAAAATCCTTTATAGAAAAAAAATTCTTTATTGTAAACAACTTAAAAAAATACACAGTTAAATTATTTAAACAGGTGTACAAAGGCGGTCTTGTCTCGTATAGTGATCTCTTCCAGGCAACCGTGGACCTTTACCTACCTACATTTGCAGATTTTAAGGGCCATAGGCTCACGTCTCATGTATTGTGTGCATTTCTGTATATTTAGTAAGGCGAACCGTGGAACATCCACGAAGCATTAAAGTCATAATGTTTGAAACTCCGAACCTGATGTTTGGGATATCTCTGACCACCCCATTCGGGATAAATAATAATATAATTTCAATACTTTTGCCGATGAAGTGCTTGTAATTTAGAACTAGGTACATAAAAAAGTTTGTCGTACACAAAAAGTTTTCTGACCATTTTAATCCCTCTACAAAATAGAGACATTTCTAAATCGACTCATTATTATATAATAAATAAATAAATAATATTTCGGAAACTTACACCAATCATCTAGTCCCAAACTAACCAAAGCTTGTACTATGGATACTAGATAACGGATAAACATACATAAATATTTATATAAACATCCATGACTCAGGAATAAATGTTCATATTCATCACACCAACATTTAACCGTCGCGGGATTCGAACCCGCAACCGTTGGTTTCGCTAACAGGGTCACTATCCACTACACCAAGCGGTCGTCTATGGACGATACATATACAAATACACATACAAGTACATATACCTTTGTCTATGTCGTTGTCTCTGCGGGTACCGGGTAAACTAATTAGCATGGGTAAGATAACGTCCTCACTTAGAGAGATAATGGGTTATCCTTGCTATTGGCAATCTGTGGTGAACAGATTGACATTGTGGTTTATATTGACCTGTATAGGGTAGGGCGGGGTCAATTGAGCATTGGAGCAAGTTGAGCTATTATATATCTTGAAAACTGTATCGTACAGCAACAAGGCAAATGACGGAAAGAGGGGGTAAAGGAAGCGGAAACAATTGCAGGACCCGTTGCTAAAGTATTGTGATCAAACGTGTAATGTGGATAATTTACCAAAAGCTTCTATTTAACGTTCTCCTGGACTCGTAGGAATTATGTATTTGCAATCAGGAATATTTTTTTTCATGATTGACTGGATTCGCTTTTGACCACAATCTCACCTGATGGAAAGTGACGATGTGGTCGGAGATGAAGCACGCGATCTCAGTAAATGCCTATTCACTCTGCTCTTGAAGATCCCAAGGTTGTAGGATTCAGGAAAGACTGACGCCGGAAGGGAGTTCCATGCCTTGGCTGTTCGGAGGATGAATGAAGAATCGAACTTCTTAGTGCGAATGTTCGGTATATTAACTATATACGGGTGGAATCCCTCCCCACGCCTAGTGGTCCGAAGATGGAAGGGTGACGGTGGAATAAGATTATGTAATTCCAACGCACACTCCCCGAAATGTATGTTTTAGTCTGCCATTAGTTGTATTTAATTGCCTTTAAATAATGAATCTAACCGTTTCATTATAACCCATTATGTAAATTAATGACACATCTATTACAATATGTATGACCTGTTTGGTGTAGTCGTTAAAAACTCTGACTGCTATACCAAAAGGTTGCGGGTTCAAATCCCGCTAGGGGCATATGTTTGTATGATGAATATAGACATGTGTTCCCGAGTTATGGATATTTTTCATTATATATGTATTTATTTACAAAAAAAATGTATTTGTGTAGTATAGCAACCATCTGGTATCCACAACACAAGCCTTTAGTTGATTAATGTGGAACTAGATGGCGTTGTGTGTAAGTCCAAGCATATTTATTATTATTATGTACATACAATACAATGGAACTATTAAAACAAAGGAAGCGATCTTTATGAACAGCAGTTTTACTGTACTTTGAGAATTTTCTTATCACTATTGTCTTTCAACTACTCGATTTACTTTACCCTTGAGGTAGGTTGAGCAAGGCTGACCTCATAACTTCATTACAATAATTCTTAAATCAGATCTTATATGACATTTTTATCTGAAGGCATTTAGAATAGAATAAGTTACTCAACGGATTAAGCATCAAATTGATCCAATGCACCGTTTCAAAATTATGACGGAAAAGGGAAAACTAACCCCACCCTACCCTATATCACTGTAATATTATTTGTGTCAGGAGAATAATCTTACTATTCTTATATTTATATTAACAATTAACAATAAATAGATAAACATAATAATGTGTTGTGATAATTAGAATAGTAAATACAATTAATTATATTTTATTAATAGTGTAATATTAGTAGACTTAGTAAAGTTAGTAAGTCATTCAGAGGTCAATGTGTGTGTTTCTACAACAAGGTTCCCATGGATATACGGAATCTTCCGCTTAATAAATTTAAACTTATTATAAAACAAAAATTATGTAAAAAGGGATATTACAAAATTTCAGACTATATTAATGAAAGTAATCCATGGGATTAAACGGCTCCTCTACACGATATATAGAAATTGTTATAACCTTTCTTGATTGTAAATGATTGATTGAAAAGAGACAAACCCTCTGAGTTTCTCGCTAGCTCTTCTCAGTAGTGGTCGCGTTCCGAGCTAGTGGTAGTTTAAAAAACAAATGACGTTCATAAGTGCATATTGTATTGCCTACATGAATAAATGATTTTCATTTTCATTTCATTTCATTTCATATTAATAGTGACGTTTTCAAGTGATAATTTTATCCTATAAAATAAAATATTTTGATTTGATTTGTTTTAAGTTTAGAATCTGCCGTGCCCTTACAGGGTTTCATGTATGGACTATTGTTTTTTTTTTATATCTCATGTACACATGAAAGCATGAATAAATGAATACTGTTTGAGATTTTCACTTCACGGATACAATCAAAATGAAATGGATAAAGAAACATTATTTCACGATATTTCGAAGTTGAATATATCCATGACTCATGATGATAACGGAGTAATATTATATTACAATGATGCATTAGAATTTGAGAAAACTCTTATATTATCGCAAATATGACAAGTCCATTCCATTTATTCCCGTTTCCTTATTCGTTTCCAAGAAAAGTGGATTTCATTTTCCTGGCTGTTTACTCATTTTATTACCTGGCTGAAGAGGTTATGTTTTTCGTATCTATGTGGGATTCTTTATTCCCTCGTAGGACTTGAGTGTGACGCCTGAATGAATTTTAAATAATCAGATGACGTTAGGTGACCAGATCGGTGTAGTGGTTTACGAACTCTGACTGCTGTATAGAAGGTTGCGGGTTTGAATCTCCGCTACTTAGCGGGTCTGTATTGCCCTTGCATATATTTGTATGATGAATACAGACATGTGTTATCGAGTCATAGATATTTTTCATTTATATATTATGTATTTATTTCCAAAAAAGAATGTATTTGTGTAGTTTATCAACCATCTTTCACACCAAAACAACTTTTGGTGCTTTACCAGACTCAGGTCCGCTCTTTTTTTTATTTACAATTGGTTACCACTTGACCTCGATCACACCTGATGTTAAGTGAAGATGAGGCCGAAAGTGGAAGCGTTCTGACCCGGAAACCCAAATATTTGGGGAATTGGCTATCTTATCTCTGACAACCGGAACACAACTATGTTATGCTATTAACATTGTTGTTTGGCGGCAGATTTAGATAAGATAGTGGTAACTATCCAGCGGACATTTAAAATGCCCTATCACCAACCGAAACGCTCGTGCATGGAATACTGCTGTCACCTCTGGGATGGTTCAGCCATAGGTGATAATTCGATAACTGCTAGACCATCCATATATAATTAATATACCGAACATTAGCACTAAGAAGTTATACTCTTCATGATCATCATCCGAACAGCCAAGGCATGGAACTCCCTTCCGGCGTCAGTCTTTCCTGAATCCTACAACCTTGCGATCTTCAAGAGCAGAGTGAATAGGCATTTACTATGATCGCATGCTTCATCTTCGACCACATCGTCACTTTCCATCACGTGAGATTGGGGTCAAACGCTAATCCAGTCAATCATAAAAAAATGTGGTGTCCATAATACAAGCCTAGTTACTAACTGTGGAACTAGATGCCGCTGTGTGTATGTGCAAAGATATTTATTATTATTAGATTCGTCGTGATATATGTTATAGGATAGGCTACTTCACAAAAAAGTAAACCACAGCTTAGAAATACTTCATTATGGGTGTCATAGGAAAGGGCTCATGAGTATTCTTTTTTTTTTTATGATTGACTGGAATCGCGTTTTAACCACAATCTCACCTGATGGAAAGTGACGATGTGGTCGAAGATGAAGCATGCGATCATAGTAAATGCCTATTCACTCTGCTCTTGAAGATCGCAAGGCTGTAGGATTCAGGAAAGACTGACGCCGGAAGGGAGTTCCATGCCTTGGCTGTTCGGATGATGAATGAAGAGTATAACTTCTTAGTGCTAATGTTCGGTATATTAATTATATATGGATGGTCTAGCAGTTATCGAATTATCACCTATGGCTGAACCATCCCAGAGGTGACAGCAGTATTCCATGCACGAGCGTTTCGGTTGGTGATAGGGTATTTTAAATGTCCGCTGGATAGTTACCACTATCTTATCTAAAGATCCCAAGAGCTCTTGAAGATCCCAAGTTTGTAGGATTCAGGAAAGGCTGACGCCGGAACGGAGGTCGCATCAGCAGACGTGTCTTAGAGCTTCTAAATCATAGGCATTTCTATCTTTTTAGTTGGCTCTATACACAGTAGGGTTTAGTAATTTCTATCTTTTTAGTTGGCTCTATACACAGTCGGGTTTAGTAATTTCTATCTTTTTAGTTGGCTCTATACACAGTCGGGTTTAGTAATTTCTATCTTTTTAGTTGGCTCTATACACAGTCGGGTTTAGTAATTTCTATCTTTTTAGTTGGCTCTATACACAGTCGGGTTTAGTAATTTCTATCTTTTTAGTTGGCTCTATACACAGTAGGGTTTAGTAATTTCTATCTTTTTAGTTGGCTCTATACACAGTCGGGTTTAGTAATTTCTATCTTATTAGTTGGCTCTATACACAGTCGGGTTTAGAAATTTCTATCTTTTTAGTTGGCTCTATACACAGTCGGGTTTAGTAATTTCTATCTTTTTAGTTGGCTCTATACACAGTCGGGTTTAGTAATTTTTTAATTACTTAAGTAGTTATTATTTCCAACCTTTGACATTGCAAACATATAGGTGGGTAGGTTAATTGGAAGTAACATTTACCTACACATGTTACCTATTTGCGGGACCTGATTCTACTATATTAATATGCTAAAACGGACTGAATCCGGAACGTACGTCTAATTGGCTTTTGCGATCCGCCCATTGGTTATTGGAGAACTTTGTAGTCTGAATTGTTACAGCTGTGGGATGGAGAAAAGAACAATAGTTTTTTCTTTTTACCTCAACTTTGAATTTGGTTTGTTTTAAGTCTATGGTCTCTGCCTACCCGTACGGGAAACAAGCGTGACTTTATGTATGTGTTTTTTACAGGTAACGTAATTTATTTCCGACTGATTATTATACTACTTCTTCTTCAATTGAAGAGCTATGCTCTTGTCGGTGGAGTAACGACCATGTCTCTCTACTTTCCGCCCTCGTTTTGGTACGACACGACATTCACCTTTTCTTTCACTTGGTCAAAGTAATTACGCCTAGGTCTTCCCCTTCCTCTCTTTCTTTCAATCTTTCCCTCAGTTATGTTCTTCAAAAAAATATCGTGTCGTATCAAGTGACCTATCATCTTTCCTCTTCGGTTCTCAACTGTGGCTAACAGGCATCTCTTCTCCTTTACCATCACTAACACCTCTTCATTTGTTCTCTTCTCGGTCCAGCTTATTCCTTCCATTTGTCTCCAGCACCACATCTCGAATGCCTCTAACCTTTCCCTATCCCTTTGTGTTAATGTCCATGTCTCACCGCCGTATAAAGCTATACTCCATACATAGCATTTTATCAGCCGCTTTCTAGCTTTTTTGCTTATTTTAGCTTTAAATAGATGTTTTTTGTTATTAAAAGCCCTTTTTGCCATCGCTATCCTCATGACTATGTCTGGAGTACACCTCGAGTCACTTGTGATCAAACTTCCTAGATATTTAAACGAGTTGACCTGTTCTATTGTCTTGTTCTATTCTATCTGTCTGTTAGACAGTCTGTTCTATTGTATTATACTACTAAACTACTAATAAACTTTAGATTGGAAAACATTTAACCGCCTCGGTGGCTCAATGTAAACAACATAGGGTTATAAAAATATGAGTTCAGGATACTTGCAAATGGTGAGTTTTCAGTGAAAGACTAGGGTAGCCAATAAAGCTATTAAGTATGCAAATATAAAACATAGCTTACAATTAGAGTATAATTATATAAATAAAAACAAAACTATTTACTTTATACATAGAAAAACCAATAATTACAATAGCCCGAGCGTCCATGTTAAAGCTTTCTACTTAGACACTGCCATTACTCAATAAATAGCTTTGTAAATTACTGCAGAGATCCAGTATGCACCAAATAGCCAACGATAAATAAGCCATTTCGCTCGGACTTCAAACGCTACTATAATGCATTTCTCAAGAATAAAACAAACAAAACACATTTGCGGAAAACCAGCGTAGAACAACATTATAATTTTAAATTCGCATAGGTACAACCTTATGCGCTTCAAAATCGTCATAGTCAAACAGATAGTTCCAAATTCAAACAATATCGAATGTAATGGAATTTCTTACTATATTTCTTGGGGCCAAAATAACTTTCCATTCAGGATGCTTAACTTTCTGTGCTGTGTATGTATTTAATGCCAAATTTCGTTTTAGTTTTTTAAATTATTATAATAATATGCACCGTACTTTCGATATCAGTTTAAAGTTTTATCTCATATATTTAGAGAATAATCGTCGAGCGACATTAATATATTTTTGATGGATAACATGAAACATCTTAATGATATAATTGTATTACTTATTTTATAATAGGTATTTATTTCAATGACAAATTATGAGTAACGCTGATTATTGAATACTATGGTTTTATTTACCTAATTATTAATATTTCCTAAGCCGTTTAAATTCTGCCTCTATCAATCAACATAAGTGGACCGACAGATGTCAATTGATAAGCGGGTCATGTTAATGAAAGGTAATGTACCTAGTAATGTACATTCTCTATGTTTTCTGTTATCTATCGGTGCATTAACTTATTGCTGATGATAAACTTTCCATTAATCACTATGATACAGTATATCTATAACTTTTATTCACTTTTTTGTTTGTTTGTTTTGACCATTTATTTAGTTACCTAGAACAATTTATTGCGAACTGTTGCTAAATAGTAATGAACTAAATTTTTAAATCACGTTCAAAATTTATTAAGGTAAGTACAATGAAAAGACATGATAGAGTTTGATGCTTGTTTTAAAAGAAATACCTACATGTTTACAATACACCTTACAATATCGTAACATTTATATAAATTTCAAACACGGTAATTTTAGTCAAAATCTATTTTGTAATGCAACTTTTAACACTGCCATCTATACAGTATTCCTCACAATTTCTTGATACGTTAGGTACCCAACTTGTTTGATACCACACAACGATAGAAGCTATATCGATAGTTCTTGACTAAAATACTAGATGGCGCAGCGGCGACCACGTGTACCAGGACTGAAACTTGTTTTGATTAGTTTTGTATTACATTGGTTCGAATCGAATGTGTAGTTGATTTGATAACAACTACTCGAGTGATGTAAAACACTGTCAGTCTGCTTCTGATAGTGACAGCAGTGTGAGTGTTCTAGTTACGAATATTTTGGACTGTTATTACTGCGTTTGAAGGTTATTTCTTTGACATTTTTATAGTGTTCCTTTTTCAAATGCAATAAGTTGATTTTGTTTATATGAACAATATTTGGTAGTAGCATATTATTTGAAATACATTATATATTTAAAATATTATTATATTAAAATAGGAAAATGTATGTATTAGCTAGGTAGAATATTAATTATAGGTAGATTATTTACATAAATTTAATTAGATTTAATAATTTGATACACAAAACATAATTAATTAACATAATACCTAATTAACAAACAAATTTAATTAATACCTATCATAATTGTGTATTAAAAAAAAATTATAATTTAATTGTATAGATATATGTTATAAAAGTAGGTGTCAGTATATTAATAAGAAATATCTGGTCTCTCATTACGTAACTATAGATATCTACAACTCTACATGAATTACACAGCATCTTTTGTTATTTGTTCACTTATGATATGTAGGTATTGTAAGATAGATAACAGATCTTATTCAATCATAGCTACACTCTAAACTAAAATTTAATATATAATAATATAGAAAAAGTTGTCTAAATAGTACTATTTAGATAACTTCACACAAATTCTTTAGTTATTTAGTTAATGAAAATACCATTTACCGAGTTTTGAATTTGGTTTATGTAAGTTACAGACATATTTTTTTTGATCGCAATTAGACAAATTTTGATCGCAATTAGCCAAATATTGTGTTTAATAAAATTAAGTATAAATACATAACTAATTGTTTTTAGGTTACCTATTCTTTTTCCTGATCTCTATAACCTACATATATTATGGTATATGGCCTTAAGAAATGTCACACGAATAAAATAATAGCTATAAATTGAAAACTTTGAAAGTTTAATCTTAAATACAAAAAAATATATAATTTAGTAAACACTCGAAAGACTTATAATATCATTTAAATACACAAAAACCTGTTAAATGATAAATATACTAAGCTCCTTAAAATAATCAATAAATAAACTTTCGCATTTATAATAGTATTTATTTATTTATTATTTCAACACAGTTGCTTTGTATACTTGGGTGATATGGTTACCAATGTTTCGTTCAGATTTTCTAAAATTTTTAGTTTATTAGAACAATATACACAACTGATAGTATAGAACATTCCTGACTCTCACTTGAACGGGTTTAATCTTATATTCCAAAAAAGTTTTATTTGAATTTTATTTTTTGCATGTTTATTATAATAATAATTGACATTGTTTAAATAACGTATACATTTAACTACGTAATTTGTGAAATAAAATAGAGTTTGGTGAATCAAAAAATGCTGTCAGAATTGTAATAGTTTCAGACTATTACAACCTTAAATGGCATGCACAATAACGATTTCATTCGTTCATTCACTTTTTTCAGAAGAATAATCAAAATGAGTCCCATCAAACCGAACCCAGCTAAGATGGTGCTCCGAAACGAGATGGCTACCCGCATCGCAGCCTTGTCTAAAGAGGAGAAGAAGAGGCAGTCACGAGCAGTTTTTGAAAAGGTGAGTTAGCGAAATTATGCGGTAAATTTCAATTAGTCAGTGTTTACAGTCATAGGCCCGTATTAATAAATCAATCTCAATACAAGTCTTGAGGCTGTATCAACCGAGATGCGTCTTAAGCAGTTGACGCTATCTCAAGCTCCATGCTAATTTATAAACCAATCTTGAGGTCTACTCAGCTGAGATCCTTTTTAAACCGCCTCCGTGGCTCAATGTAAACAACATTGGGTTTACGATTCGGAGGTCGCGGGTTCGATCCCCAGCGGGGTACATATTTAAGTACTCGGTTTGGTTGGTGGTAGGGCATTTTAAATGTCCGCCTGGCTAGCTACCACCATCTTATCTAAATCTGCCGCCAAGCAGCAATGTTAATAGCATTGTCGTGTTCCGGTTGTCAGAGATAAGATAGCCAGTCCCCCAAATGTGTTGGGGTTTCCGGGTCAGTACGCTTCCATCTTCGACCTCATCTTCACTTAACATCAGGTGTGATTGAGGTCAAGTACCAACCCGTTATGCATAAAAAAAAAAAAAAAAAAAAAAAGATCACTTCTCAAATATTCGCCTCAGCGGCGAATGAATAATAGTCTTGAGTTTCGTTTATTAATACGCGCACCTATCAAGTGAGTACTGCTTGAGTATGCACGTGCTTTTCAGGTCTCAAGTTAGGTTTATTAATCAACACGTTTACTTGAGACTGGTCACAAGACTGTTCTCAATCTTGAAAATGGTTTATTAATATGGGCCATAGTGTGCCGCCAACGACAGACTTTTTGTAGGACCGATAACTTTTTTCTCAATACGGACGTTGGCGTTGAAACATAATAATCAATATGTTCCATTTTTCTCCTACAAAATATCGGTCACCGATTGTCGGCCGTGGGCGGTGAGCCTTAGTCCGGATGTATGTCGATAATACGTGGTCCGATTTGAGTTCCTTTTTTTTATATTAAAGACTAAAAGAGATTAATAATACCTATATATTATAGAAAAAATACGCCGTCCAACTCGCTTCCGTGAGGCATAGTACCTAGTACGCTAGCGCTATTGCCCCGCTGAATGCATAAGCTCAGCTGCTGAGCATAGTAGGTACCAGCTCTCACATCTCCATTTTTTTTTTATTAACATTAAATTCAGATGTATATTCTTAGCCATGTTGGATGGAAATCGGTTAAGCCGTTCCGAAGATATTTAGCATTTAGCACAGTTGGTTTCGTCTATCTAGATGATATAAAATCATTTGTTTTTTTGGGAGATTTCTAAATTTTCACTTTTATTAATTGAAGGTAGTCGTTAATCGTCTCAGCCCTTTTATGTAACTTCATCGGTATCGACATCGATAAGTTTGACCAATGAGAAAGCATCAAATTGTCGAGCGACCGATGGGCCATCCAATCACGCATCTAATAGAACGCCTGATACATGATGTACACATGTCTGTAAGACACCGTATAACACTTATAGTACTGTAGGCGCTGCGTTCACATGTCCGGTAGCATCATTCCAGGCATACCTACTTCTGTACAATAAAGTAGATAATAAACCGCGTCCGTGGCTCAATGTAAACAACATTGGGTTTACGATTCGGATCCCCAACGGGGTACATGTTTAAGTACTCGGTTTGGTTGGTGGTAGGGCATTTTAAATGTCCGCCTGGCTAGCTACCATCGAATCAAGAGTGAAAAAATCCGTACGCAAACGAGGCACCAACATAGACGGTCAAAAAAATTAGACAAATATGAGACGTAAATACTGCTAGATTGGTATATTTTAGTTATTTCCATAGCCTGATGTCTTACGGTATCTTGCTGTGGGGAAATGCCGCGGACATAAATACAATCTTTGTTTTACAAAAACGAGCCGTTCGCGCAATTTATCAATTGAGACCCTGCCTGCAGTGTCAGTTAGAGACAGATTTAAAGAGTATAATATTCTAACCTTTCCGTCACAGTACATTTTTGTAAATCTAATATATGCCAAAAAAAATATAGCATCATTTAGGAAAAATAGTGATAAACATGATGTCAATACAAGAAATAAAGATAAACTTGCAGGTCACATAAGTCGCCTCCGCAAAATCAGTAATTCATTCAAAGGGCTATGTATACGCTTTTTCAATAAGGTTCCTATACTATAAAACAGAAACTTATTAAGAAAGCATATTATAAAATATCATTATTTAGATAATAAACATTCATGGACATAACCAGCCTGTTCTCATAACCAGACTATTTCACAATTAATAATGAAATATTATAATATAAAATAATAATTTTGTAATATAAAAACCTCTCGAGTTTCTTGCTTGTTCTTCTCAGGGAAAATTGTCTTTAGAACAAGCAGTAGCTTTAAAAATGTGAAATCTGACTATTTTAAGTGTACTGTGTACCTACATAATAAAGCATTTTTGATTTGATTTTGATTTGACCAGCGGATGAGTAAGTTGAAATTGCAGTGAGTAGAGCACATAGCTCGGATAACAGTTGCCCGGTGGAGCATTAAAGTCCTCGAATGGAGAGAAGGTGAACGGACGACCTGATGAAGGTCGACAGAAGTCGTTGGACGCTTGCCGTTTCCAACCGGTTGCTCTGAAAATCTATGGGGGAAGACTACGTGGCTATACGATGATTATGAACTAACTCGATTATTCCAACTTTTTCCTCTTATACAATCAACTTTTTCCAACATCTTCCAGGTCATCAACCATCCCTACTACACATCATCAAAACGTATAGCCCTCTTCATGAGTACGGACGACGAAATCGACACAGCCCCTCTGATAGATCACGTCAGGAGTCGCGGTGCCGCCGCATTCGTGCCGCAATACGCTGGTGGTATCATGAGTATGCTAAAAGTCGAAGATGGGGATAAAGATAACATGATGATCACAAAACATGGCATAGCTCAGCACTCGAAGGATCAGAAGAGAGAAGAAGCATTGGAAGGTGGTAAGTGTCAAATATAATAGGTCAGTATTTTTTTTTATGCACGACGGGTTCGTACTTGTGACCTCAATCACACCTGATGTTAAGTGAAAATGAGGTCGAAGGTGGAAGCGTACTGACCCGGTAACCCCAACACATTTGGGTATTCGAAGGATCAGAAGAAACATAGGAAGGAGCTTTGGTATAGCTCAACATTCGAAGTATCAGAAGAGAGAATAATCATTGGAATGAGGTAAGTATAAAATATGGCATATCTTATCCCTAGAAGGATCGGAAGAGAGAAGTATGAGAAGGTGATGAGTGTAAAACTGTCCGGGCTGTTTGGAACTAATCTTGAAATTCCCATTACTTAATACGTGTGATAAAGTTTAGCACTCGCAGAATCAAAAAAGATAAAACGATTGACGATCTGTTTGGTGTATTGGTTAGCAACTCTGACCACTATACCAAAAGGTTGCGGATTCGAATCCCGCTAAGGGCAAACGTTTGTGTGATAAATATGGACATGTGTATCCGAGTTATGGATGTTTTCATTTATAATAAGTATTTATTTACAAAAAAAAATGTATAGTAGTATATCAACCATCTTGTATCCACAACACAAGCCTACAGTTGCGCTTACTGTGGAACTAGATGGCGCTGTGTGTATGTCTAAGGATATATTTGTTTATTATTTATTATTCCTTGGTGTCAACAACATGCATTGTCGCATTACTACAGTTACAAATTATTTTAAAAATTCGTATCACCTAGACATATACACGTCTGCGCAACCTAATAAATTCTTGCTCGCTGGTATGTCGGCTAATGAACTGACAGAATCGCGCTTGTGTCATTTTAGCTCACGTTACTTCTATATTCTATCTTTTATTAGTTCTGTGAGTGTTCAAGTAGCCATTGGATGGGTACTTCATTATTAAATTCACATAGTACCACGAAAGCGAGCAACAGGCACCTAACATAACACTAATTCGCATTCAAACCTTCATCTAGAAATACACACGATTATTAAATGTTTATTTTGCTTACGTTACAGGTGGTCTGGATCTGGTAATAGCTCCAGGAGTAGCGTTCACCCGCTCCGGGGGAAGACTTGGCCACGGTGGAGGGTACTACGACCGGTTCCTCTCCAATCTCCGAACCAACCCCGACTCAGCACCCAAGGTAGACACTTTTATATACACAAGGTTCTAGGGAAGTTGGTCCAGTTTCTAAACACGGAATAGAATAGAATATGATTTATTTGCTCTTGAATAGGGTACATTAGATTAGGCGTTGTTACAATAAGATCCGCCTAATTCAGTCATTACAATGACGTGCAAATATTCTACAATTTTAAAGATAATCAGCATGCATAACAATTAATCGCTTTTGTGCTAAACGAAATTTTTGTCGAAAAGAACTAGTAAGTACCTTTTAAAAGTTACGAATCAAGTTAGAAAGCATACCAATACATAATTTGTTTTTTGAACCTAGGCCGTATTCTAAATCACAACATTATCCGGCTTTGGGTAAAGGAAAATATCCGTAAGAAAACAATCCAGAAGAAGTTCCATGCAAGCACTACTCGCATTTACACATTTTGATGGAAGTACTTACTAACTGTTCCCTGCAGTACTTCACACCTTTAACTCTTCTATAATCAGTTTGGGGCTGAAGGTAGCAGAAGAGATACGTAGGGCACCCCGTACCTTCAGTAGGCGCCGTGCCTCAAGTGGTACTCTTACCACTCTCGGGTATAGAACCTCGCCTGACTTATGTTATCGGCGCAATTATGTGAAGACTGGTGCCATCTATCGGCGAACCCGTGAACCCACCTCTAAACAATCTATTCACTTCAAGTGTACCTTTCTCACGGGTTCCAGGACAATCCGATAGATGGTGCGAATCTAAATGTATATATACTGGCGCGCGGCCAGTTTTTCTTTCTCTTACGATCGGACATCACAACATCCAATAAAAAACCTCGATCACCACGCTGCCTGCAGTTTATCTTCTCCCAACACCACTGTTGATCCTGGCTTAGAGGAGTTGCAGTGGGAGGAGTGTGGAGGCGGGTAATAATGTTCACTGCAGTAGTACGTTCGTTTGCTGATGAGATGGGTATCAAAGGTGGAAGCACCTTCACCCAGATGCCCTAACTATTGAAAGACTGTACCATACTCAAAAATGATAATGACAAACCAAGCAAAATCCGTTCTGTCACCTCCTCCTATTCCATGTGGGTGTTTACATCCACATTAAGTAAGTAATCATTTATTCACTTCACAAGTGGTCAATGTATGCCGATTTAGTCTTTGAATTTAGGATGGTGTAATAGGCTTATGCGTTTGGGTCCTATTTTATATTTAGCATATATATATATATACCTACTTATAATTCGATTGCATTTATTGTATAAATACGGGCCTATGTTATAATGGCCTTAATCTTTCCAGATATTTACCATTTTGTTTCTTTGTAAATTCTCTCCTCTACCTAGTGATAATGCCAATCATGTGTAAAGAATCCCTGACTCTGATCCTCTATTAATATACAGTCTACTATTCTAGTTGACTTCAATTGTATCTAATCACGGCGTAACGGATGAACGGATTTGGATGAAATTTGGTATATAGGTAGAATATACCCTGGATTGAGACATAGGATACATTTTATCTCGATAAAGTGAATAGTTCATATGGGATAAACAAATTTCCGCGATAAAGTGATTCCGCGCAGGCGAAGCCGCGAGCGGAAAGTTAGTTATCCATAATTCTAATCAATGGATAAGCTCTTTGGTAATGATTAAAAGATTATTCATATTGTGTCTAATTTATTTTTCAGGTGGTGGCGGTGGCGTTCAATTGTCAAGTGGTGAATGAAGTTCCCATGGACGAACAGGATCAGACGATCGATGACGTCATCTATGCTGACTGAGTCTGACTTGTTAACTACCACCTAACCACTACAGAGTAGACAGGCCGCAAAGCAAAAACAATCACGACGTGAAAGATCACGTCGTGATTGTTTATAAATCAACGTTTTCCTATAATATTATATAATTAGTAATAGCGTTGTTCAACGTTTCTTACGGATGCCATATTGATTTTGGTTTAGTAAGCTAAATTGTTCAAGAAAATTAGTGATACGATTAGCCATTGTTTTTTCGAATAATTTAGATAGCACCGGAAGAAGGGCAATGGGTCTATAGTGAGTCACCAAATTTGGCGCCCTTTTTTAAGATTGGTTTTATTTTCGCAATTTTTAGTTTGTCGGGGAAGGTGCTTTCATAATTATTTAAGTATCCCAAAACCAAAAACACCCGACAACATATTTTGTATTCAATGACCTATAACGATAACCATTCTCATTCACATAATAAGAAACTTTCATTGGCATAAGTTTGGTATTATGTTTTGTGTATAAGAATTTGTAATAATGCTGTTGATTCTATGTAAATAAATAAATGAAAAATAAAAAATATCATAGTCTTTCGAGGGCTTTCTGATTTTTTTTACTTGTAATGAAAGATATTGACAATACTAAAAAAGGGATAAAGAAGTCCATGGGCGGCGGTGATTACTTTCCATCAGGTGACCCGCATGCTCGTTTGCCGCTCTCTCATATAGAAAAAAAAAATAAAATAAAATAAAAGAAGTTCCCTGAAACATCACGTCATAGGTAGAAAAAGAAATTGAGTTTTATGTTCCGTTGTCAATATGTATCTTCGGGCTATCTCCCTAGGTACGCAGTTCCTTATACGCCAAACTTTTTTCATGTATAACGGGCGCAGTCTCTTGCAGTAGCTGAAGTAACCCTTAGTAAAATTTAGCAATCAGAAGTTGAGTGAAAATTTGAAGCTGAGCCAGCGTAGTGGCGCAGCACTTTGAGTAGATAGTTCTGGACCTTCTACGAACGTTAGAACCACTCGTAAATAGAACACTAGATATGTGGTGGTTGGGTCAAGCTCAAGTGTGTCAAACTTGAGATCAAATGGGCACAATGCTTCCCTCAGCCTAAATACTAAAATGCCATTTTCAAATGTAACTTACTCATAATAAGGTAATTTGTAGCCGATCGAGTGGGATAGTGACACTACTAAAAGTATCGCTAAAAGTTGGTACGATCCAACTATACAGGGTGTCTTTTTGGTACGTTTTTAAGTACTTTTGTTTACAATTTCTGTGTTTAATAAATATATTAAAGTTATACGTCGATTAAGCCTTAAAAGTAAGGTATAGAACTAACTGCCCGCGTCGGTTTTTCCCAACACTTACAACCTTGGGATCTTCAAGTCTAGCGTGAATAGGCATTTACTGGGTGCGCGTGATACATCTTCGGCTACATCGTCACTTTCCATTAGGTGAGATTGTAGTCAAACGCGAAACCAGTTTTTAATAAAAAAAAAAAAGTACTTAAATTTAGACTCTGTATACAGCTGAGTCATAAATATTTATTTAGTGTCTAATTTATTATTACATACGTTGTTATTGTTTATTACTTATATTAATTTCATACAAATGTAAATGAAATTTGGTATATATGTTTCTTGGGTTACCTAAATGTGCACTAAGAAAGATAACGGGAATAACGGGAATAACGAGAATATCTAATTCTAAAAATATAAACACTGGAGTCGACTCTGATGCGACTTCTCTAAACTAAAACCAAGTAAGTAGTAAAATCTTTCTTTCTACCGGTCTAAGCTTTGTTTTAGTACTATAGAGAAGGCACGTCGAAGTCCACACCACTGTTTACCCAGACTATTTTAAGTTATGGTAACATTTATACCAATAGGGTGAATTTGAATTCCTGTAACTCCCATTAATTGGTGACGCCACTTTTGATTACGAACAACATTCCATAAGGAACCATAGTCGCATTTGATCAAAAAATTTTCAATTAACCATACAAACTAAGCCATTCTGAAACCACCTTTCAACAATTTTCGACTGAATTTGGCTATGGTTCCTAGGAAAGTAGTTTGTAATTAGGAGTGGAGTCGACATTAAACATCTCCGCCTCCGTGGCTCAATGTAAACAACATTGGTTTTACGATTCGGAGGTCGCGGGTTCGATCCCCAGCGGGGTACATGTTGAAGTACTCGGTTTGGTGAGTGGTAGGGCATTTTAAATGTCCGCCTGGCTAGCTACCACCATCTTATCTAAATCGGACGCCAAGCAGCAATGTTATTATTATTTTATTTTTTTTATATGAGAGGGCGGCAAACGAACATGCGGGTCACCTGATGGAAAGCAATCACCGCCGCCCATGGACACCCGCAACACCAAAAGGGTCACAGATGTGTTGCCGGCCTTTGAGGAAGGTGTAGGCTCGTTTCTTGAAGGTTCCAATGTCGTACTCGTTCGGGAATACCGCTGCCGGAAGTCCGTTCCTCATTGTTAATAGCATTGTCGTGTTCCGGTTGTCAGAGATAAGATAGCCAGTCCCCCAAATGTATTGGGGTTTCCGGGTCAGTACGCTTCCACCTTCGACCTTATCTTCACTTAACATCAGGTGTGATTGAGGTCAAGTATTAACCCGTTGTGCGTAAAAAAAACATGACTTACACAAATTAAATTTCACCCTGTAGATTAAGGACTGTAAATAATAGTCAAGTTCAAATGAAAGAAAATACTTTAATGTATACAAAAATATATCTAAATATACGTGCAACAAACAGCACAAAAATTAATCTGGATCCAAACCTAAAGGACCAATTACTCGCAGGTAAGCATTTATTTAATGATATACTTAGTATTAAAGTTTAAGGTACACAAATCACAATATTACCTAAAATCACATAAAAATATTAAATACGTATACCTATCTAATATAAATGGTGCAATCAATGAATAAGAACACCAATATATTCTCTGATTGCACCAAAGTATTTAATCTGGTAACCGAATGTTATTTTTTTTAAAATTACAGCAACATTCATTGGGATTACTTTACATATTTCACTCTTATCATGTTTATCTATTTTATTATAATGATATTAAAATATAATAAGTGGTGTAGTCATATTGTTATAATATTGTTTCAGATTGTTAAAATAAAATTGTAATATCAAACTAATACTTAATTGCTTTATTTAATGTGGATGAAAATCAGTCAATCACCAACCAAATTTCAATCGAGTCTTATTAGCTAGCCCAATCCCTGATCTATCTAGCTTCGACACAAAATGCCATAAAGTAACAATATTGTTAAACTTAACGTAAATAGGTAAACTTAAATATTTTATAATCCTAAGATTGCATAGACTTTTACCCCAGTACTTAATATTTATAATATTTTTCTTTTTACATGAAGGCCATGTTATTGGTGCCAGTTTTATTTTACTAATAAATTAAAAAATCAAAACCTTAAAAAGTACATTATAATATAATATAAATTAATAAAATACAAATTTTAGTAATAAATTAGGTCTCAGATAAAACTGTTTACCTAAATTAGATTTGAAGTATGAATGTGAAATCGAAGGCGGAAGCGCGCGAACCCCCAAACCGATTGGGGAGACAGGGGCTCAATCTTTGAATGTCAAAATATCACCGGATAAATTAAATATCACAGTTTTTCAAAGCTTCATATTTTTGTAAGTCGTCAGTGAATAGACTAATCATACCTAAACCGTGAAATTGAATCGAATGCCCTCATCCACTTTATTCAAAATCGCCACGTAATAATTAATATGTTACACTATAAATAATTGGTTAGAACCTTGTTATTAGAAACATTTGATTTTAATTCTCATTGAGCAAATTTGGCAAGAAAATTTTGATAAACAGGCTGTGACTTTCAGAAATGTAACTTTTCGAAAACGTGCTCTCCGACGGAGGTATTTCGTCATCAGTAATTTAAACCACTGGTGATATTCAAAAATGGAATCCCTGATCCAACTGATGGAGGGTTTACGAATTTGGTTGATGATTAAAATTTAATCCGTTACTCATTAGGCATTATATTTGGGTTATTTCGATAAAATGTTATTTATGGCACTTAATGCACGTATATAACTCTGCGTGAGCGCAATGTGCATTCTGATGCGAAAATAGAAAAAAGGTATATAGATACTATAGTCAAAAAATCAGCTTAATTTTATAATGTTTTCAGCGTGTTGAAAGATTTGGGATAGTCTTCAGACGATCGCTGTATCAACATCGCACGTTTTTGCGATTCTGTCGATGTTCCATCGGTTGGGGGAGAGATGAAGCTAAAGGACTCACTCTCTTTCATCGCCTCTCATCTCTGCGACTGGCGTACGAATGTGATCGACTGTGCAACTTCATGTAGCTTCCGAAACAAACAATCAAATTGTGGGTAATAGCTGAAAATCAGTGTTTTGCTCTCTGAGCAATTATACACACTGAGCTATGACCCATTTGTACGGCTGTAGCACACACATACTCTAGTGTATCCTGATGTTACTTTTATGAATTATTATAAAATATGTTTATCCAATTGTGACTGGAGATACAAATAAATGATTTATCTACCTATCTATCAAATGTGCGAAGAATGAGCCTTGGAAAAGCAATAAAATCGTCTACTCCAAAAGTAACGTATGTGGTTTACTTTTTAAAACTATATGACAAGCAATAAAGAATCGGAACGTCAATACGTCATGCAGTATTCTGCAGCAGCAATAATCAATTAGGTACTTTACAAAACAATGATTTACATGAAATTATCATGGATGTTGATCTGTCACTTCTATAATGGCTACATGTGGTCTTGCATTAGTCTCGATCACAGACCACCCGACCCTAATAACCTCACGCTTCTTTTAATGTTTCCGTATGCGAACTCATTTCTACGTCTCCATATAATATTGTCGCTGTGTAGTCCTCAGCCCCCGTATCATGACAGGCGCGATAAACGTTTATGTCGCGCGATATAATATTTATCCTGCTCATTCGCTTGGACGAAATATACATCCCACTCTGACTCCTACGTATCGCGCGACCAACAATGTCATGCAACGGGGCCGGTATTTAGCTTGACGCGTGGTCGATTGTATGTAGATGGTTGCAAAGTTATTGATAAAATATCAACATTCATCTTACTTTAATCTCTTTAATTATAAAGCCACACTTAGCCCGTTCACCACCATCGTACCTAGGTACGTAGTTCTTAATTTGACAGAATTTCTTTCAAAGAAAAAAAGTGGTCTCGATATTCTCCGTGGTATTTTATTCGGTTCCTAATTTAAAATGGCGTCTATGATTAAAAGCAAAGAAGTCATTCGGTGAACTGTTTAATATAATCTACATAAATTTACAAAAAAATGAGAAAACTAAATACTAAATATTTTAGGTTATATACTATAGATACAACTGCAATTTAATCACAGGATAACTTTAAATTAAATAACAGGGTATTCCACTAACAAAGTTAAATTAGATGACAAATATCTTATTTTCCTAACCGATATAGCGAACATCAAAACGTAACATTAATTTGATACAAATATTTGCAGTTAGAATTAAAATTAAATTAACATTTTGTCACCCCCATACATTCATCGCAAAGTATATAGAGTGAGTTTTAATTAGTTATTTATACCAAAAAATATGACTATATTCATGATTACAATTTGTCCAAAAAACCACGTGAAAATAAGGCCCAAGATTGAAGCGTGCTCAACCAGTACATGAGGTATCATTGTGGTCAAGTTCTCACCTGCCCCCGTAGCATGCATGAGATAATATTTGTCCTGCTCATTCACTTGGACGAAATATACAACTAACCCACTCTTACGCATACGTCGCGCGCAGCTGCGCAGGTTGTAGGTAGTACGTAAAAAAAAATAAAGAACAGTGTTAAAAAATTGTTTGTTTGGAAAAGTTGTTAATCATGAGTGCATGCATATCTTTTGGTTTCATGAACTAATAAGTCACCCTATATAAGAAATTTAAATTTTGTAACTATAAAATATCATCCGGGTTTACAAATCGAACATGTTAAAGCTAATCTTCGAAACGGCTGAACCGATTTTCATCAAACATGGCTAGTTGTCACCAGCTTATGAAAAAATACCCATTTTTAAGTCGGTACAGGCGTTTTGGTTTTAGCGTCACATTGCTATAGACAGAAGTAGGCTTTAAACTTATAACTCTCCTTTTTGCATTGTGAGTTAAAAGCTAGCAACCATTGAAGGGTTCCACTTCACTACTATTTCCTCATGAGATCAGCTCGTTGGTACTCTATTATTGCATTGTCATCCGAAATGCATACACATTTGCAAAGTGCGATAGAAAAATCGGTACGACAGAAATGAGTGAAAGAATCCACTCCTTACAGACTTTTGCTTTAAACCCTACGATTGGGCTAGTGGCCCTATGCTTGAAATCAACAGTTGAGTTCATGTCTCGCTAGAATAAATGTTTGTATGGCAATGAAGATTTACGCTCTTCGTCTGAATACGAACATTTATACCAGAGTTATTAATGTATATTTATTTATTCACGTAGTTGTATCTGCATCCCTATTTAATACCGCACAACCTACCTATTTCAAATGTACTGTCCTTACACCCAAAGGTTGCCTGGAAGAGATCGCTTTTAGTGATAAGGTCGCCAAATTGTACATTCTATTCTTACCACTTTTCTGAAACTGTATTTTCTTATCTGTTGTGCAATAAAGTGTATTTGTATTGTATTGTATTGCATTGCATTGCATTGCATTGCATTGTATTGCATTGTATTGCATTGTATTGTATTGTATTGTATTGTATTGTATTGTATTGTATTGTATTGTATTGTATTGTATTGTATTGTATTGTATTGTATTGTATTGTATTGTATTGTATTGTATTGTATTGTATTGTATTGTATTGTATTGTATTGTATTGTATTGTATTGTATTGTATTGTATTGTATTGTATTGTATTGTATTGTATTGTATTGTATTGTATTGTATTGTATTGTATTGTATTGTATTGTATTGTATTGTATTGTATTGTATTGTATTGTATTGTATATTATCCAGTGTGGAGGCTTTGCCTAGTTTGTGACTACCTATAGATTGTGCCTTAAATATTTATTTGTTACTTATTCTACTATACAGGGTGAATTTTAATTCGTGTAATTCCTGTTTCCACTCCACTCCTGATTACGAACAACTTTCCCCAAGGAACCATAAACGAATTCGATTAAAAAATTTTCTATTACCCATACAAAGTAACCATTCTGAAGCTACCTTTAGTACGGAAGTCCAATTTCGGCTGAATTTTGGAAATAATGGAAAGTTGTTCGTAATTAGGAGTAGAGTCACCAGCCAAAAATTGTTAGACTTCCATACTAAAGTCGGTTTCAGAATGGTTTACTTTGTATAAATTGTAAATTTTTGATCGAATTCGACTATTGTACCTTAGGGAAAGTTGTTCGTAATCAAGAGTGGCGTCACCATTTAAAGGGAATTACACGAATTCAAATTCACCCTGTATAACTATACTAATAAAATTAAATATATTAGACAGATAAATTAAGTTCTATGTGCACGGGATTTACACTCCTTACTCGTTTGAAAAAATTTATATCTACGCGACTGCCAGCATTATTTACTCTTATCTTTATTATTATTAATGTATATAAATACTTATTAACACAAATCTTATTCTTATCATTGTTACTAGCGTTGTAAAAGACTCGAGTTACCCGAGTTTCTTAGTAAGACTCTAACGAAAATTATAAGGCAATTTGTTTAAGTAGTACTAAATTTCTCAAAAACATTGAGGGTAACAAGTCTCCTATATCATAATTCAAGTCCTTTTTAAGCACTCAATTCTTTGATGTAGAGATGTGTACGAGTCCCCAAGTTTTAACCGCCTCCGTGACTCAATGTAAACAACATTGGGTTTACGATTCGGAGGTCGCGGGTTCGATCCTCAGCGGGGTACATGTTTAAGTACTCGGTTTGGTTGGTGGTAGGGCATTTTAAATGTCCGCCTGGCTAGCTACCACCATCTTATCTAAATCTGCAGCCAAGCAGCAATGTTAATAGCATTGTTGTGTTCCGGTGGTCAGAGATAAGATAGCCAGTCCCCCAAATGTGTTGGTGTTTCCGGGTCAGTACGCTACCACCTTCGACCTCATCTTCACTTAACATCAGGTGTGATTGAGGTCAAGTACCAAGCCTACTATAACAATGGAACTGTTACACCAACAGTTACATGTGTTGAAATAAAAACGACATTATACTTTTCCAGACCTGTTTATATAATTAAACTGACTTCGGGTTCAGCCCGAGTCATTATTGAACATGGAGTTTGTTTTGAATACTTAGAACTCAGTATAATCGAGTTGAGTATAAAAAAGCAAGTGTTCTTCAACATTAATTCTCAAAACATTTTGATGCAAACTCAACACAGGACTTGTACAATCACGAGTATTATTTGTTGACCCATATAAACTTACGACTACATTTTGTAATCGAATTTATTTTCTAATAAACATTTCGCATTACAGGTTTTTCGTCGAGCCTTAAAAACAGTGAAAAAATTAAATTTTCTGTCAGTATAAGCACCTAACATTTTCAATGTATTTCTTTAACAACGACTATGTTGTTAGTCGAATAACATTGTTACATCATAAAAATATGATTAACTTTAAACAATATTACAATATAAATCAGATAGGTAGTCCGTGAGGTCAACAGATTCTCGTTATTTCACGTCGATAACCTGAAAATAGAAGAATATTACCCATTAATATCCTAATATTTATATGAAATGATACAGGCATATTGTAATAATGGAACTGCAAGTAGCCGATTTAAATACGGTTCCATTCTCCATCTCCCGAGTGAATCATCAAATACCCCTGACAATCATCAGTTCTGTGGCATCTGATATGCATCTACACATAAATATTAGGTCCTTACCAATGAAATTGGCGTTTTGTATGAAGAATTTCATTAAGACTGTTTTCTCTACAAACATCTTTGAATTTTTTTTGGGAACGGCAAATCCAAATTTTGCCAAACTTTGTGTGTATTATCGGATAACATTAAGTTAAGTATAGGCAGTGTTAATTTTTAAAAGTAACCGCTTTATTAAAGTTTCAGCGAATCTAAGTAATAATATGGGAAGCACATGAAAGGAGCTGTGTTCAACTTTTTTTTTATTACATGATTTAAACCAGACATAAAAAAATATTTCATGTGAAACCTTGAAAATATATTCCATTATCCAAATGAAAAACAAATTTGGAAATAGCTATAGAATCTTTGGTACATATGATTAACCAAGAAAAAAATCTCCAATTTCATAGGTAGAGACCTAATATTAATAGTAACAATACGGCAGCATCGGGCCGATCGCGCTAAGTTTGAACGATAATACCAAAGCTAAACCATAACCAAAAACGTTACGTTAAGCACATTTTGTATCGCGCTAATCATTTGAAAGGAAACTAAACTAGTTTTTTTAATACTCGTGGTTAGCGCTAAACATTTTGGATTTGGTTTTACTTTGGTAGCGTCAACGATATAATCGTTCACAAAAAAATTGCGCCATACCATTTTTTTACTTCAGGTAAACTAAAGCTAAACCAAAACCAAAAACCTTTCGTTCGAACGGTAAAACAGTTGTAAAATAGCGTGATTGGTCCCCAGAGTGGACGGAACTCCATCCAGCCAATCGCGCTAACTTACAATGGTTTTTGGTTTTGGTTTAGCTTCCTCAATCTCACTTGACCTTAAATGAAGGTGAGGCCGAAGGTAGAAGCGTACTGACCCGGAAACCCTCGACTCATCTTCACTTAACATCAGGTGTGATTGAGGTCAAGCACTCACCAGTTGTGCATAAAAAAAAACCTCAACGTATTATTTGGGGCACTGGCTATCTTATCTCTGACTACCGGAACACCACAATGCTTTTAACATTGCTGCTTGGCGACACATTTACATAAGATGGTGGTAGCTAGCCAGGCAGATATTTAAAATGCCCTACCGCCAACCAAACCGAATACTTAAACATGTACCCCGCTGGGGATCGAACCCGCGACCTCCGAATCGTAAACCCAATGTTGTTTACATTGAACCACGGAGGCGGTTAAAGGACACAAGGCGATGTGGTTTCCATCTTTTACCATAACTGTTGTCAAAGCAGACTAGGGGATCTTGAACAGTATAAACCAATACACTCTGGACATTAGCAGTTCCACCGCTTCCATCCCCGCCAGAAGCGGGGTTATGTACATTATGCCTATCTCCCGAATTTATTAGGGATCTGATACTAACCTCTCAGCGCAGTACAGCCCCAAATACCCTCTGACCCCTGGACATTAGGAGCTCCACCGCTCCCACTGCCGCCAGCAGCAGTAGCAGTGCAGTGATGACGAGAACGGCTCTGCAGTGCCGCCGTCTCTTCTCGTCTCTGGCCAGACGCCGGGATAGCGCCTCGCCTCGCGCGCCATCAAGCGTGAACAGTGCACTTGCGGCCTGGGTTAAGAACATCAAATTTGACCATTACTCCTGAATAAGTACCTATCAATCATCACGAGCCTTACACGTCCCCACTGTTAGGGCCCTCCAAGGAATTAAAGGTTGCGGGTTCGAATCCCGCTAGGGGCATATGTTTGTGTGATAAATACGGATATGTATACCCGAGTTATGGATGTTTTCATTTATAATAAGTATTTATTAACAAAAAAAAATTTATTTATGTAGTATATCAACCATCTGGTATCCACAACACAAGCCTATAGTTGCTTACTGTGGAACTAGATGGCGCTGTGTGTAAAAAAGAAAAAAGAAAGAAAACTACGGTGCCCATCTACACATCGATCAGTGTATATACTATATGGCCACGGAATTTAACAGTGTGCTAAATTTCCGCAAATCAGTTCTGTTCTATCTCCGTGATGGAGTAACAAACAAACAGCTAAACTGTCGCATTTATATATATATGTTGATGCTCTACAAGATATTCTCATAAATTTGGTTTTCGTGAAGCACTAATGTTGAGTTTTGTTGTATGGGGAGCACTGAACGAGTACTAAATTATTATTGAAGCGCTTATTACACTATTCAATTTGTAGGAAATCTAATTAGGAATACTCTAATTAGGAAGTTGGAAGCTAGTGATCATGCTGAACTAAATTGAATTCTAAATCGGACAGTCGACTCGCAGTCGTCAAGGAGAATTACATTGGGTTACACATTACACATTTCAATGGCGCCGTAACTGTCAAAATGGCATGAATCAGCGACTATAAAGTAAAAAATAATTTTATTGAAACGCTCGTATATCTCAATCAGTTATTATCCATGTTCACTGTCGTAATAATTATTATTTTTACTATATTTAAAAGTCCTAGTCGCTCTAAATCGTAGCGTATTCGTTATGAGTGTAATCGTAAACAATTTTGGAAGTTTACGGTCGGTATCTTCTAATCGTGCTAAATCGAAATCTAACTGTTCTAACTTCGATTACATCTTTCCATTTCCTAATTAGATTTTCTACAAATTAAATAGTAATGTTTCTCGAGTGTACGATGTGTAGCTTGATCGATATTTATGGAAGATATCGTTGGATACGTCTTGATCCCCAGAGTGTCATAGGACACGTTTTATATAAGATATTTTATAAGAGAAGCGTTTATCACTTGTCTAAATTCTTTTTTTAATTCTGTGTCGTTTAATGAGGATAATACTCGTAACAGGTTTATTTATATGTGGCAAATTAAAAAAATGCTCTTACGATGAACTTAATTGCATAAAGTATTCAAAGAATGCAACATTTTGACAATAGTGAATTTTTCCACTATTTCAAGCACCGTTACATAGGAAATATTTCATTACAAAAACTCAAACGACAGCTTTACATTTATTTATAGCATTTCAAAGTAAAACGCAATGTAGTGTAAATGTAATTCTTATGCGCATAATAACCACAATTAAACCCTTGTTTACATGTATTTATTATTAATCAGAAATTTATGAGTTCACTAATGTATTTCGACAATAAAATATATCACGCGACTGACTGAATAAGGCTCTCTACACAACTGCTGATTCTGTGATACACTCGCACGGAAACAACTTTACGTAAATAGATAATTGCTTGTTGTATTTCTTCTACTTGGGGCCTGACCTATCATAGGTTGGGTATCATGAGGAAAATCCTTGATTTTGAGACTACTACTCAGAACAACGATGGCATTCAAACCACGAATTCATCTTATATTAGGGCTCTGGCTTCATTGGTCATGCAAAAGGACTGGCGCCTAATTTGGTTTCTGCAGGGTAAAAAGAATTAAACCAACCAGTCTCTTCCCGTGGGTGCTGTAATAGGCGAAATACTTTACAATACTTATTAGTTTAGTTTGTAAAGGTGAATCGCGAATGTTGTGTTTCAAGCACTTTTATATTTAGGATACCCAAATGTTTGCTTCTCTGACCAACTTCGATCTTTTTTCCACTGCATGTGACTTTGCACATTAAGGTGCATATTTCAGAATGTTGCTCAAGCGTAGACCTAGTTAGAAAGAGATGCCGCTGTAGAAGTTACATAAACCTGTGCCTTTTTAACTGTCCTGTTACTCAAGCAGAGGTCTCTGGTTGAGTAACTTTCTGTAATACGGACCTTAATATTTTTATCATATTTTTGAAGTACCTAATACGTGTCGTTAAATCGCTCGTGTGTAGCGCGCCTGTACGCTGGCGCCAAAAGGGCTTAATTTTTAGCTTTTATCACCCGACTACTGTTACGAAAGATTATTTAATTAAAATACAAAAATAACTAAAGGCAATAAAAAAGCTATTGACATAGTTTTCGTTAAGCACCTACTTTACCTAATGTCTGTGACATACATACGTTTTAGGGTTCGCATTGGACACTAGGTCGGATAAAGTACGATCGTTTGAGATCTCGAAGATCTTGGTTTGTTTGAGAGAGCAGGCAGCTACCTCGGGTACAAATAGTATGGCTATTCTATTCTTATATTTGCCGTGGGGTCGAGCACATGCCCAAAAACCCTTTTTTTTATGCACAACGGGTTAGCATTTGACCTTAATCACACCTGATGTTAAGTAAAGATGAGGCCGAAGGTGGAAGCGTACTGACCCGGAAACCCAAATATTTGGAGAATTGGCTATCTTATCTCTGACAACCGGAACACAACAATGCTATTAACATTGCTATTTGGCGGCAGATTTAGATAAGATGGTGGTAGCTAGCCAGGCGGACATTTAAAATGCCCTACCACCAACTAAACCGAGTACTAAACATCTACCCCACTGAGGATCGAACCCGCGACCTCCGATTCGTAAACACTATGTTGTTTACATTGAGCCACGGAGGCGGTAAAGGCGGTACCCTTCGACTCAAAGAATCTTGTGTGCACTTTCCCTGCTTTCGTCCCCCCTACTGCGAACTTATACACTTCATAAGTCATAAGATTAGGTTAGTCGAAAGAGCATTTAGTCACTGCATTTGGCACTCTACCTCCTACCCAGATGACGTATACGCCTTGCGGCCTTAGTATCGCAGTCACACAGAAGCATAGCATGACTACTCAACAAGGTAATATGAAGCTCTGGAGGTGCAATCGTAATCGCTATTCATTTTCGATTAGCGAAATCATGTCATGCGTGGCTAGTCCTTGGGTGACTAGTACTAGAATTTTAATACGAGTGTTTTGGGTACTTCAAAGGCATTGACTTATGTATTAGGTCTTTACCTATGAAATTGGAGATTTTTTCCTTCGTTAATTATAATGTACCAACTCCCACGATTCCATAGCTATTTGCAAATTTGTTTTTTATTTGACAAATAGAATATATTTTCAAGGTTTCACATGAAATATTTTTTAATGTCTGAGCTAAATCGCGTAATGAAAAAAACTTGAACACAGCTCTTTTCATCAGCTTCCCATATTTTATTATTTCTTAGATTCGGCACAAACTTTTATAAAGCGGTTACTTTTAAAAATTAACACTGCCTATATTTAACTTAATGTTATCCGATAATACACACAAAGTTTAGCTAAATTTGGATTTGCCGTTCCCAAAAAAAATTCAAAAATGTTTTTATGGAGAATACAGTCTTAATGTCTTTAAAGGCCGGCAACGCATCTGTGACCCTTTTGGTGTTGCGGGTGTCCATGCGCGGCGGTGATTGCTTTCCATCAGGTGACCCGCATGCTCGTTTGCCGCCCTCTCATATAAAAAAAAATAAAAATGAAATTCTTCATACAAAACGCCAATTTCATAGGTAAGGATCTAATATTACTGCCGTCGACCGGGTCGTTGATACTAAAAATGGCACAGCTGCATTGGTGTTGAAACGGGAGTTTGGAACCAATGGGAACTCAGTCATACACCGACTTCGTTCGCGAACTGTCCTATCAAAAATGCTGATTTCTGTTGTAAAAAACGCATCCCTTACCAAAGGAAAGTGACCAAAAAACATGCTAGTGCCTTTTAAGTATGTCAAGCATAATAATTTAATTATATTACTCGTAAATATTTTTAATCAACACTCTAATTTTTCCTTGCACTTTTATAATTTCTGAGCACAGACAAAAAAAAATTGTTTTGGTCTAGCCATTTATTCTCAGCAGTCTTATTAGTTCTCGGGGATTCTAAGAGATGGCGCTGTTTTATCTACTAAGAAAAGTACGGAAAATATTCGTTTGCGCGACCACCATCATCATCAACCCGTAAACATCCCACTGCAGGGATATAGGCCTTCCCTTGTATAATGAGGGAATATGGGCCATAATCCACCACGCTGGCCCAATGCGGGTTGGGGACTTCACATTTTGCGGTGGGGTTTGCTCACAATGTTTTCCTTCGCCGTTTAAGAGCAGTCGGATAAATGCAAATAAGTAATAAAATTAAATTAATTTAATTTAATTTAATTTAATTTAATTTAATTTAATTTAATTTAATTTAATTTAATTTAATTTAATTTAATTTAATTTAATTTAATTTAATTTAATTTAATTTAATTTAATTTAATTTAATTTAATTTAATTTAATTTAATTTAATTTAATTTAATTTAATTTAATTTAATTTAATTTAATTTAATTTAATTTAATTTAAAAATTAATGGCGGACCGCCACAAAGCCTCGACCCCTCGACAAGGTGGAAGGGGGCAGTATGCCCTCTGCCCCTCTTTTGGTTATTATGGCCACCAAACCGTCCACGTCCTCCGCCCAATTATCACTGGGGGGGACGTAGTACGGCTCAGCGACCACTGCGACGTCTATCGACCACTGCGCCATGGATTGCAGGAGGAGGTCCTGCGCACCGGCGCAGTGGTTGATATTCGCCTGTAGGACCCGGTGAATGGCCATCACTTGGCCGCATTCACCGGGTCCTTAGTGGGAGCAACGGCGGCCGGGGTCCGTCCGGCCGCCTTGGGTCCTGCACGTTTGGGGGCTATCGCCCCTGCTTAACTAAAACCCTAACCTATCCCTTGTCAAATTCCAATTTCTTTTTTAAATCGTACACAGTACGAGCTGCACAGTTGTGGAACAAGCTTCCTGCACAGAAGAGAGAGAGTCCGAGAGAGTCCCTCCGTCCAAGTATTCAAGAAGAGGCTAAAAGAGCACTATCATTCTATCATGATTTAAGATATATATTTATATGATTGTTATGTACTTATATATGTGAATTTTATAACTAAGTGTATTTCTGTATTGTAGTACCTAGTGTATGTATATAATATTTGTATAACTGCACTTTTTCTTCCCGTCCCGCACAATGCTCTAACCACCACTGAGGTTGGCTGGAAGAGATCTCTATTAGAGATAAGCTCACCTTTGTACAATATTTCCGACTGATTGTCAACATGTTTTTTTTATGTGCAATGGGGTAAGATCACCAGGCTCTCGAGTGAGGATCGGCGTGCCACAAGGCTCAATATTAGGCCCTTTTCTGTTTCTAGTTTATATAAGTGATCTCCCATTTATGGTTCAGAGATTGACCGAGATAGTACTATTTGCTGATGATACATCATTAGTTTTTAAAGTTGACAGAAAAGACGATGTTTTTGACAAGGTGAATAATACTCTTCGGTTAATTTTACGCTGGTTTACAGTTAATAACTTGGTTTTAAATGCTAAAAAAACCAAATGCATAAATTTCTGCCTACCTAATGTAAGAAAAATTGATTGCAATATTATGATTGACGAAGATAAAGTAGAATTTGTAGATAAGACGGTATTTTTAGGAATTCTTAGGAATTAGGAATCTTATTCCACCGTCCCCTTTCCATCTTCGGACAACCAGGCGCGGAGGGGGTTTCCATCCATATGTTGTCAACATACCGAACATCCGCACTAAGCTCTTTGCTTCGTCATTTATAATGCGGACTGCTAAGGTATGGAACTCACTGCCCGCGTCGGTTTTTCCCGACACTTACAACCTTGGGATCTTCAAGTCTAGAGTGAATAGGCATTTACTGGGTGCGCGTGATACATCTTCGGCTACATCGTCACTTTCCATCAGGTGAGATTGTGGCCAAACGCGAATCCAGTTTTTAATAAAAAAAAAAAAAAAAAAAAAAAAATTACTCTTGACTCCAAGCTTCAGTGGGGACCACATTTAGAATATTTAGCAAGTAGATTGAGTTCCGCAGCATATGCCGTCTGGAAGATTAGACAGCTAACTGATGTGGCTACTGCAAGATTGGTTTATTTTAGTTATTTCCACAGTATTATGTCTTACGGTATTTTGCTTTGGGGACGAATTTGTAGATAAGACGGTATTTTTAGGAATTACTCTTGACTCCAAGCTTCAGTGGGGACCACATTTAGAATATTTAGCAAGTAGATTGAGTTCCGCAGCATATGCCGTCTGGAAGATTAGACAGCTAACTGATGTGGCTACTGCAAGATTGGTTTATTTTAGTTATTTCCACAGTATTATGTCTTACGGTATTTTGCTTTGGGGACGAGCAGCTGACATAGAACATATTTTTATTTTGCAAAAGAGAGCAATACGAGCAATTTATAATCTGCGTCGACATGACTCTCTCCGGTACAGGTTTAAATAAATTAATATTTTAACTGTTCCTTCACTGTTCATTTACGAAAATATTATGTACGTTCGAAAAAATATTTCTACGTTCCCGAAAAATAGTGACAAGCATAATTTAAATTTGAGATATAAGAACAAATTAGCTACCCCTATGTTCAGACTAAGCAAAGTTAATACATCATTTGTGGGACACTGTATACGCTTTTATAACCTTATACCTGAGAATATCATTAATCTAACTGAGAAAAAATTTAAAGATTATGTAAAAATAACATTAGCAAAAAAGGGTTATTATAAAATTAGTGACTACCTCAATGACAAACACGCTTGGTGTACTTCGACCAGCTCCCCAAAATTATAAAATTGTATTAGTTATATACTTTATTTAAAAAAATGAACAACAATGATCCTGTGGGTTTCTTGCGCCGCTTCTTTTCCCACAGATGAATTCCCCTTCCGAAGCGGTAGTAGCTTGGACATACCGACTGACAGACAAATGCAATAAACTTTTTTATTTCCAGTAGATTTAAATTGACATTCAACAAATGATATCATGTATCTTACGTTGAAATAAATGCTTGAAGTTTTGAAGTTTTTTGAAGTTTTGATATATAATAATAATAATAATTCTTCGACGCAATGGAATACACAGTGGTAATTTTAATCTAATGGTCTATGTTTTATTAGTAAATACCTATACTATTATTCGGTATTGTAGAAAGCACCAATATAGAAGATATCCTGTGTTTTTCTATTCAAAATTCGTTTCTATTTGAATTAATTATTTTCAAACAGAGAATTGCCTCGCGGCACTTACCACGCCACCTTGCGGCGTAATTCAAAATGAGTTCGAAATAAAATATGGCGCTAACTGTGCGTCTGTGATCCGTGCTGCAATTCTAAAAATCAATTAAAATCCGCCATACGGCATACCAAATTCTTCAAACAAACATCCGATAGTGCCAATAGGGAAGGATTCTCCTGAACCGCTCGTGGATACACCCCCGGGGGGCCCCAGGAAGACCAGGAACCGGCTACCGGTGAGTGCTGCATTCCGTATTTCTCTATCCCATAACTGAGCTATCGAAGATATCAAACAACTATATGTATATGTCATGATAAGTGCAGCACGAGAACGATCTCGTGCTGCGCTTTGTTTAATGTCTATGGATATTTTTCTTAACTACGAAGTCAAACCCGTCTCCAAGCCATTATTAAAGAAAACACACAACCATGGCCGATCCCTAAGAATAATAATTATTGTTATGTCCGATCCTCAGCGCAGGTCACACATTCACAGTTAATACCTAACGTACATCGTTGATTTTTACGATTAGCCAAAAGTCGTGAAACAGAATGCAATTTACTTTCCTTTGGCTAACCTTGCTATTATAAAGATTATTAGCTACATTATCGACTTGATATATCGTGTTGTTCGGTTCAACGCGGGCATAAACTGTCAATTTGTAACAATAAATGTTTTAAAATAATAGTCCGAGCGCGAAATAACCGACCGACGACCTCAGTAATCAATAATCATTGGTCCAGTGCAATTATTGTACAGTAGATACACTGGACACTGCTCCGTGTAAAGAAAAAGGAAATTCTAAACAATGCCCTTTACCTACTCCTACCAGCGAAATATGAAGCAACTGCTGGGTCAATACCATAACTTGCAAAAGCCGCTTTTGAAATAAACTTAGCAAAATTTTGACAGATCGTACCTGGCAATCTTATCGATTCGGATGTACACCAACTAAACCAAACTAAAACCAGTTTTAAAGTAGTACTGTCTCTTTCTTCCTGGAACTGTACGATGCGATGGCACCACTCCAAAACTGGTTTTAGTTTAGTTTTTAGTTGGTGTACATCCGAATCGACACCATTATCTTATGACCCTTTTCAATTAGCATTACTTTTCAAGCAGGACGCATTGGAGGTGTAATAATATTTTGCATTGCATTGGCATAGGTAGTTTAATTTTTCATGCGAAATTTATTTGAAACTCATATTTTCTCCAAGTTTTCTTTATTTATTAAATTTAATAATGTAATTATGTGAAATAGATTACAAACGCGACCGTCAAATGACAGAATTAAGTAACGCTTTATTCTATGATAGTTTTGAAAAATAAAAATTAAAGTACCTATGCCAATACCTTCTATTTCACTCACCTAATATTTTTTCCTTACGGTAAAAAACTCATTCTGTATAAATTGAACGCATTGAAATAATATCCGTGGTTCACCCTACAAAATATACAGAAATACACTTGTGACTCATCGTCCTTGTAACATCCAAGTCTAGATGATTTTTGATGTAAAGTCTCTTGCTTTTTACGACACCCACGGGACGAGACGGGTTAGTTCTATTTTTTATACATGTCGGAAACAACACTGCATCGTATACGTTTCAGATTACAAAATATTATTATTTTAAATTTGATCCACTGACCGAGATAATAATCATTTTTATAAGGTAGAGGCATAATGCCACTAACTTTGTTTGAAAAATATTTACATTTAAACAAATAAATAAAACAACTAAATGTAAATATTGTAAATTATTAACGTCTCTGTAGTGTCATGATTAGTTAATTACCAGGTTATATCAATGATTATCTTGATAACGGTGCATAATCTATTAAGATTTAGATTTATAACATGGGCGAATGATTTGTCGAAGACTGGAGCATACTATTCCAGTTGCCTATTCAGTATAAACCTGAATATCCCTAGATTACAACAACGCTTACGCCGGTAGGAATTTATCTATGAGCGAGCGTTCTTAACAATTTGCTGA
Organism: Oegoconia quadripuncta; assembly: GCA_949316235.1. Classification (NCBI taxonomy): domain Eukaryota; kingdom Metazoa; phylum Arthropoda; class Insecta; order Lepidoptera; family Autostichidae; genus Oegoconia; species Oegoconia quadripuncta. The sequence goes on along the minus strand of OX438757.1, from coordinate 4,409,815 downwards.
TTAATTCAGAGCCCTTACTCATCAGTAGTACTACCTATACGGTACAAATTGGCGTCTTGCTAAAACCCACACTCTCTCACAGTGGTATCACGAGCTACGATGACGTATAGCCTCATTAGTGCAACAAATGTGTGCAAATGATGTGTGTTGTCGTTTGGTCTATGGGCGTCGTGAAATTGTAATCGAGAGTCATTATGACAACTAGATTTGTTGGTATGGAATTATTGTACTTGGTGATTTTTTATTCACTCTCTAAATTTTGTATGGTTGTTCAGACCATCAAACTGAACAACTTTCACTATGCGACCACCTCTGAAATCGGGAAAAAAATCAGCTATTTCATACAAACGACACCCAACTGAGATGTATGAAATAGATGTAATCGTTGGTGAGCTAAAATTGTTCATGAATCTTTATCATCAAAATAAATCGTTTTTCATGATATGTCAACCCTAACTCAATTTATACACGCACCGTGCGTGACTACAAATTCTTCGTGCCAATAAAGATGAAAAACGAGTGAGTTCTAGAAACATTAGTAGATAACCCTAGCATTTTGAAAAGTATCATTGACGGGCCCTAATTCCGCTAAAGTTTTACTTTAGTTCCGCTTCGATAACGTACAATAGCAGTAGGATTGTTCAATAGGTGTTGGTTGTGTAAATCCAATTTGGGTATAAATGATACCATAATGATTTTTAAATAAATGATTTAAAATATTTTTCTCTATGTGTTTCGTTAAGTTATTGGAAAGTCATTGGTTTTTTCGTCACTCACACAATCTACTGCTATCGATAACGAAGCGAAAAAATTTTTTTTGCGTGATCACCTGATAGGGTTGAACTTCGTCAATTAATGCGATAAACTTTGATTAAATTAATTTGAAAAAAAAATTAAAAACATTGACTTTTTAGGGATGATCGGTCGTTGTTTTTTTTTTTTTATTATATTAGAGGGCGGCAAACGAGCATGCGGGTCACCTGATGGAAAGCAATCACCGCCGCCCATGGACACCCAAAGGGTCACAGATGCATTGCCGGCCTTTGAGGAAGGTGTAGGCTCGTTTCTTGAAGGTTCCAATGTCGTACTCGTTCGGGAATACCGCTGCAGGAAGTCCGTTCCACAGGGTGGTCGTACGTGGTAGGAAGTTTCTTGAGAAACGTAGAGTGGTATCCAGGTGATGTGGATGGAATTTTAATTTTCGGCGAGAAATTTCCCACCCATAAGGTGGGAAAGTGATCACTAGTAGCATTTTAATATAAGTGCGGCTTAAAAACACTGACTGACAGGTGGCCAGTCACCATCAACAGCCTACCCGTTCCCACTGTTGGGGCACAGCCTTCTCTCACTGGGTGAGGGTAAGGGCCATAATCGACCACGCGGGTCCAGTGGATTGGCGGATTGATGCCAGTGTTTTGAGCCGCCCCTGTAAGCTATTGACTTGGCTTAACGAGTGCCTTCAATTGACAACACTAGTGACATTTTAATACGAGTGTTCGGAGGTCACATTAAATAGTCAATCTCGGTTGTTTTCATTTGACGATGGGCACTGGCCTAACACAAATCCACCAATCGGCCTGGACCCGCCTCCGTGACTCAATGTAAACAACATTGGGTTTACGATTCGGCTAGCTACCACCATCTTATCTAAATTTGCCGCCAAACAGCAATGTTAATAGCATTGTTGTGTTCCGGTTGTCAGAGATAAGATAGCCAGTCTCTCAAATAAGATGGGGTTTTCGGGTCAATATGCTTACCAGCTTCGGCCTCATCTTCACTTAACATCAGGTGTGATTGAGGTCAATGGCTAACCCGTTGTGCATAAAAAAAAACCCGCATGGCGGATTATAGCTCATACCTTTCTTCGGTAATTTTACTGTTATTAAAGAACTGAAGGTGTAAATTATTATAATGTTTCAAGTTTTATGTAAATTGTAGTTTGCTATTGCTACATTAATATTGTCGGCAGTGTGGGCCGTTCTGCTACGAGTACTATGAGTTAAGATTTGACCGTAAATTTAAGATAATAAATCTCCATAAGATATTATGGTCAACCGCGCTTCTCATGCTCTTGACCGCTTTAACGTAATGCATAATATATCTTATTGTGTTATTTATTCCATTGTGTTTGCAAGAAGTTCCACTAATGGTGAACCTCATTTAAAAGTTAAAAGTGTTTTGTAGGTGTTACTTCTATTATGAAATAAATGAAACTAGTCCAGTAAGGATACACTTTTAACTTCCCATAATCTTAAAGGTCGTGGTTTTTTGCACATTACAAGTCTACCACTGTACGTTTCTCAAGAAACTTCTTATCACGTACGACCACCCTGTGGAACGGACTTCCGGCAGCGGTATTCCCGAACGAGTACGACATTGGAACCTTCAAGAAACGATCTACACCTTCCTCAAAGGCCGGCAACGCATCTGTGACCCTTTTGGTGTTGCGGGTGTCCATGGGCGGCGGTGATTGTTTTCCATCAGGTGACCCGCATGCTCGTTTGCCGCCCTCTCATATAAAAAAAAAAAACATGGATAGAGTACCTGCCAGTAATAGAATGGAAATGTTAGTCCGTAGCTTGTTTTATACAGGGCGTCCCAAAGTTATGGGACATGAAGGGGAAGTACCTTAAATATCGTAGATAGTGAATTTTGCTCAAAGAAGACTTTATGTTATTTTTAAAAGTTAGTAATTCTGCATTCATAGATTTTCTAAAAATTACTTGCTTCGGCTGGGAATCGAACCGACTTAAATGTGAAAAAAAAAACACCCTACTTTTATGATGCCAATCGAAAGAATAGCTAAAAAATAATAACTCTGCCTAAGTAAATGGACCGATTAGATGGCCGGCCAGATCCCCGGACCTCACACCATTAGATTTCTTCTTTTGGGGATACGTGAAAGATATGCTATACAAAAAGCGATACGAGAACGTAGGCGAGTTGCAAACAGAATTGTGCCATATCACATCGAGTGTTCACCATAAAATGATTAGAAAATCAACAGGCAGCGGGCTCATTAAAAGATTGGCGATTTGCGTAAGACAAGAGGGATCACATTTTGAGCATTTAATTAATTAATTTACAAAAAAATACCTACTTAATTGACTACGGCAGTTTCATGTATGTTTTTTATTTGATTAAAATGATTAATTTCACGTTGTTCCTTTCTTTTAAAATACTATGTTACTTAGGCAGAGTTATTATTTTTTAGCTATTCTTTCGATTGGCATCATAAAAGTAGGGTGTTTTTTTTTTCACATTTGAGTCGGTTCGATTCCCAGCCGAAGCAAATAATTTTTAGAAAATCTATGAATGCAGAATTAGATATTATCATTCCAAAGATAGCATTGATTATTCGTAAATAAGTACCCACTTCATAAAATAGGTACTAACATAGTTTTCCTTATTATAAGTGCACGTGTAGATGAAATGATAAAACTTGTATTTCAATACGTCCTCTGTAAGCTAGACAGAAGGCAAATTAAATACCTACTTAATTGACTACGGCAGTTTCATGTATGTTTTTTATTTGATTAAAATGATTAATTTCACGTTGTTCCTTTCTTTTAAAATACTATGTTACTTAGGCAGAGTTATTATTTTTTAGCTATTCTTTCGATTGGCATCATAAAAGTAGGGTGTTTTTTTTTTCACATTTGAGTCGGTTCGATTCCCAGCCGAAGCAAATAATTTTTAGAAAATCTATGAATGCAGAATTACTAACTTTTAAAAATAACATAAAGTCTTCTTTGAGCAAAATTCACTATCTACGATATTTAAGGTACTTCCCCTTCATGTCCCATAACTTTGGGACGCCCTGTATAGGCTATCCATAGATAAGTAGTTTAAAATAGCTTTCGGCCCGCGGCTTCGCTTGCATGGAATCTTAATCCGACTTGGATGCGGTTTTTTTATTTGAAAGCATGTTTGCTAGCGGTTGTTCTTAGACATTTTTTTTTTATATGAGAGGGCGTCATACGAGCATGCGTGTCACCTGATGGAAAGCAATCACCGCCGCCCATATGGACACCCGCAATACCAAAAGGGTCACAGATGCGTTGCCGGCCTTTGAGGAAGGTGTAGGCTCGTTTCTTGAAGGTTCCAATGTCGTACTCGTTCGAGAATACCGCTGCCGGAAGTCCGTTAGACATGTTTTATCAAACTCGGTTTTGCTGTTTTGTTTTAATCGCTTGTTGTTGTTGTTAATATAGCATTGTTGTGTTCCGGTTGTCAGAGATAAGATAGCCAGTCCCCCAAATGTGTTGGGATTTCCGGGTCAGTACGCTTCCACCTTCGACCTCATCTTCACTTAACATCAGGTGTGATTGAGGTCAAGTGCTAACCCGTTGTGCATAAAGAAAAATTAATGCTATTAACAATGGATCGAACCCGTAACCTATTTGTAAATCCTATGTTGTTTACATTGAGCCACGGAGACGGTTAATATGCACCAAACAGTTCATAACCAAATTGCCTTGTGGCTTTCACAAGTCATGTCGATGCCACCACGGCAAATTGGACACAACTCTTTGTTCCAACCACAAAGCCTCGGTGACGGGTTACGTAACTGACGTAACGAATGTCGTGACAGTTGCAAGTGTCAAGTGTCACAATTTGTGATCCGCGAATGACCCGGGAAATGTGCAAAGAGTCGAGCGATGAGTTTATAATTAAGTGATTGATAGTGATTTGGAATGATTAAAAATGTTGAGACGATGATGTTATCATTAGGTCCTTACCTATGAAATTGGCGTTTTGTATGAAGAATTTCATTAAGACTGTCTTCTCCATACAAACATTTTTGGTTTTTTTTTGGGAACGGCAAATCCAAATTTAGCTAAACTTTGTGTGTATTATCGGATAACATTAAGTATAGGCAGCGGTAATTTTTAAAAGTAACCGCTTTATAAAAGTTTCAGCGAATCTAAGAAATGATTATGGGGAGCATATGAAAAGAGCTCTGTTAATTTTTTTTTTATTATGTGATTTAGCCCAGAAATTAAAAAATATTTCATGTGAAACCTTGAAATAATACTTATTCCATTTTCCAAATAAAAAACAAATTTGGATATAGCTTTGAAAATCGCAGGAATTGGTACATATGATTAACGAAGAAAAAAAAACTCCAATTTCATAGGTAAATACCCAATATTTACGTGCAATCTTAATAAAATTTACTAGACACTTTGTATCGAAGAAAAGTGAGCTGATATAATGAAATTCCAACCGATCGCTCTAGAATTCTATGGTGGAGGCCTATGTTCAGCAGTGGACGTCCTGTGGCTGATATAATAAATAAATAAATAAATGTCTTTGCACAAACACACAGCGCCATCTAAGTCCACGCATCTAGGCTTGTGTTATGGATACTAGATGGTTGATGAACGCCGAGGAAGGTCGCCGGGGGGTTTTAGTGGGTAGTCCCGCTCCTGTCATTGGAGCGGGGAGTCCCACATATCCCCGTCGCTGCCCCACAGCGGCGGGTCGAATGCGTAAACGTATTTCCCCTCGAAAAAAAAAAAAAAAAAAAGATGGTTGATGAACTACACAAATACATTTTTTTTTGTAACTAAATACATGTGTAAATGAAAAACATCCACAACTCGGGAACACATGTCTGTATTCATCATACAAACATATGCCCCTAGCGGGATACGAACCCGCGACCATTTGCTTTAGTAGCAGAGTTTCTAACCACTACACCAAACAGGTCGTCAAATAATGATGATGATGAACTGATGATTTAGTTGTGATACATTTGTATCGATACATGTAAATTGGTATTGGTTGTATGAGTGGCTGTTGCAGGTCGTTGGAGACCTGTATCACTGCGACCTTGCCCATGTATTGGAGACCTGTATCACTGCGACCTTGCCCATGTATTGTGATCGCCGATTGATTTACCTCATCTAAGGGCAGTAAGTAACAATAGCATAACTAAAAAATGACGCAGCGCCCGTGCGTCACTAGGAATTTGGGGGCACTGAAAACCAGCGATGTGATTCGTCACAGCATGAGCTGAGTGCTAACCCATTTTTAAATCCCGAAAGACTATGATATCATTGAAATGCACCAAAAAACCGTCTTTTAAACGGCATAAGTACAGTTCTCGAGGCGTAAGCTCAGCTTTGCATTTGTGTGAGTGACGTCAAGCTGCTAGCGGTAGGTACAAGAGGTGAAGTGCGGCATGTGCGCGGCAGGGAAGCGACGCGCAGCGGTCACGCCGCGCCTCAGGCCGCGTTTAAACAATGCGCGGGACGCGCTGCGCCACAAGCCGTATCTCTATCTGTGTGCACTCACACAAATGCAAAGCTGATCTTACGCCTCGAGAACTGTAATTGTCATAAATATGGCTAAGCACCTTTCCCCTCATTTAGTGTTTAATTTAAAGAAAACCGCACTGAAATCTGTAATCGCATTACGGAGATACATCCGGACAAATACTGGACACACACTACGCCGTCAAATACATAACACTCATCGTCTTTCGTCGGGGGTTAAAAACTAACCCAGTGGGTGTCGCACCCGCGCGGCGAAAGGTTCATGTTTTCTATAAATTGAATACATCGGACTGAAATATATTTCATTTTTAAGTCCATATTGTATTATGCAATCGGTTAACGCTTGACCTCAGTCACACCTGATGTTAAGTGAAGATGTGGCCGAAGGTAGAAGCGCACTCACACAGAACTTACAACTTATTTGGGCGACTGGCTACCTTATCTCAAACAGCCGGAAAGCAATTAATGCTATCAACTTTGCTGTTTAGCGGCAGATAGATAAGATGGTGGTAGCTGGCCATGCGGATATTTCTACAAAACCGACTAATAAATGTCAAATCCATGACTTTGAATCAAACCCATTACCACTCTTTAGTAAACTTTATATTTTATTCAGAAAACTCTACATAAATAGTATTATACTTTAATACTGTACGGACTATGAAATCAATAAGACATAAGAACCGAAGAATATATAGAACTTAATAAGATAAAATAAAATTGTAATCTATATACTGTTGAAATAATATATCTGGCCACAGTATTACTCTATTTTTAAGTTAATCAAACAACTGACGTGTTCCATGAGCGAATCTGTCTGTCTTACTTGAAATGAAATGTCTAGCCTGCAAACATCGTATTGCCTTTAACTTTATATTTTCAACATAAAGAGCCTGTGTCACCTCATCACTTAGTTTATAGAATGTGGCACAGGTTCGACCCGATGCTGATGAAATCTAACTAAACATAACTTGGATGTTAAAATACATATATGAAGCGACTTGTTAACAATGAACCAACAAAATAACTGTCAACACTCTTCTAATCTACTCCACTTTATTACGTAACTAAGCTTTCGTCTGCGTGAGCCCGAGATTTCGTCTGCGTAGAACTTTTTATGAAAATCGGTTCAGCAAATAAATTAGCCTATATATTAATCCAGGTCCTAATCTATGTACCAACCAAATTTCATCCAAATCTGTCCAGCCGTTTAGGCGTGAACAGGTAACAAACATACATACACACACACACACACAAACTTTCGCATTTATGATATTGGTTGGGATAGTTGGGATTTCAAGCACAGACCCAACATAACCTTCTACCAACACTACTGTTACTTAAACTAAACCTAAATAATAATTTTAGTTGCTTCTATAATGCCATGTAAGACACATAACTCGACCTACAGAGACGAGTCGCGTGCGGGAATGCTACGCCATTAATTAGGCATTGCGAAAATGTGCGACCGCCGAATGCGCCCGCGCCTGTCGCGAGCTCGACGCCGGCGCCGTGTCAAGAGCAGCGGTGTCGCAACCATCACCCGTTTACTGGATTTGAGGCTGCCGTGCTAGTTGGTCTACAGAGTAGTAACAAATTGTTTTGCTTTTTGAACGCATTTGACATAACTTAATTGAAAAATTTGGAGCATAATAACATCATGTGCTGTGTGGTTTCGGCACGTAAAAAGAATAGAAACAAATGGGTTGTTTCCCCATCGCATCGCTTCCCTTCCCGTGGATGTCGTGAAAGGCGACTAAGGGACTTTTGGCACAAAACAATCTATAGCCTTGTACGTTTTAACGATGATGGGCTCACCCCCCGTCACATATGCATTTTTATTTAGAAAGGTGAATTGTGGATGTTTAAAACACCCAAACGCTTTACTTTGGGATATTTCTGACCACCCCGTTTGGGATAAAAGTCGTGACTTTATGTATGTATAATATATATCCTTAAATCTCTTCGAAACGGATTAACAGATTTAAAGGATCATATTGCATTTAGAAAATATAAATAAACTATAGCTGCTTTAAACAACAATAGTGTCGATTCGGATGTACACCAACTAAACTAAAACCAGTTTTGGAGTGGTGTCGTCGCATCGTACTGTTCCAGGGAGAAAGAGACAGTACTACTTTAAAACTGGTTTTAGTTTAGTTGATGTACATCTGAATCGACACCATTGCCTCAATCAGAGACACGAAGACAGACATAGGTTTCAATCTTATCTTTTATCTTATCTTCTTGCGTCGGGTTAAAAATGCGGGAGTTAAACAACAAATTTGCATAATTAAAAACAGGGTACCCTCACAAACTAGGTATAAGTACTAAGTACTGAAAATACACGACTTAAAGTTCAAACGATAACGGTTTTTCATAATACCTTTGAATTTCAAATATTATTATTCTATAAGATTAAGAATAGCATTGGATACAAAGAATTATATTAAGATTAGCAATGAATCGATAAGACCTAAATCCTTTGAGATCGGACTGGATATGCGCTTATGAACTCGTTTACAACGGAAGAGGCAGCGTTGGTATGTTCATGATGCACTTAAGAACTCGATTGTACATAGGTACAGATACCTTATATAAATATTAATAGAATTGTAGAATCGTTTTAATTAATCATTTCAAATTAATATCATCTTACTCCTACATATAAATACGTACTATACCTAAAGCAAGTTTTTATTCTGTCACTAATAGGTACTCTAGCCACGTGTAAAAATTAGAAACTTTAAAATTATCGGGCGTAAAAACCGTTAGCTTACCGGACTACAACCCTTTTGGTGGTACTCAAAGATAATGATTTTCAATATATTCGCAATCGGTTTTAAGAAAGTCTCAGTCACGTCTCAGTCGATTTTAAATCATTAGTAAGTTACACCATATTAAATAACTATCTTAGGTAAGTATTTAAAAAAAAACAAAAAACCCGACAGCTCTTTTTGTATTTTGCGGACGCCATGTTGGATTTTTTATTATAAAATATATCCTAAGACACTTGGGTCAAGCCGCTTAGACTATAGGATGCGCCAAAGGAACGCAAATACATACATACATACAGCCATACACACACACATACATACATACACTCGAAAAAGTAATTAGCTTTACAGCTATGAGTAAGTGTATAAAAAGTGCGTACTTATGTCAGACATAAAATCAAAATCATGTTGTAATAATGTATACAATGCAAGCAATTGCTTGTTGTGCGAAAATCCCAAGATTGTCGGATTTAGGAAGGCAGGCTCTATATCTTAGCAGTTCGCAGAAGCACAACACTTAGTTTTTTTTTTTTTTTTTATATGAGAGAGCGGCAAACGAGCATGCGGATCACCTGATGGAAAGTAATCACCGCCGCCCATGGACACCCGCAACACCAAAAGGGTCACAGATGCGTTGCCGGCCTTTGAGGAAGGTGTAGGCTCGTTTCTTGAAGGTTCCAATGTCGTACTCATTCGGGAATACCGCTGCCGGAAGTCCGTTCCACAGGGTGGTCGTACGTGGTAAGAAGTTTCTTGAGAAACGTACAGTGGTAGACTTCCACTCATCCAGGTGATGTGGATGGAAATTTAATTTTCTCCGAGAAGTGTATCGGTTAAATTGAGCAGCGGGCATTAGCTCGAACAGTTCTTCAGAACACACAGAACAGAACAGAACAGTGCGAACCTTTTTCAAAACAGAGCTGCTCAAACTCACCAGAATAAAATCCAGTCCAAAGCGGAGTACACCGAGGAAATGCTTAACATCATTTAAGATCAAGCGATGAGCTCTATGGTTATTACACCCAAGCTACACAAAACATAAGCGACAAGCGTGTGAATATTATTTCACTTTTTGTATGACACATTCGATCTCAAATCAAATTCATTGTATGACCACAATGTGCTAAAGAAGCTTTTTTACATTATAGTATGATAGAAAAGAGCGTTATATTAGAAAATAAAGTTATTATCCACCCAAATTTTTACACTTACTCTCGTTTTCTTTCGCAGCGCATTGGCTGGAAATCAGTGTCTTACCGCTACAGGTGAGGATCCACTCTGAGCGATGGCACATTTTTGTGGTACAGATACACATGAACTCTATTATAAGTTGTAACGGTTGTACATAATTTTTGTTTCTATTACTGTGAAATAAGGCTACATTTCGTAAGAATAACACCAAGCCAACAATCGAAACAATCATTCTGATAGTTTCGGTCGCATATTTTTGTATACGTTTCTGTAATATGCAAATAAATGATTTATCTATCATTCACTAACTTACATTAATTAATAATAACGTGCGTGTATATGTGTTTGCAAGTGAGGGAATATGCCTGGGATCTGAGTGTGTATGTGAGTGTGAGTATATGAGATTTTATATTATCATACCCATTGCTTGTCTCTTTTCACGTCATTACGGAGCATCAGAATCATTTGAGTTCTTGCAAAGTAAGAGTCGGAGACGTACAAGATTTTCCTATTTCCCTAAAGAAAAAAAATTTTGAGGGCGACTCGTGGTCGTTCTAATTAATATTATTGCTATATGCGAAAGTGTATTTATTGTTTGTATAACTAGAACAATAGAAACTTGAATCTTGAAAGTTACAAATAACTTACAGACATTAGATTAGAAATTGATTACTGTATAAATAACATAAAACAATATATAATCCGCTGTTAATCTATCGCTTGCACCGAATTTAGTTCTGTTTGTAATAAACTTATCACGTTCTGAACTTTACAACGGCCACTTTCGCTACATGCAGTTCGATAGTTAATTAAAGTGAAACATCCTGGCAGAATTGTATCAAAATCATTATGTAATTTTCATTAAAAATCTGTATTATGCAGTTTCCCGGTGCAAGAATTTAAATAATTAAGTAAACTTGTTTTTTAAATGAATTCTTATGTAAACTCAGTAATGATTTTTTTGCATTATGTTCCAATTACTACATAATAATGATGCGTAAAAAGTTGTTGATTTACCTAATTTGAGCCACTAAGAGGAATATAAATTTGACAATACGCGATACGAACTAATATATCAATTGGTAATAGTAAATTACTGCAGAAATTGTAATTAAGCCATCCTACGTATTATATTTGGTCTTTACCTATGAAATTGGAGTTTTTTGTCTTCGTTAATCATATGTACCAATTCCTGCGATTTTCAAAGCTATATCCAAATTTGTTTTTTATTTGGAAAATGGAATATTATTTCAAGGTTTCACATGAATATTTTTTTAATTTCTGGGTTAAATCACATAATAAAAAAAAATTTAACAGAGCTCTTTTCATGTGCTTCCCATAATCATTTCTTACATTCGCTGAAACTTTTATAACGCGGTTATTTTTAAAATTAACGCTGCCTATACTTAACTTAATGTTATCCGATAATACACACAAAGTTTAGCTAAATTTGGATTTGCCGTTCCCATAAAAAACAAAAATGTTTGTATGGAGAAAACAATCTTAATGAAATTCTTCATACATAACGCCAATTTCATATGTAAGGAATTAATAAATAGTTCGACTCAATTGAAATTTGAAATTTTTCGATACCGAATTGAACATCGATCAATCCGACGACTGCGTGGTGTAATGGATAGTGACCATGTCTGCGAAATCAACGGTTGCGGGTTCGAATGACGCGAGGGGTAAATGTTTGTGTGATGAATATAATTTAGTATACATGGCTACATATGATATTAGTTGTGTAGGAAAAGGGAAGATCTTCCACCGGGCTGTTAATGTTGCCCGGGGACCGCGCTCCAACCGTTATTAGTGGCGTCTTGCAATGTCTTGAGAAAACTTTGTTAATGCGATGTAGGATTCGCTCTCTGATTGGTCGGCTTAGTAATAACACCGTTTACTCTGTCCCAATATTTGTATAGTGTTTTAAAGTACAATACAATACAATACTGTACTGTACTGTACTGTACTGTCCGACTACGGGACAATAATTGCAGTCGAACAGCACTTACAGGTAAGCTTGTTTGACTGTACAATTATGTTCCCGTAGTCTCTCCTCGACAATGGAATACTTGTAGTACAGTACAGTACAGTACAGTACAATACAATACAAATACACAAAGTACTTATAAATTATAAAAAAATAATTTCTTCTCGTAAATAAATTTTGTATTAAAAATGGTTTTAAATACTTAAATAGTTATTTAAGCTATATAAATAACTATTTAAGTATTTAAAACCAAAAAACCCAACAGCATATTTTGTATGCTTTTTAACCAAATTATATCCTAATGACACTATAGGGATCAAGACGAATCGAATGACACCTTGCAACATCAAAATCTGTCTAGCCGTTCAGGCTACAGGAGGTAACACAGTAATCTACATACATTCATACATACTACGATAACAATAATGATATGTAATAAAAATGTAATGTAATTTGCTTGACGATGAATTGAATCAATAATTATAAATTAATTGCAGACATATTTTAATTAAACTGTAATAAATTGTTAAGACGTTATTCCTCTAAATTGTGACTTAACGAACTAGAAAATTAATTTAATCAAGAAGGACCTGCTATTTGTGTAAATTGATTTGTGTTTTTATTGTTTAGTGAAGGACAGGCTAATTTTAATTTTGTATGCTATTGTATATGGCTGATTTAGGTGATACAATTTACACTATTTTACCAACTAATTTACTTACCCTAATCATTGCAAATAAATTTATTCTATTTTATTCTATTCTACGTACACTCGAAAAACACAACCATCCTTGGGGCTGTCGGGTAAAAATTAAATATAAGTATCTGATCTAAACAAAATATACTAAATCTAAACATGGTTGCGTTGTCTGGCTCAAGGAGTCCACGGAAGACCAGCGTCGTGGTATCTAACTGGTACCTCGGCATATGCTGAGTGGATGCCTTTTCGGTGCCACATATATATATGTATATTTTGCTAGAATTTAAGATTATTGTTTAGTTTACGGTATGTGACACCGAATAAATACTTTTTCTTTCTTTCTTTCTTTCTTTCTAAATTTTCACACTAAACTAACTATAAATAGAAACTTTCATCTAAATCAGTGCCATGGGACACCGTAGCCCAGGGGTTTGGCAGCGTAATTAAATTAAGAGCTGAAGAAAAAAAACATGTATTTGTATTGGTTTTCAATTACCCCTAGTGATGTGTGGTTTTGGTACACAAAGTCTGTAGTTTAAAAAACTAAAAAAAAACACACTAAATTTCCACCATCCACCTCCTGGCTCCATCATCAGATCATCAACTCCAAGTGTAATATATTGGACTCGTCAAAACGAATCATATGAGCCCAGACTCTCGGGTTTCCCTCGGGGTTTACTACTCCACTAAATAGTTTCACCATCCACCTCCTGGCTCCATCATCGGATCAGCACCAAGATACGAAATTATAGTATTGTCATCAGAATTACATATACATACAAAGTTTCATTTCGATACGACAATTAGAAGTAAGGTTAAATTGACTTTCAAGATGTGATTACATTGTTACAAATGAAGCAAATAAATTTTTTTTTGATGAACTGGATCGCGTTTGTCCCGAAATTCACATATTGGAAAGTGACGATATAGCCGAAGATGAAGGACGCGATCCCAGTAAATAATATATTACCAATGCACATAATTGCACTGTGGACAAGGTAAATAGCAAACCCTGAGTACGTATAAAACGGGTATCATTATTGAGGCAGGATATTCTAACTCGTTATTTACTATCATTATGCCATCCATCCGTGATTCGTATCCGACACCTTGGCATAGTTCTCGAATTGATGGGACCATCGTAAGAAATAATAGTAATTTGTAGTCTAGAAGGGACAATCACACTTAAGTATTGTAATGTGCTAACGATCTTCAACTAACTCCACAAGTCAACGAACGATTTTCCTTTCAATACACAAGTTCCTATTTGGTATAAAGTTAGTAGTTTCCGCGGGATAAACAAATATCGCGATAAAATTATTCCACGCAAGCGATAAAATTTTCCCGAAAGCAAATGTCAAGAATTGAATAAACTACTTTTAGAAAACGATTTTTTATGATTATCAAGATACGCGTTTGAGCACAATCTCACCTGATGTAAAGGAATGATGCGCCCGAAGATAAAGCACGTGATCTCAGTAAATGCCTATTCACCCTACCCTACACATCCTTGAAGACCCCAAGGTGGTAAGACTCAGGAAAGACTGATGCTGGAAGGAAGTTCCATGCCTTAGCTGTTCGCATTATGAGTGAAGAGTCGAACCGCTTAGTGCGAATGTTCGGTATGTAACTTCATATGGGTGAAATCCCTCACCACGCCTAGATATGGGCTTAGTCGATGAATGATCAATTCGTAAAATGTCTAGCGTTCTACTAATACCTAATTCATTTGCAAACATTTTAAGAATTAGTCATTTTAACCTAGGTCTTTTTAAGAATTAGACATTTCCAGAAGTAGGTATTTTCAGAACTAGGTATATTGCGTACTATGCGTTTTTTTTCAGGTTGTTGGGCATTCAGCGACAAGCCCATGCAGCTTATACCTACGTCATTGCGGAGGATCGTCTTTCAAATTTGTATCTCAAAAATTTATAAATAAATATTTTCAATATCAAAAATAACATCATGCTCTACAAAATTTTCGCTCCACGTATCCGCGCCTATTTCAGACCCATACGCTCACAAATAAGCGGCTTCCAAGATTTAATGGAACCAAATAAGCACATCGAAATTGAACTGTATTGAACTGTACTGAATTTGAATTGTGTTTTACATGTGCAGATTGTTGTGTGAAAGGCAGTATATCCGCTACTATTGACGACACTGTCGTATGAGCACCAGTGAGTGACCGCTCCGCTGCCTTGCCGGCGGCGATGCCGACCGAGCGCGTTGCGACACAAGCTACTGACGTACGGTCAAGGCGGGAACGCTCACCGCGTGCGTATGCTTATTGCCAAAAAACAGGTTTTTCGCGAGCCTGCCTTGTTTGTGTGAGCATCTGTGGCAACGTGGGGAATGCTTAGGCTTTGGGGGATTCATGCTTGTTGAATAGACTTTTAACCGCTAAACGTCTAGCTACTTAATACTCGTCGTTTTTCGTCGGAGATTAAAAGCAAATCTAGAATAAAAGAAACAAGATTCCCACCTATTTTACCACTTTTTTTTTAATTCACATACGCATAAGGGCACCTACTATAAAGTGCTCAACTCTCTGGTCGTCTGTCGCTTAAGTACAACAAACAACAAACAAATATTTCGGACACTTACACCAATCATCTAGTGCCAAACTAAGCAAAGCTTGTGCTATCGATACTAGATAACGGATAAACATACATAAATATTTATATAAACATCCAAGACTCGGGAATAAATGTTCGTATTCATCACACAAACATTTACTCCTCGCGGGATTCGAACCCGCAACCGTTGGTTTCGCTGATAGGGTCACTATCCACTACACCAATCGGTCGTCAATCGGTGTACGTGATTATTTGCTCAGCGGTCTGTCGTTTAAAACTTATCTATCACAGATATGGATAGTTTCAAATTGAAATAATACAGTAAATAATGGAATTGCATATTTTCTTCGTGGACTTTTATTGATACCAATGAATTCTTCGAAATTTAGCAGGTGCGGTTGGTAAACTCTGTTGTTCCCGCCTCTCTTCTGTCCCGTTACTTCTTTGCTGTTACCTTTCATCGAGAAGCTACCGATCTACACGGTCTGGTTTGCAGACTCTGTACGGTAAATGGCACACCTTTTAGTATTTAATAGATGTTAGATCCACTGTGGGTACCTAACCTTATTAGGAGGACATATGGTTAATTTTACAATTAAGAGGTTAATTTAACATTTTTATCGGCAATCAAACCTAACCTGGGGCATTATGTTGCTATAAATATAATACCTATTTAATAATCGGTAACTCGGAATTCGAGAGATAACAATCGATATTGTTTAATGGACATCGTTAACGATTTAACGATTGCGTTTATCGATTCATCGACTTCAAACGATTAATTCCATAGAGCATTTTGATGATAAAATCTTTTCAGTGTATTTTATGGCACGTTTTTAGAACGGCACTAAATGGGCTCTAAGTAGGGATATTATCTGGGTTAAGGGGTTAGGTATATGAGTGAGGTTAAATATACCACACACTAAGGTAGACTTTTGAAGGCAATTCGGCAAGTGATAAATACTACTCTGTCAAGAAAGTACCGGGAAAAGATCAATAATACACAAAATGTTAGTTATTCATCCAAAGATCCAAAACAGTATTTAACAACATTTATTTAAAAACAGGACTGTATTTAATATAAATAACAGATGTAACTCAAACTCCGCTCCAAAATGGAAAACAGTTGAGCCAATCTAACAACAAAAAAAAAAGAATTGGAACCATAAACAAATCATCAATTCCCGATATTTTTTTGACTGACTGTACTCTTATTTCAATTTCCTGCGATTAGAGTTTTGTTAAGTAACATCCATAACGGACTTTTATGGAGTGGTGATAGATATTCCAAACATAAGTGGTTGGGTATTCCAAACATTCGTTTCCCATGTCCAAATTATAGAGACAGGCACACGTGACGTAGAAAGAGAGCCCATGCAAGGTGAAAAGTGCAAGTCGGATGTTTTTGAAGTCACTTTTTACGCACCCTCGGAAAGAGACAGGCTGGTTCTATTATTTTTGTGTCGAAAACCAAATAAAGGCAGAATATTATAAACCGACTGCATAAAAGGAGGAAGTTCTCCATTCGTTTTTTTAATGTTTGTTACGCGGTTTTTTTTTCGGAAAGGTATACAGCCAGTGTTGTCTCATATAACCGAACTAGTGCCTCCGAAATATACGAGTCTCATAGAGATGTGAGAGCTGGTGCCTACTTTGCTCAGCAGCTGAGCTTATGCATTCAGCGGGGCAATAGCGCTAGCGTACTAGGTATTATGCCTCAAGGAAGCGAGTTGGACGGCGTATTAGTATTTTGCGAGTATTTAGCAAAAAAACTCGTAGGTAAATAGATATATTATAAAGCCTCAGACGTTAAACCAAGTAGGTTAAACATATAATTGTAGGTATCATTATACCGTAACTCAATTATTGACAAGCGAAAGTTAACACCTTACGTAAGTTGAACCTACGTGAATACCATAATTGTTATTACATACGAAATCAAGATAATAAAAACTGCCTACCTACTTATATTTGTAACTAAAATCTATTTATTCAAGTGGTTGGTTCTATTATCCATCATGAACGACCTTGTTACAATAACATAAGGAAGTAATTGTATTAAAGAAATGAAATATACGTGCGTAGATATTGGGTAGGTGCTGATGTCCCATCAACAGAAATACGTCATACTTTGTCTAAATTCAATGGTAATGAATTTCATTAACTATTAAATTCGATGTATATAAGGCTTCCTGTCAAATGCAGTCAATCCTCAACAGTCAAATGCGATCAATGTACAGACTCCCACTGTCAAATGCGACCAATGTTCAGACTCCCACTGTCAAATGCGACCAATGATAAGGCTTTAACTGTCAAATGTACTGTTAGAGTCCAGAAATGAGACATCTCATAAATAATATTTGTGGTATTTAATTTATCAGCAATTGACACGCACGCTCTTGACTATAGCTCAAACAGGAGTGACCACCTTCCCCGCATCTTCCCCTCGCGTAGCACTGGGATGACTACGGCGTAACGCTGACGTCACGGCGTAGCTGATGACGTCATAGAGCAGCGCTACACCAGGGGTCTCCCCTATATCTCCTGCATCTCTTCTTATAGTACGTAAGTAATAATAAAGTGGCTGAACTTAGCTAGGCGGACATGTAAAAATGACCTATTACAACCAACCTAACAGAGTGTTAAAAATTTACCCTGCTAAGAATCGAACCTGTGACCTCCATTTTATATTATATAAATTAGACAATATTTGTCTTTAAAACAACATGCTAGGTTTCGACAAAAACCAATAACTGACTAGTTATAAGAAAATTGTTTTGTATTCATTTCCGTTTGTATAATAAAGCGTTTACAAACACTCTGCTACTGATATTTTCATAATTTATATATTTGGGATTTGTGCCATGAAACTGTACGAAATTTTAACTTGATATCTTAAGGTGTTCCTGTGAGTCTAGACGGACAGCAAATTGCGTCTCTTGTATAAACGGTAATTGTATGTTATAGCAAATTCTAAAGATTTAGGAAATATAAAAGTTACTTTGAATTTGAATGAATAACGGTGCACCTTTCGAACCCGTTCAAAACCTGGAAGTGCTGTGACTTCCATCAACAGCTCAGCAGCATGATGACTTCCAGACGCAAATAACTTAATAGCTTAAGAAAATTTTACAAACACATATTTAACAATACATGCCTATAATATTTGAAGAGTTCCCTCGATTTCTCCAAGATTGTCCTGGGAAGTATGCGCATTCAAACAAAAAAGAATTTTCCAAATCGATCACGGCGTCTTCGAGTAATAAAAAAATTTAAAAGATTCCGATGAATTGAGAATTTCATTCGTTTTTTTTTTATTGGTTAAAAATACGTAGGATGTGCACATGTTATTTATATGGAACTGTTAAATTAAGAAATAGATCAGTCTAATATATTAGGAATTAGTAGAAAGAGTTATGCTCGGAATTAAGTACTTAGAGAGAGATCCGGAACGAGGTGATCCGCCAGAGAACTATACAGTCGTCGGCATTGCTCTGAAAGTTAACAGGCTCAAGTGGCAATGGGCAGGTCATTCCTGTCTCAGTATCTACACAGCTGAAGACTGCGAATGGGCAAACCGGGCGTATTACTCAACTCCAATCGCACTGGACCCGCGTGATGAATTATGGATCTATATCCTGATGATGACGACCTGTTTGGTGTAGTGGTTAGCAACTCTGACCACTATACCAAAAGGTTGCGGGTTCGAATCCCGCTAGGGGCATATGTTTGTGTGATGAATACGGACATGTGTACCCGAGTTATGGATGTTTTCATTTATAATAAGTATTTATTTACAAAAAAATAATGTATTTATGTAGTATATCAACCATCTGGTATCCACAACACAAGCCTTTAGTTGTTTACTGTGGAACTAGATGGCGCTGTGTGTATGTCTAAGGATATTTATTATTTATTTATATCCTATAGCGAGAAGAGGCTGTACCCCAACAGTGCGCACATTATGACTGTGGAAGCTGATGATGTGAACTTCCATAAGTTGTTTATGTAATAATGACGTGTTTCAAACAAAAGAGAGTAATGTTATGTACAATTATGTTACAAAAAATGCAAATAGACATGCGGTAAGGCAGTGAGCAATGAATGAAGTCTTAGGCCAGATGGTTTTTAATGTTGGTAATTACCTACTTACCTACTACGAACTAATTTATGACACCACACATCGCATTTATTCAATTCACATTAAAAATATTTTTCTTTGAAACTTGTAGGAATCTACGCATTCGAATAACACTTGCAAATACTTACAAATTTCATACAAAAGAAACCTCATTTTTTTAAATAAGAAAAACACGTTGATCGATATTTGTTAATGACTTGCCCGGGATTTCAGAAATATGGTTTTCTTTATATGGATTCGCGACGAAAACTACACTTTGCGCGTTTACCTACTGCACACTGTGATAAGGTTCAAAAGCCCTAAATTATACAACAAAATCGAATGATCAACATTTGATAGGAGCTATATGATTCTAGACGGGCAAATAATTTTATCTTGGTTTTCACAAAACAAGGGCTTTTGAGGGTAGTTTCCGGTACCAGGCGACGAAGTGTTGGAATAATCTCCCACCACCATTACGAACGCTAACCTAAATCTAACTAACCGTATGGTTGACTGGAAGAAATCCCTCTTTGGGATAAGTCCGCCGTTGTACTCAATTTATGTATCAATGCAAAATTAATGTATTGCCTTTTTGTACAATAAAGCGTTTACAAACAAACAAACAAACAAACGCCACTGTCGAAAATTACCGTCAACACACATTACAAAAACTATCTTTTGGAGGAACAAAAATATTTAATATAATATTTCAAGGCTGATGATGTAGCCTATGGTCATGCTTGTTGTTATGGTAGTATTTGTACCTAACCTACTCGTATTATAAATATTTATGTATTATCTTTTTTGTCACTTTCACACACTGCACTCCTTCTATTCATAGTTACATTACAATGACACAATACTTTCCTACTACATAACAAGCACATGGCTTTCCTCTCCCAGGGTGGGACGGAAGAACAGCGCCCAGTTCTTGGAGCTGAGGATAAAGCTTAGTTCCACTACTCTTTGCCACAGTGGCACTCAAAATCTGTTGTATTTATCTTTATATGTTTTGAAGAAAGAAAGAAAACATTTATTCAGCTTACAATGGGCATGTACATGAAATTTTGAGTGTAGTTTGTTCTTTTTAATGCGTTACAAATAAACTATTTTCTTTGATTCTTTCTTTATATTTTTATGGCACTAATCGATAGATCGAATAATCATATCAGTCACAGAACTTCCACAATTGAAAATAGACCTGACAACGCTACTAAATAATTATCTGCGGAAATATCACATTATACTCTAGAAAACTAATGATTATATCATCTGATAGATTAAACAACCTATGTTTAAAACTAAATAACATCGGAACGGCTTGACCGATTTCCATCAAACATGACTAAGAACCTATCCTCGAATTTAATCTAACTAATATTATAAATGCGAAAGATTGCATGTATATTTGTTTGAGAACGGATTTGTATTAAATTTAGTATATAGGTAGAACATGCCCTATATACTAAATACGTACCCGGCGAAACCGCGGGCGGAAAGATAGCCTTAAATACATACGAGACACACTAAAAACTGTGTAAAAAGTTTTCATCAAACATGCATAAAAACCGGTCCCTCTATAAAAAAAGCCGCACTCAAGTCGGACCACGCATTACTGAAATAGGTTCGGACAATTACTGGACACTCACATAACGCCGTCAAACACGTTATGCCCGTCGTTTTTCCTGGGGTTCAAAAATGGACACGAACTACTACTTCAATAGGTTAGTTATTATAATAATAATTTAAAAAAAACGCATTTGGTTGCTCTTCAGCTTACAATACGTGCCATAATATTTACATATGTACGATCTTATTGATCAGAATATTTTGCTTCTCAAATTTTAATTAACGTATGCCCACGTGTGCTCGTGTGCTCATTACAAGTAGGTAAAGAACTGTTTGTTATTATACCCGACTGTGGAATGCCGAGGGTGGGTATAATGTTTACTTTTCATAACATGACAAGTTAAGTATTTTTCTAACAACTCCACAAATTACGTTGTAAATCGTAATGAACCGAAAATGTCAGCATGTAAGTGGGCAAGTACTTCTTAATGAGCCTAAAAGTTATTTCTTTAATAATATTTTTAAGCTATTTCAGAAGAACGTTCGAACCATATTAATTTTTCGTTTAGCACTTCAAACTGCGTCAGAATGAACGCATGATGCAATTTTATGTCGAATTCAGTTATTTTATTTATTGAACTGTCAATAGATAATGTGAAATTGTGCTCAAATAGTACCGAAAGGGAGCGTCGTCGGTGGCTCAGCGGACGCGGTCTCCCAATTTTGGAGGTCCAATTTTGGAGGTCCAATTTATCCTACTGCTAAACGGTGAAGGAAAACATCGTGAGGAAACCTGCCCTGGAAATAAAAATTCAAAGGCATGTGAAATCCCCAACCCGCACTGGGCCAGTTTAGTGGACTATGGCCCATCATATACGAGGGAAGGCCTATATCCCTGCAGTGTTTTTTTTACGGGCTGATGATGCTGAGTAAAGGAACCAGACCCGACAATTTGTTTGCGATGATAGAACGTATAGGAATAACGCATATTAGGACAAAATAGTCCGACGGATACTTTCTACCTATTTATGGAATTTTTATATTTCGGAAGCACTATTTGGGGACAGTTTTTAGGATACAATTTGTTGGTGAAACAGTATCTTCCATGAGAAATGAGTAATCCAGCATCACGTAACGCCAGAATCCTTAGTAGACAGCGGCACATTTTTTTTCCTTTGGGCACTATTTGTCCCCTGCACTTTTTGTCCTGTTTAAATTCTAGGATTTAATGCGTTCTACATTATCGTGGACAATTATCTGACCTGCACTTTTCTTTGGGCACTTTTAACATTGTGAAAATAGCAACAAAGATGGGCCTTTTTCGTCAGGTACCATTGTAGGTCCGATGACGTAAGGTGAATAAAACGGTTTTGACCAGTGATAGATAGTAGGGTTATTGATCGGAATCCAAATAACTATAAATAAAATATTTAGAAAATCCTCGAGAGAACTACCTAACGATTATATCATTCAAATAAATAAATCATTTATATATTAAGAGCTAAATATCATTTTAGAACCAAAAAAGAGCACTATCTTTCGCAATCATTAATGTGAGATCATTATTATTTATGTATTTGTATATTTGTGTAGTAATTGTGTAGACGACCGATTGGTGTAGTGGATGACCTTGTCTGCGAAACCAAGGGTTGCTGGTTCGAATCCTGCGAGGCGTAAATGTTAGTGTATCCATAATACAAGCCTTGCATTGTTTGGAACTAGATGATTGGTGTAAGTGTCCAAAAATATATATTTTGTTCCCCAATCCAATCTAGCTTCTGTAACCTCCAGTAGGGTTGGTTGGGAGAGATCTCATTAGAGATAAACTCACTTTTGTACATATTATCTAACTGTATTCTGTTTGTATTTCTTGTGTAATATAGAATACTAGTTTTCCGCCCGCGGCTTCGCCTGCATGGAATAACTTTGACGCAGAAATTGGATTATCCGGCGGAAACTACTCATTTTAATGGGATTAAAAATATCCTATATCTTAACCCGGCGTATATTCTACCTATGTTATAAATTTCATCCAGATCCGTTCATCCGTTTCGCCGTGATTGAGCAACAATCAAACAAACAAACATCCAAACTTTCCCATTTATAATATTAGTACGATTGACTGGTCTTTAGAACATAGTCACAGGAGTTCTAAGTACCTTGTGCGATACAATAAAGCTTACAGTGGTAATTTTAATTTAATATAACTTTTATAACTATATTTATAATATTAGATTAAATCATAAAGTTAATATACCTGGATTAGACATACAAATGGGAGGGTGTTGTTGATCGATATGTATATAAAAAGGATTAACCTACGCAGTAGCCAATTACCACAATTACCCAATAACAAAATATTTCCACTATACCTTACGGGTCTTGTTGGTGTGAATGTAAGTCAAGATCGAAATGTGGCAACACCGCATTTTGCATATCTACTGCTCGTGGCTTCGTATACATAACAAAATACGATAACATGTCAAAGGAAGCATTAGGTTTAACCCCGTATCGTAAATTCTTTAAGATAATTTATTCCGTGTAGTGGGCTGTCAATGATAAATTAAAATGCATTTTTAAATACAGATTAAATAAAAAAAAATCGCTCTGACCTGCAGGGCTACTACAACTTAGCGCGACTCGAGTGACTTAGGCCCGTATTAATGAACCAATCTCAATACAAGTCTTGAGGCTGTATCACCCGAGATGCGCCTTAAGAAGTTGACGCTATCTCAAGCTCCGTGCTAATTTATAAACCAATCTTGAGGTCTACTCAGCTGAGATCACTTCTCAAGTATTCGCCGCAGCGGCGAATGAATGATAGTCTTGAGTTTCATTTATTAATAGGCGCACCTCTCAAGTGAGTACTGCTTGAGTAAGCACGTGCGTTTCAGGTCTCAAGTAAGGTTTATGAATCAACATTTTTACTTGAGACTATAGTCACAAGACTGTTCTCAATCTTAGGAATGGTTTATTAATACGGGCCATAGAGTCGCGTGTGACATAGCCTACATCTCTCAAAGCCGATTGGCGGTCAAGTTGACAGCTGTCAAGCGACAGCCAATCAGCTGCAAGAAACTTAGACTATGTCGCGCGCGACTCTTTCTCACTCGAATTGCTCAAAGTTGTAGTAGCCTTGCTGCACCCGAAAAGCCTAAAAGATAATAGCTTTCATAATGGTTATTTCTTTATGAAAGCTAAAATTCTCGAAAATAACTGTAATTAAAGCTATTTAGTATTATTTCTAATTAGCTATTGAGCCTTTCGAGTGCAGATAAAGACAATATTTTTGATTTATGCTGTATTTGAAGAGAAATCTTAATTTATCCAATGAGAAACTTTAGATTAACCATACAAAGTAAATGTATGTTCTCCTCTTGTACAATAGAGTGTATTTGTATTGTATTGTATTGTAAACCATTGTGAAACCACCTTTAGTATGGAAGTGCAATAATTTTCGGTTGAATTCGGCTATGGTTCCTAGTGGAAAGTTGTTCGTAATCAGGAGTGGAGTCACCAGCCGAGAATTATGGGACTCACATACTAAAGGTGATTTCAGAACGGTTTACTTTCTATGGGTAAACGAAAAATTTTTGATCGAATTCCACTATGGTTCCTCGGGGAAAGTTGTTCGTAATCAAGAGTGGCGTCACCATGATGCGAATTACACGAATTCAAATTCACCCTGTATGAAAGACTAAAGGGCGACAGGTTCTTAGCCATGTTTCATGAAAATCGGTTATGCCGTTTCGAAGATATTTAGGTTTTAACACAGTTATATTAACGGACTTTAGTTAATATTTAGGTATTTTAAATGATGAATTCAGTCACAAACGGGATACTATCTATACGTACTCATTAGCACTGTTAAATGTAATTAAACAAAAATTAACATACCGCTTATCGTAAACCTTAATTCAGTTTATGAATATGGTAAACTCGTTTTTAGGTTACGGGCCCGGTGAATATTATGTTTTTGCATCAAAATTATAGCAAAAGTTAAAAAAATTGCGTTGCGTTTAGGTGTAATGTAATAGAATGGATTACATAGTTGTCTGATAATAAATTAATTTATTTACTATGCTACTATGTGATTATTTAAATAAACTCTCGGCCGCACGCAATGTCCAATTCCGCTAGGACTAATGTTTATACATATGACAAATTCGAACTTATTCTTTAAATCAAGATTTAAACCGCGACTTTGTATGCGTAGAATTCGTTGTACCTACTACCAAATGCGTCACTCTATGACTGAAAAGCAATACCTATACTACCAGTAAAAGAGTAGCCTATATGTTAATCCAGGCCAGTTGGTGTTACCACGCGCCTTCTTGACGTGGCTGGACCATGAGATTCCTCTCTGCTCCAGCCTATAGGAGCCGAAGTCCAACATATCTCGCCCCCCCCCCACCGTGGAGGGCGTGATTGCATGAGCATTTCCCCTTGTAAAAAAAAGGCTCTAATCTGCTTACTAACCAAATTATAAAAAACCGGCCCAGCCCTTTAGGCGTGAAGAGGTTACAATCATACATACATACCTACCTACATACATACACACACACACTTTCGCATTTTGTTTTTATTTATTTAAAAACAGTAACAAATAAAGAGATGGAATTTAAATATAAACTAGAACAAATAACAACCATTATTTGCATCTAACAACAAACACATTTCAAAATTCCTTTTGTCCCAGATCAACCCTCAGGTTTCAGCAGAATACCAGTGTTTTGCCCACCTCGGGCAAAGCCATACACTGAGCTGTAGCCTTTTTGTATACTGCGGCACACACATAATATTTGTCGTTTCTGTACTTGTGATTTATTGTTTTAGTTGTATTTTTCATATGTAAAATTTGTTGTGCGTGTACATGGATGCAAATAAATGCTTATCTATCTAATAAGGGAGGGGGATAGAAATCGCGCGCTGGAACTCTTGCCGCTGGTACGTCGTCGTGATGACTGATTTGAAAGTCAAATAATAACACAGACGAACTAAGTATTTTGTTTGACCATAACCCAAATAGCTACAATAAATACGAATGTCTACTCCTTTAGAATAACAAGGCAGATTTCCACAGCATACCAATAAGATTGAATGCAATTATTATCATCACGCATGCGTAGCAATGACCGAGTTGGCACTCGCAGATTTGTCTGCACTCAGAGTTACATAAAATTAGCCTTATTTATTTTATGTAACAGCAACAAATTTTAACACCACGTAAGTGAAAAATATTAGGAAGATTCTACACTGCGATTATTTAATTACCCAAGGAAAAAGAGGTGGTAAAATTGGGCAATTGTACTATGAGGGAAAAAAATTTAAATGGGTCAACTGATCTTGCACATTTTTGTACGGAGCACAACAAAAAACAACCTCTTTAATTTTTTTACCTACTTCCAAAAAGGCAGAGGCCGTCGTACTCGGTTGTAAGTATATTTATTGTATGTTGAGCGAAAAAAATTTATACCTACAGATAATAACGTTCTTCCTTTTTAGAGTGTTGGTCAAAAATTCCGTATGACGCGGCGGAAACTACTTTTGAAGATTGAGAATGATTAAACGCGGTAAAGCCAATCACATTAAAGTAAGCACGCGTTTGACGGCTCAAGTTCCAATCAAATCTCAATCAAAGTTGACAGCATAAGCGTTTGCGCACGTTTAAAATCGATATGCGTTTACGCAACAACGTAGTATTCAACTTGAAAAATTCATAAGTGCTATTTGAGAGTCACGTTAAAAAAATATTGCTTCGTATAGTAACATCACTACCATTTCTATGTTGGGTCCGTACCAAAAAGGTACAAAATAGAAACTCTCCATGTCTTGCTTCAGTGTCTATCTGCCACACTTGCTTATCTCAGGACCTACATAAGTCATCGATTTGGAACTTTGGCAGAGACGTATTAGATTAAATTTATTTATTTACAAAATTGAAAACCTGCTTAACAAATCCACAGCAAATCAAAAAATTTACATTATTTTTTTTCTTACAAACAAACTTGGTTTTATGTCTGAAAAAGCTACTTTTTGCTTGCTCAGTTTTAAAATTCATGGTCTTCCTTTTATTTCTGACATTATGTTATTTAGCAAAAAATAATCCTTTCGATCGGTATGATAAAGCTACGGGGTATTTTTTTTTCTCGTGTAGCAGGTTCGATTCCCGGTTCAACCATGTAATTATTTAAAAATCTATGAACGCAGTTTAAATTGTTTTTTAAATTAAAATAATGTCTTCTTACAGTAAAGTGGTCAATCTACAATATTCAAGGTACTTTCCCTCCATGTGGCAAAGGCGTGGGACGCCCCGTATATTAGTGACATTTGTATATTTGTTGATCACAGCAAATATTTTAGAAGCGCGGAAATAGTCGCACTGAAAACGTTTTAATATTTGGCCTGGTTTGCCTCTTAATTCAGAGGCAAACTAGATTTTAATGTGTACTTCCATATATATTAATCGACTGTTTAAAAACGCTGCATGGAAGCGTTTGCTTCTCGAGCACTGCATTTACAGTGTCAAGGAATATGTGGAACATTAGAAAATATAATCATCATATCAGCCACATGAAGTCCCCTGCTGAATATAGGCCTCCCCCCATAGATTAGAAAATATAATTATATAATTCTTTTTGGCATAGGCACTGTACACTATTGGACACAGAATGAATATAGTACTCTATTGACTTGATCTTGTTTTGCTTTTTTTTGTTTGGTAATATAGAGTCGCTGACTAATATTTGCGGGTTTGGGACCTGATTTCGAAAGACATACTACTCTGTGTAAAAAGTATCGGGAATATGTCAATAAAAAGACCCGCGTAAAAGAGGTCGTTCTAATTTTTTTACTGCATGTTGGTAGCACTGTACTGATTTAGCGCGCAAAATTTGAGCGGGATCTGTCATTTAATTTGTTTTAAACTACACTTTTTGTTGGTCATAGTTTTGAGTCCTCGGCGATTTTTACAATGGAAAATATTGTTGAACAAAGAGTGTGCCTTAAATTTTGTGTTTCAAATGATATTTCATGTGGTGAATCACTAAAAATGTTGCGAAATACCTACGGCGAATCGTGTATATCGAAAACAAGGGCTTATGAATGGTATAAGGCTTTTAAAGAAGGCCGAGAAGTAGTAGTAGACTTGCCTCGTTCTGGTAGACCTTCAACCGCTACGACCAAAGAAAACATCGACAGAATCAAGAAGCTAGTGCTCGAAAATCGACGTATGAGTCTGAGAGAGTTGGCTAGTGAGGTGAACATATCTTTAAAGTCCGTCCACAACATTCTCATTGACATTTTAGGCATGAAACGCGTCGCCGCTCGACTAGTTCCAAAAGAGCTCAATTTTGTTCAAAAAGTGCAGCGAAAGCATGTCGCTGAAGACATGGTTTCCCGAGCTTCTACGGATCCGACCTTTATGAAACGTATAATAACTGGCGACGAGACATGGGTTTATGAGTACGACATGCAAACAAGCCAACAGTCTTCAGAATGGCGTCTCGAAAACGAGCCGAAACCCAAAAAACCGCGGCAAAGTCGCTCCAAAATCAAGGTGATGCTGACAGTTTTTTTTGACTACCGTGGTGTGGTTCACTCCGAATTCCTTCCAGAGGGAGAAACAGTGAATAAAGAATATTATTTAGGCGTCATGAAGCGTTTGCGTGAGAGTATCCGCCGAAAACGTCCAGATTTGTGGCAACACAACTCATGGATGCTGCACCATGATAATGCACCATCACACACAGCCATTATAGTGAAAGAGTTTTTAGCGAAAAATTCAACAAAAGTTCTCGACCAAGCACCGTATTCACCTGATATGGCTCCGTCTGACTTTTTTTTATTTCCCAAGTTAAAATTACCACTTCGAGGAAAACGTTTTGAGTCGATAGAAGCCATAAAAGAAAATTCGCTGAATGAGCTAAAGGCCATACCGCAAATAGCCTATGAAAAATGTATGGAAGACTGGGTGAAGCGGTGGAGATGTTGTATTGCAAGCGATGGGGCCTACTTTGAAGGCGATAAAATAAATTTAGATGAATAATTTGTATTTTTTGTTTTATTGACAAATTCCCGATACTTAGTACACTGAATGTATAAGCGAAAGTCATTTGTGCGACGCCAGATAATCGAAGTGCCATATGAACAAAACGCCATTTAGCCGATGGGCCGTAATCGAAAAGCCAAATATGCGAAAGCCATAAGATCGAATGTACAGTTGTGCGATGAGTTCGAAAATATTACAAATATGTCAACCTAACATCGAAGGTTAAGGAGCCTTAACCTTCTGAACCTAACCAACAGTGTCGGGGTGCCCCGACCCATATTGCTCGCTGGCTTCGCTCACTCGCTCGCTACAGATAGGAGCCTGTACATTCGATCTTATGGCTTTCGCATCTTTGTCTTTTCGATTAAATGACCCATCAGCTAAATGGCGTTTCGTTCATATGGCACTTCGATTATCTGGCGTCGCACAAATGGCTTTCGCTTATATGTCTTTCGAAATCGGGTCCTAAACCTAATATTTGCATGTCCTTGCATATTTAGCTTTTTACATAGTTGGTTTAGTTTATTAGGATGATATAATTTTACCTGGTTTCCTGGAGGTTTTCTATTTCAAATCTTTTAATATTGTCATGGTATTTTGCAAAACCGAATGTTAAAGAGCTGAAAAGTCTCGGCGAGATTCGTCAAATTATTCTACTGAATCAAGCAGCGAATCCTACGCAAGCTTAGCGGATGTGAACGCCTAATGTTACCTTGACGTGTGTCGGTCTACACAAAAGCGTTTGAGTTAATGTTCCTTAACATCTTTATCTTCAGCTTCCTCCCAGTAATCTGATTATAATCTTCGCTAATTCTCGTTTACCATTACGAATTATTGCGTTGATTTGTTCTGTTCAGTAATAATGGGCCCGGTAGTTGAATAATCGTTAGAAATGTAATGTGTTGCTGATGAAACTGCAATCTGAAGTTACTGCAACTTAGCTCTTTTTTTAATCAAATGCGCTGAAGGTTTTTAACAAGGAGAAAATCTCGTCTCTATAAAAAGATACCGAATGACGACCGATTGGTGTAGTGGATAGTGACCCTGTCAGCGAAACCAACGGTTGCGGGTTCGAATCCCGCGACGGGTAAATGTTTGTGTGATGAATATGAACATTTATTCCTGAGTCATGGATGTTTATATAAATATTTATGTATGTTTATCCGTTATCCAGTATCCATAGTACAAGCTTTGCTTAGTTTGGGACTAGATGATTCAAAAAATTCAAAAATTCAAAATTCAAAATTCAAAATTCAAAAATGTTTTATTTCGTAAGTTTTAAGAATAACATTTGAAATCGTCATGTCATACAGTTATTGGTGTAAGTGTCCGAAATATTTATTTATTATTTAAGATCTGGGGGTCTATTTTACAACGGTTTCATCATTCGAATGGCACGTTTTTGGTTTTGCTGATGTAAAAAATGAAAAATGAAATTTTCCTGAACGATTAATTCGTTGACTAACGTCAATTTTGTAACTCAAAGTAAAACCAAACGTAAAACATTTAGAGCTTAGGTACTATGACCATTAAAAATACTAAGCTTAATTCCGTTCTAATGATTAGCGCGATAAGAAATAATAAAAAAAACTTTCGCATCTAATATTATAAATGCAAAAGTTTGAATGTTTGTTTGCTCAATCATGGCGAAGCGGATGAATGGATTTGGATGAAATTTAGTACATATGGGTACAATATACTCCGGATTGAAACACAGGATATTTTTTATCCCGATAAAGTGTGTAGTTCCCGCGGGATAAACAAATTAAACATATCCACGATAAAGCCTTTGCATGCAGGCGAAGCCGCGGGCGAAAAGCTAGTTTATAATAATAGTTAGAAGTTAGATCATATAGTTAAGACCAATGCCCCACAAAGGGCCGCATATATGAATGTTTCCTCACACAAATCAAAGCCGTGAGCAATGAAGGCTGAAATTAAACAAAGTGTTAGGGATCGACGTCGTTTTCTTTAATTTATAGGCCGTTAACGTCACGAATCAATATCGATTATTATTAAAATAATTGTATTTAAGGGCCCCAAGGTCATCGTAGGGCTATGTCCATAAGTGGAATGGACCAATCAATCAAATAATAGGTATGAGGCTTTAAAGCAACTTGTAATTAAAGCCTTTAAAGGTATTAAGCTAGACAATTGCATGAGTGCTTTGGAGTGATGTATCGATTAAATGTTTGGAGGTTACAAAGGAATTAAGATCGCCTCTGGCCCAATGTGCATTAAAAATACATAAATTATTTACTGAATGTTGTTCTCGATTATTATTGCTATTATTATAAGTTTACTGCATCGTTTCCGCTATAATAAAGGGCTCTGCATCCGAAATTGGAGAGAACAAGGTCATCGATTATTGGGGTTGTAATTAGTTTGTATCGACTTATAAATCGATTCGTCAAAAAGTAAAATATTAGTATATAGACTGCGTCATAGTTACTCATTCCTGTATTTATTTTAACCCCTGAAGAAAAACGACCTGTATTATATGTTTGACGGCGTTGTGTGTGTCTTGGGGTGATTCTCACGAGTGTAATACGCCACATCGAATGCCATCACATCGAAGCTCATGACATCGAACACGTTACATCGATAGCTTATGAAATTGATATATTATGAAATCGATGGTTCACCACATCGAAAGCTTATTAAATCGATGGTTTATCTAGACATCTAGTTTGTAGTATCTATCTACACGCTTATAAGTGTGAAAGAGAAAGAAATGCCAATGTCTACTGACAGTGAAATGTCGAGTGCGCGAGGGGTCCAGTCTTTGCCCGGACGTACCTATCTTAGGCCCGTAAGAAACCATTCTCAATATTGATATGACTTGTTGA